>CM068374.1:311443775-312043775 GCA_034769895.1 Magicicada septendecula | reverse complement strand
AAAATGGGGAGTGATAACCAGTCCTTGAAAGAAGATTTAGGAAATAAAATCGAAACAACAAATAAGAAGTTAGAAGAATTGAAGGAAGACAATCAGTCCCTGGGAATAAAATAGAAAAAACAAAAGAAGAATTGAGTGAAATGAACAAGAAGATAGAAGAAAACAGCAAGAAGATGGAAGAAAATAGCAAGAAGATGGAAGAAAACAGCAAGAAGATGGAAGAGAAGATGGAAGAAAATAGCAAGAAGATGGAAGAGAGGATGGGAGGAAAGTTAGAAGAATTGAAGAAGGATAATCAATCCACAAAAGAAGAGTTGACTGGGATGAACAAGAACATAGAAGATTTGAAGGAAGACAACCAAGCGTTCAAGGAAGAATTCAAGTCAACTAAAGAAGAATTGATTAATAAAATTGAGAACACCAATCAGAAAATCGATGAAACCAGGAAGAAGATAGAGAAGAACAACCGACAATTGAAGGAAGAGTTGAAAGAAGATAACAAGAAGTTGGAAGAGAAGATGGGGGAGAAATTGGAAGAATTGAGGGAGGATAATCAAATTTTAAGAGAAGAATTAAGAGAAGTCAATCAGGAGAATTTGGACAAACTGGACGAAAGGATGGAATTGTTGCGAGAAGAACTGAATAAAGAAATCAATGTTAACAAAAAGTGATGAATAAGAAGATGGAAGAAGAAAATATAATGGTCAATCGACAGATTCGAGAGATTGATGGGAAGTGCAACCAGACCGAAAAGGAGGTGCATGAGTTTAAAGAAGTGGTGAACATCAAGTTCACAAATATTGAAGAACATAGTCGTAGGAAGGTAGAAGAACAGAGGAAGGAAAATCAAGAAGAATTCGGAAAAGTACGCAACCAAGTCACAGAAAGATGTAATGATATACAAGAGACCATGGCCAATATCACCGGTCAGGTGCGACAAAGCCGAGAGGAGATGGAGGCGATAAGAAACAGACCGACTCATTTCACTGGATTGCCTGTCAACGAAAGCCGAGAGTGGCTCAACTTCCGGCAATACAAACGCAAGCCGATGGAGTTCCTGGCTAGGGTAGAAGAATATTTGACCAACCATAAATTTACTCAATGGAGCAATTGCAGGGAGATATTAGACGAGTCTTTCCGAGACATAACTGATAATTGGTGGATGGCCAACCGGAGTGAGATTCCTGACTACCAACAGTTCCGGAAAATGTTTAAGACAAAATACTGGTCTGAGACCACCCAGAACTTGATCCGTGACAATATTTGTAATGGAAGATACAGGGCACAATTAGGTAGCAGTATGACGGCATATTTCTTGGGGAAGGTGTGCATGGCAAAACACCTTGAGCCGGCAATCCCAGAAGAATGTTTAGTGAACAAGATATCGTATCACTATGATGAGGACATTATCAGGGCCCGGAGAGGCAGCCAGATCAAGACGATCCAGGCGATGACCGAGTTATTAGAGGGATACGAAAACGAGGAGTATTATCGGCAGAGCAGGAAGAGAAATGAGAGACCAGAAGCAAGGCCGACTACCTACCCCAATAACGGCAATAACCATACAAGTAACCGGAACCAGCCCAGTAATTACGACGGCCCTAACAACCCGCCGCGTAATAACCAGTTTAACGGTAATTTTAACGGCGTGAGGAATAACAACCCTTATCCAAATAAGAGAAACAATTTTTACCAACATAATAATGTCCCATACAGTCAGAGAAATCCATATCCCAACAATAATGGTGACAGACCTTACCCACCTAACCGAAATTACTATCATAATAATTTTAGTAATAACAATAATAGCAATAATAATAACCGAGTGTCGCGCCCTAGGATAAATTTTATAAGAGCAGAAGATCGCGGACCCAGGAGATATTATCAACCGAGGAGGAGCAGCTTTCACGGCACCGACCGAAGATGGAGGAGTGCGGAACGAGACGGCCCAAGACACGAACAGGGAAGACGAAGTACAAGCCTGGAGGATCTTGGCCGACAACAGAACAGGGCGTTAAACCTCAACCAGGGTACAGAACGTCAGGAAACAAATCAGAGTTTCCCGAACGATGCCTCGGTCAATAATAACATAAACAATGACCAAGATACTTTAAACGAGAGGAGGCAGTAATCAACAACAATGACCCATTACTGCTTATACTTCCTGGGTTAGAAAAGGATGAATTACGACAAGCAAACCAGCATAAAAACATCACTATTATAAGTAACCATTATCTGAAAGATATACGAACTGAACTTTTGGAAGAGAACGAGAAGAGTCTCAGCAACAGTAATAATGAGATAATTTATATAACAGCGGAGGTGGAAGGAGTTCCCGCTAAAATAATGATAGACACAGGAGCTAATATTTCAATAATAAACTCCAATGAATTGGAGAGAATACAGAGTACATGTGGAAGAACTTTGCCAATGTTACCAGTCAACAACATTGTGTTGGTAGGTGCTACTGGCCGCCAGAATAAAACCATTAGGAAGCAAGCTTCCTTAAGTGTCGTTAGCCGTGATATAGCTTTAGACATGGAATTTTTAATCGCCACCGGATTACCATTTGACATCTTAGTCGGTTGCGATATTCTTCGTAGATATTCGGCAATAATCGATCTTAATTTAAATAAAGTATCACTTTTCCCAGACGGAGTAACATGGACCGCAGATCTGGTAGGAGGCACAACTATACTTCCTAGCCCTATACATCAACAACTTCGGAAAATTAATATTATAAGAAACAGCCCTCTTTCTAAACCCATAATATACAATCATGGAGGAGAGGATTTATGGTCAGTTAAGATCCAAGAAATACGGAATTTCCAGTGCGGAAGCGATAACAAGAAAATACCAACACATCTGGCTGATCGTCTAATCGCTATATATGAGAAATACAAGGCGGTGTTTTCTGATGAACCAGGGAAGGTAAAAAACTACCAGTGCCAATTTCGTTTTAAAGAAAACGTAGAGTTTAACCGGAGGTCATATCCAATAGTGCAGTCGCTCAAAGAAGCCGTGAGAACAGAGATAAACAAGATGATAGAAAATGACGTAATTGAGATTAGTCAATCACCTTACACTAGTCCAATTATTGCTGTTCCGAAGAAAGACGGACAAGACAGGCTCTGTTTAGATGCGCGTGAGTTGAACAAGACAATTGTGAATGACAGAACCTCTCCCGGTGAAAAATAAGAGATCTTAAAACGTTTTCATGGTACTAAATTAGCATTTGGGATACGGTCTGTGGTTATTGGCAGGTAGAGCTGCATCCACAAAGCCGCCAGTATGTAGCGTTCATTTTCGAAGGGCGCAATTACCAGTTCAAGAGACTGCCCTTCGGACTTGTCAATTCTGTCGCCATATTTGTGGCATGCATGGACCAGATTCTTGGACAAGAAGCGCTCCAATTTACCACCGTCTATGTTGACGATTTACTAATCACATCCGGAACCTGGGAGGAACACTGTTACAGAGTGGAATTTGTACTAAACAAACTAGCACAGAACAACATAACACTGAAGTTGGAGAAATCCAAGTTCATAGCGCGCGAGGTACAATTCTTAGGTTTCAACCTAGACGACAGAGGTATTACCCCATCAGCAGAGAAAGTGGAGGCGATTCAGAGGTTCCCGCAACCGAGAAACAGGAAACAATTACAATCTTTCCTCGGACTCTGTAACTATTACAGGAAGTTTCAGAGCCGATATTCCGAGTTGACCGCCAAGTTTCAACCACAGTTATCTGCCAAGAACAAATGGACTTGGGGTGAAGATCAAGATATTACTTTCCGCTTGATAAAAGAGAAGTTTCTGGAGAGTGTTATACTTCGTCACCCAGATTTTAAAAAACCGTTCTTTCTAAACTGTGACGCTAGCGATCTGAGCTTAGGAACGACATTATACCAGGAAGATGAGGAGGGACAACATCTGGTAATAAGCTTCGCTAGTCGCACACTGAACCAGTGCGAAAAGAACTACAGTGTGACAGAAAAGGAATTGTTGAGAGTGGTGTTCGCATGCAGCAAGTTCCGAACGTACATTCTCGGATATCAAGTCACGGTACGAACTGATCATAAATCCATCTCGTTCCTTCGCAGGTGCAAGTTGAGTCACGGCCGATTGGCTAGGTGGGTACTCGCCCTACAAGAATATGACCTGAAATGGGAATACATTCCAGGAAAAAAGAACGTGGTAGCGGATGTGTTGTCACGTATAAATCTGGAAGATCAGACTTTCGAAGGGGAGAAGGAGAGCTTGGTCAAAATTTATAACATATTCACGACCAGAGCCGATTTACAAGCTTTGCTAATAAATATTCGAATCCATCAGCAGTCTGATCCTAAGCTGAAAAACATTGTTAGTCGTTTGGAAGCCAATGATGAAACCATTTCTAAATATTACCACCTTAACAAGGGAATTTTATTCATAAAAACCGCTTTGGACGATGAGACATGGAAGGTGATAATCCCACACCAAATCGAAAAGGAGGTCATCATCGATTACCATGTCAGGTATGGTCACATGGGAGCGTTAAAAGTGATACAGGCTCTAGAGGAAAATTGTAAGATCAAGAATATCAACCGCAAGGTGAGAACATACATCAAGTCCTGTAAGATCTGCCAATGTGCAAAAATAAACAATGAAAAGACAGAGGGTATCATGATACCAATAACTTCCAACGCAAAACTAGAAAAAGTGTTTTTGGATATCTGCGGGCCATTTCCCCGTAGCGGTGGTCGACACAGATATAAATACTTGGTAATCATAATGGATCACTACACCAAGTATATAAAGCTATATCCGGTTAATCGGGCAACAACAGCAAAGGTTTTGGCGGTGATTATCGATTTGTATATCCCAGAGATCGGTAGACCATCTTCCATTATTACCGACCATGGTACACAATTTAAGGGGAGGAGATGGCGAGACACTTTATTAGCACTTGGGATCAAAACTTATAAGACGTCTGTCTACCACCCAAGTAGCAATCCGGCTGAGAGAGTACTGAGAGAAGTGGGTAGAATATTGCGCACGTACGGTCACAACCAACAGAAAAAGTGGCAAGAGTACCTAGCAGCGACAGAAACATTCCTAAATTACGCCCACCATCCAGCTATAGAAATCCCACCATACTCAGCCATGTATGAGAAGCCGACTCCCCGAGACATTGAACAAATCATTGAATTTCCAACAAACAATAATAGGAAATTCAACCAGTTGAAGTTTTACAACAAGGTAGCTGAAGATCAGGAAAAACGGCAAGCCAAATACCAGAAGGCAATAGGGCGTATTGTGACATATAAAGAGGGTGAAAAAGTCCTCCTTAAAAATCGAGAGCTACCCAGCACCTTAGAAGGCATAACCAAAAAGTTATTATTACTTTACACCGGACCATATGTTGTGGTAAATGATAAGCATAACAATACATATGAGTTGAAGGAAATCGTTTCAGGAAAAATCAAAGGAGTGTACAATCAAGCTTCTATGAAGAAATATTATGAAGAATGAGTTAGGAGTTTTGAATTTTGAACTTAATTTTAAAAAATTTAAAATTAAGCAAGCACAGCTTACTACCACTGAATTTTGAGAAAAACATTTTGGAAGAATTAAGAAGAAAGGAATTTTGAATTTAATATACGAAAAATTTAAAAATGAAGTAAGACCAACTTACTATAACTAAGTTTATGAGAAAACTTTATGGTAAATAATTAAGAAGAATTTGAATTTGGAAAAATACCAAAACATTCAGAAATAATAGTAAGATAACAGTACTATAAACAATTCTGAATGAAACAATTCTGGGAATAAATGAATTAAACAGAATTTGAATGTTGATAGAACGTCAGTACTTTGAAACAAGATAAGATCAACATATTACAAGGATTTATGAGAAATATTTTTCAATTAAATAAAAAGAATAGTTTGAATTTTACATTAAAACTAACCAAGTTCCAAAAAATAATTATGTGTCAATTATAATTGAATTGAGAAGAAAATAAAGTGATTAATTCAGAAAAGAGAATTAACGTTAATCCAGAATAAATGCTAGACATCCACAATAGCATTTGAAGGAGTAGAGAAGAATAACAAAAAGAGAGTAATATGCAAGAGAAGAGAAAATTTGGAAGCAAAGAGACTAATTACCTATGAAACGATAATGAAAACAGTTAATTAAGAGCAAAGAAGAACAACTCATACCAAACAGATGGAGAAGATGATTCTGAACAAATGATAATAATAAGACCTATATGAAATGCAAAGAGAAGAAATACCACATGAAATATAATATAAATGAATTAATGTTAATAAATGCGAAGGCGGATTAATAACTTTCTAAGAGAAAGGAAACAAACAAAATGTTTAAAGAAAATGATCAATATAATAACCTGTATATCTAATGTAAAGATACAAAGTTAAAAAATTAAATATAATATATTAAGACCATTCAAATAATGAATAAGAAAGACTATATATAAAGACCATGCTAATACCATGAGTAACCAGAAGAAAATATAAAGAGAATTCAGATGGAGAAGAAAGAGAGTTACACTGTAAACAGTAACCAGAATTATTAAAAGAAAGGTTTTCAACCATAATAAAAATAAATATATCAGACAAGTTAAGAGTTTTGAAAAAATATATATATAATGAGTATAATAATAATTATGAAGATTTATTAAGATAGAAAATGTGCGATAATCTGAGAGACTACGAAGTGAAGAATCCAAAGATATTTTTATTAGTCGAAAAGAGACTACTTTTTATTTATTTATTCGATGACTGACTGAAGATAATTCCAGCAGCATTATGTTTTTTTTGAGCAGGGATGGATATGCCTCTGTACTCAATTTATAGAAGTGGTGTATGGCCAGAAGAGAAGTAGCGTACAGTGCCCCTCTGATCTGCCCCAGCCCACGTAATAGGGAATGTTAGGGAATTAATATCCCAAGGATGCAATACGAAGTTTATAAAGAAAGAAAATGTATTACAATAATAATATATCTCAGAAAACACTAACTATCCGAAAAGGATCAGTAGTAAAACAAGTAACCATATATATATATAAAATTAATTAAACTCTAATATAAAAAAGTCGATATAACAATGGAGGAGAAAATGAATTATAAGAAATGATGAAATTATCATAAGAAATTATTTCATCCATAAACATGTCTGAAATAATTACTTCTGGAGGAGAGCAATCTGTAACGTGACAGATGTATGCATAATATTGAATGGCAATTGATCATTAGAATAATAAAGTTATAACATTTAAATTTGGAAGAAAGCATTAAGTTTAATATATAGATTAATTCATAGCAACTGTGGAAAGAAATCATTATTATAAAGAAAATACAAGTTCAAATAAAATGAGTTACTAGTGAGGAGTCATCCAAAACCAGTCTCATAACCAAAGGTTTTCAAGGTATAACCCAGGAAGGTAAGAAAGTGAATAACCAAGCAGTACAGAATATGACCAAACCCACAACGAGGAAGAATAAATAGAATAGAAACCCTAAAATAAGCCAAGATCAAACAATACAGGTGGTGTATTTCTAAAATCAAGAAGAAGATGGAGAAGATCCCAAGAAACCTGATGGCATCAAGAAGAAGATGGAGAAGATACCAGTCCCAGGAGACAGATGAAAGAAGAAGAAGGCAGCATCCTGAAGAAGATGTCATGCTCTTATAAAAGACACCCAAATCCCCATACCCCCCAAAATAAATCATTAGCCAATAAAAGTATAACGAAATGAAAACCACATGTATATAAATTTAAGAGAGAGAAGTGTATAAAGTAAAAGTTGCCTGTGAACTAAGATGAAACAATAATATAGTACCCATGGAACAAATCTCCATTGTAAAACACTAACCAACTTATTATGTTAATAAGACTATACGACCATTTAGCAATAACATAATATAAAAGTGCACAGTGAACCAGTGATAGTTTTGGGTATTATAGAAAATGAACCTTGTGTTTCATTCTTGGCAATCACAAACATTGAATACAATGAAATATGCAATTTCCAATGACTTGAAATGTGTACTGTGAGAATATGTTACTTATAAGACATAAATCTGTTTAAAATAACATTTTGTTTTATATGCAAAAAGAAAAACAGATTTCATAATACTTTCTGAACAATTTATACTATTTATTTATTTATGACAGGGTACAATTCCCCAAAGACAATGTGTAAAAGACGATATGAAAACTGTAGAATCCCACTTATAATAATAGTTAGCAACAAGAATATAGATATAAGGTTTTTATGTATATAGTATAAGAATGTTTAAAAATGTGTTAGATATAAGGCCATTTGTTTGGGTCTGATACAACTAACATCAGAACTATAAAAATAATTACTACTTGTAAATAGTAGGAAGTAATTAAGACTTGAGTTAGAAGAAAACCTTTTTCTGTAAACCATATTTCCATGTTTAGAAATAAGGATTTTGTTGTAAAATGTCTGACTTGAAGACAACCAATTATTTAAAAAATATTCTTTATTTGTTTAACTGTTATTGGTATTGTAACCAATACTCATTGTTATTGTGTAATTTGGAAAAATGTTTTTAGTTTATAAGACTATATTTAAAAGTCAGAGAGGGTATCACACATCATATATTGTTTGTAAAATATTTTGTAAGAAAAAATTGTTAAAAAATCATAGGCCATAGAAGGAAAACCAAACTTCATTAAAACAGAGAAATTACTCGTTTAAATGCAAATAAACAAAAGGGATTTAGACAAAATAAACTTGAGATCAAGCCATATAATTGCCCATACCATTTAGAAAGATTTTAATAAATTATATTCAGAATTATAAATAAAAATGAAAACGACTAACCTCAGAAATTTAGACATGGGAGTCATATATTCCAGAATAATGTTTCAGAATACAACTAATTCAGTTAATTACAAGAAAATAAGGGAATATAATCCTTTTTAATACAATATAAGATTATTAATATTAAATATAACGGATAAAATGGATGAATTTTATATAATGACAGGAAGTATGTTTTGACTTTTCAGAGAATACCAAAATGAAAGTAAAATTACTAATTTTGGACAGAAAACACTATAAACCGGCATTATTTAATCTTAAAATAACCAGAATGAACTGAAAGATTAATTTAAATAACATCTAGTAAATAAAATTGATAAATAACCAAAGTTTAGGCAATCATATAGTGAATTATTATATATGCACAGTATATGAAAATATATTTGAACAATGTTAAGAATAATATTATATTGGCTAAGAGTTTAATTGAAACTGAAGGAAATAGGATAGTTGATTATTGGTATTTGAACGGTTAACATGACAAGCGTTTTGTGTCGGATCTAACCTAACTTACAACGGTAAAGTCGAGGAGTGAATAGTACGTTTTAGTGAAATCGCGAGTGACTTATAAAATACTTCTAGAACTCTCACATTATCACAGAAACAATCAAGAAACACTGAATAACACTGAACAATACATATCTACTCCGAAAAACACCACAAAACACCAGAAAACTGAATAATACAATAACCGTATTAGTGTCGGAATAGGGAAAAGTGTTTGAACTTATATTTACACGGATACACAAAATACAACCCAGAAACATTACACCAGGCACTACACAACATTTAACAAGCGATTTGCAGACACCAGAACAGGAATACTGCCAGAAAATACATTAATCGGAACGTAGCAGAATCGAGCAATATTTGGACCATCTTACTTTGACAATTTCAATGCCTTCAGTGTTCACATCAGCTGTTGGTGAAAACAATTATATTATTTTCTATTCAATGTCTGTATTTAGTAATAATTATTAATTTGTTGTAACGTTATACTTTTTAAATATTAGCCCGATTTCTCTGACTTTGATAATAATTGGCTGTTTAAAGAACCCTGTATGAATTTTATATAATATACTTTGTAACTTTTTCGATATCCTGAGAGTCGATATTAATCGATAAGAGTCAATATTGCTATTAACTAATAAAACATTAATACTTTTCAACACTAAATAGTTCTTTATTTCATAAATATTTCTAATTACCACTAATATAATTCTAATTAATAATCTACCAGGACTTTACCACCTATAAGTGAAGATAACCTCAAAAACAAAAAGGTAAACAAATATCGATTGTCCTGGAGACAATCTTATGAGTGGTGGTAGTTTATTTAAAATATACCAGAACTTCAATAAAATTTTTCAGAAGAGTGTTACACTTTTTAAAACTTCACAGTGCTCTATTAATTAATTGATTATAATTAATTAATTAATAAAATTATATTTTTTTTAAATTATATTTTTTTTTTAACACATTTTTTTTTTCTTCAAAACAACAATTTTTGTTTTTGAAACTTTTAGTGGAGTTGAACATATATTTCTTCATCAACATTACGCTACTCGAACGGTCTTGCTACCATTGGGACTCGACCAGCTGGGAAACTTAAGGAAGTATTTCAGGCCAGTAAGACGTCGAGAGCCACACCAATTAAACACACCAATTAAGAACACACAGACTCAATATCCAATATTTTATATTTATTACAAATTGGCGCACAACTTTAGGGGCTTTAATTAGCGATTGGAAGGCCAATAAATTCTGCCCAATCACTAGTTGGAGCTAGGCAACAGCTACAAAGCCAGAGAATTTCAAGGGAAAATGCAACGACGTGCAACATCTAAGAAACGGGCGGCGGAGGCCGAAAAAGAAATAGAGTTGGAAATGGACAATAAAGAGGCGACGCCGGTAGAGGGGGAAGAATCATTGCCGCCGGTGGTGTCCAAACAAACTGAACAATCAGAGGAACAACCGGAGATACCCACGCAAACAGGGGAAGTCAATGTCCAGAAGGAACCATTGAAAAAGCCGACACGAACGGAGGATGGGGGTATACAAGAGATGATCAGAGCAATGATGGAACAAATGGAGGAGAATAGGAAGAAGGACAACCAAACAACAAATAAGAAGATGGAAGAATGGAAGGAAGACTTGAGTAAGAAAATGGGGAGTGATAACCAGTCCTTGAAAGAAGATTTAGGAAATAAAATCGAAACAACAAATAAGAAGTTAGAAGAATTGAAGGAAGACAATCAGTCCCTGGGAATAAAATAGAAAAAACAAAAGAAGAATTGAGTGAAATGAACAAGAAGATAGAAGAAAACAGCAAGAAGATGGAAGAAAATAGCAAGAAGATGGAAGAAAACAGCAAGAAGATGGAAGAGAAGATGGAAGAAAATAGCAAGAAGATGGAAGAGAGGATGGGAGGAAAGTTAGAAGAATTGAAGAAGGATAATCAATCCACAAAAGAAGAGTTGACTGGGATGAACAAGAACATAGAAGATTTGAAGGAAGACAACCAAGCGTTCAAGGAAGAATTCAAGTCAACTAAAGAAGAATTGATTAATAAAATTGAGAACACCAATCAGAAAATCGATGAAACCAGGAAGAAGATAGTGAAGAACAACCGACAATTGAAGGAAGAGTTGAAAGAAGATAACAAGAAGTTGGAAGAGAAGATGGGGGAGAAATTGGAAGAATTGAGGGAGGATAATCAAATTTTAAGAGAAGAATTAAGAGAAGTCAATCAGGAGAATTTGGACAAACTGGACGAAAGGATGGAATTGTTGCGAGAAGAACTGAATAAAGAAATCAATGTTAACAAAAAGTGATGAATAAGAAGATGGAAGAAGAAAATATAATGGTCAATCGACAGATTCGAGAGATTGATGGGAAGTGCAACCAGACCGAAAAGGAGGTGCATGAGTTTAAAGAAGTGGTGAACATCAAGTTCACAAATATTGAAGAACATAGTCGTAGGAAGGTAGAAGAACAGAGGAAGGAAAATCAAGAAGAATTCGGAAAAGTACGCAACCAAGTCACAGAAAGATGTAATGATATACAAGAGACCATGGCCAATATCACCGGTCAGGTGCGACAAAGCCGAGAGGAGATGGAGGCGATAAGAAACAGACCGACTCATTTCACTGGATTGCCTGTCAACGAAAGCCGAGAGTGGCTCAACTTCCGGCAATACAAACGCAAGCCGATGGAGTTCCTGGCTAGGGTAGAAGAATATTTGACCAACCATAAATTTACTCAATGGAGCAATTGCAGGGAGATATTAGACGAGTCTTTCCGAGACATAACTGATAATTGGTGGATGGCCAACCGGAGTGAGATTCCTGACTACCAACAGTTCCGGAAAATGTTTAAGACAAAATACTGGTCTGAGACCACCCAGAACTTGATCCGTGACAATATTTGTAATGGAAGATACAGGGCACAATTAGGTAGCAGTATGACGGCATATTTCTTGGGGAAGGTGTGCATGGCAAAACACCTTGAGCCGGCAATCCCAGAAGAATGTTTAGTGAACAAGATATCGTATCACTATGATGAGGACATTATCAGGGCCCGGAGAGGCAGCCAGATCAAGACGATCCAGGCGATGACCGAGTTATTAGAGGGATACGAAAACGAGGAGTATTATCGGCAGAGCAGGAAGAGAAATGAGAGACCAGAAGCAAGGCCGACTACCTACCCCAATAACGGCAATAACCATACAAGTACCGGAACCAGCCCAGTAATTACGACGGCCCTAACAACCCGCCGCGTAATAACCAGTTTAACGGTAATTTTAACGGCGTGAGGAATAACAACCCTTATCCAAATAAGAGAAACAATTTTTACCAACATAATAATGTCCCATACAGTCAGAGAAATCCATATCCCAACAATAATGGTGACAGACCTTACCCACCTAACCGAAATTACTATCATAATAATTTTAGTAATAACAATAATAGCAATAATAATAACCGAGTGTCGCGCCCTAGGATAAATTTTATAAGAGCAGAAGATCGCGGACCCAGGAGATATTATCAACCGAGGAGGAGCAGCTTTCACGGCACCGACCGAAGATGGAGGAGTGCGGAACGAGACGGCCCAAGACACGAACAGGGAAGACGAAGTACAAGCCTGGAGGATCTTGGCCGACAACAGAACAGGGCGTTAAACCTCAACCAGGGTACAGAACATCAGGAAACAAATCAGAGTTTCCCGAACGATGCCTCGGTCAATAATAACATAAACAATGACCAAGATACTTTAAACGAGAGGAGGCAGTAATCAACAACAATGACCCATTACTGCTTATACTTCCTGGGTTAGAAAAGGATGAATTACGACAAGCAAACCAGCATAAAAACATCACTATTATAAGTAACCATTATCTGAAAGATATACGAACTGAACTTTTGGAAGAGAACGAGAAGAGTCTCAGCAACAGTAATAATGAGATAATTTATATAACAGCGGAGGTGGAAGGAGTTCCCGCTAAAATAATGATAGACACAGGAGCTAATATTTCAATAATAAACTCCAATGAATTGGAGAGAATACAGAGTACATGTGGAAGAACTTTGCCAATATTACCAGTCAACAACATTGTGTTGGTAGGTGCTACTGGCCGCCAGAATAAAACCATTAGGAAGCAAGCTTCCTTAAGTGTCGTTAGCCGTGATATAGCTTTAGACATGGAATTTTTAATCGCCACCGGATTACCATTTGACATCTTAGTCGGTTGCGATATTCTTCGTAGATATTCGGCAATAATCGATCTTAATTTAAATAAAGTATCACTTTTCCCAGACGGAGTAACATGGACCGCAGATCTGGTAGGAGGCACAACTATACTTCCTAGCCCTATACATCAACAACTTCGGAAAATTAATATTATAAGAAACAGCCCTCTTTCTAAACCCATAATATACAATCATGGAGGAGAGGATTTATGGTCAGTTAAGATCCAAGAAATACGGAATTTCCGGTGCGGAAGCGATAACAAGAAAATACCAACACATCTGGCTGATCGTCTAATCGCTATATATGAGAAATACAAGGCGGTGTTTTCTGATGAACCAGGGAAGGTAAAAAACTACCAGTGCCAATTTCGTTTTAAAGAAAACGTAGAGTTTAACCGGAGGTCATATCCAATAGTGCAGTCGCTCAAAGAAGCCGTGAGAACAGAGATAAACAAGATGATAGAAAATGACGTAATTGAGATTAGTCAATCACCTTACACTAGTCCAATTATTGCTGTTCCGAAGAAAGACGGACAAGTCAGGCTCTGTTTAGATGCGCGTGAGTTGAACAAGACAATTGTGAATGACAGAACCTCTCCCGGTGAAATAGAAGAGATCTTAAAACGTTTTCATGGTACTAAATTTATTAGCACCTGGGATACGGTCTGTGGTTATTGGCAGGTAGAGCTGCATCCACAAAGCCGCCAGTATGTAGCGTTCATTTTCGAAGGGCGCAATTACCAGTTCAAGAGACTGCCCTTCGGACTTGTCAATTCTGTCGCCATATTTGTGGCATGCATGGACCAGATTCTTGGACAAGAAGCGCTCCAATTTACCACCGTCTATGTTGACGATTTACTAATCACATCCGGAACCTGGGAGGAACACTGTTACAGAGTGGAATTTGTACTAAACAAACTAGCACAGAACAACATAACACTGAAGTTGGAGAAATCCAAGTTCATAGCGCGCGAGGTACAATTCTTAGGTTTCAACCTAGACGACAGAGGTATTACCCCATCAGCAGAGAAAGTGGAGGCGATTCAGAGGTTCCCGCAACCGAGAAACAGGAAACAATTACAATCTTTCCTCGGACTCTGTAACTATTACAGGAAGTTTCAGAGCCGATATTCCGAGTTGACCGCCAAGTTTCAACCACAGTTATCTGCCAAGAACAAATGGACTTGGGGTGAAGATCAAGATATTACTTTCCGCTTGATAAAAGAGAAGTTTCTGGAGAGTGTTATACTTCGTCACCCAGATTTTAAAAAACCGTTCTTTCTAAACTGTGACGCTAGCGATCTGAGCTTAGGAACGACATTATACCAGGAAGATGAGGAGGGACAACATCTGGTAATAAGCTTCGCTAGTCGCACACTGAACCAGTGCGAAAAGAACTACAGTGTGACAGAAAAGGAATTGTTGAGAGTGGTGTTCGCATGCAGCAAGTTCCGAACGTACATTCTCGGATATCAAGTCACGGTACGAACTGATCATAAATCCATCTCGTTCCTTCGCAGGTGCAAGTTGAGTCACGGCCGATTGGCTAGGTGGGTACTCGCCCTACAAGAATATGACCTGAAATGGGAATACATTCCAGGAAAAAAGAACGTGGTAGCGGATGTGTTGTCACGTATAAATCTGGAAGATCAGACTTTCGAAGGGGAGAAGGAGAGCTTGGTCAAAATTTATAACATATTCACGACCAGAGCCGATTTACAAGCTTTGCTAATAAATATTCGAATCCATCAGCAGTCTGATCCTAAGCTGAAAAACATTGTTAGTCGTTTGGAAGCCAATGATGAAACCATTTCTAAATATTACCACCTTAACAAGGGAATTTTATTCATAAAAACCGCTTTGGACGATGAGACATGGAAGGTGATAATCCCACACCAAATCGAAAAGGAGGTCATCATCGATTACCATGTCAGGTATGGTCACATGGGAGCGTTAAAAGTGATACAGGCTCTAGAGGAAAATTGTAAGATCAAGAATATCAACCGCAAGGTGAGAACATACATCAAGTCCTGTAAGATCTGCCAATGTGCAAAAATAAACAATGAAAAGACAGAGGGTATCATGATACCAATAACTTCCAACGCAAAACTAGAAAAAGTGTTTTTGGATATCTGCGGGCCATTTCCCCGTAGCGGTGGTCGACACAGATATAAATACTTGGTAATCATAATGGATCACTACACCAAGTATATAAAGCTATATCCGGTTAATCGGGCAACAACAGCAAAGGTTTTGGCGGTGATTATCGATTTGTATATCCCAGAGATCGGTAGACCATCTTCCATTATTACCGACCATGGTACACAATTTAAGGGGAGGAGATGGCGAGACACTTTATTAGCACTTGGGATCAAAACTTATAAGACGTCTGTCTACCACCCAAGTAGCAATCCGGCTGAGAGAGTACTGAGAGAAGTGGGTAGAATATTGCGCACGTACGGTCACAACCAACAGAAAAAGTGGCAAGAGTACCTAGCAGCGACAGAAACATTCCTAAATTACGCCCACCATCCAGCTATAGAAATCCCACCATACTCAGCCATGTATGAGAAGCCGACTCCCCGAGACATTGAACAAATCATTGAATTTCCAACAAACAATAATAGGAAATTCAACCAGTTGAAGTTTTACAACAAGGTAGCTGAAGATCAGGAAAAACGGCAAGCCAAATACCAGAAGGCAATAGGGCGTATTGTGACATATAAAGAGGGTGAAAAAGTCCTCCTTAAAAATCGAGAGCTACCCAGCACCTTAGAAGGCATAACCAAAAAGTTATTATTACTTTACACCGGACCATATGTTGTGGTAAATGATAAGCATAACAATACATATGAGTTGAAGGAAATCGTTTCAGGAAAAATCAAAGGAGTGTACAATCAAGCTTCTATGAAGAAATATTATGAAGAATGAGTTAGGAGTTTTGAATTTTGAACTTAATTTTAAAAAATTTAAAATTAAGCAAGCACAGCTTACTACCACTGAATTTTGAGAAAAACATTTTGGAAGAATTAAGAAGAAAGGAATTTTGAATTTAATATACGAAAAATTTAAAAATGAAGTAAGACCAACTTACTATAACTAAGTTTATGAGAAAACTTTATGGTAAATAATTAAGAAGAATTTGAATTTGGAAAAATACCAAAACATTCAGAAATAATAGTAAGATAACAGTACTATAAACAATTCTGAATGAAACAATTCTGGGAATAAATGAATTAAACAGAATTTGAATGTTGATAGAACGTCAGTACTTTGAAACAAGATAAGATCAACATATTACAAGGATTTATGAGAAATATTTTTCAATTAAATAAAAAGAATAGTTTGAATTTTACATTAAAACTAACCAAGTTCCAAAAAATAATTATGTGTCAATTATAATTGAATTGAGAAGAAAATAAAGTGATTAATTCAGAAAAGAGAATTAACGTTAATCCAGAATAAATGCTAGACATCCACAATAGCATTTGAAGGAGTAGAGAAGAATAACAAAAAGAGAGTAATATGCAAGAGAAGAGAAAATTTGGAAGCAAAGAGACTAATTACCTATGAAACGATAATGAAAACAGTTAATTAAGAGCAAAGAAGAACAACTCATACCAAACAGATGGAGAAGATGATTCTGAACAAATGATAATAATAAGACCTATATGAAATGCAAAGAGAAGAAATACCACATGAAATATAATATAAATGAATTAATGTTAATAAATGCGAAGGCGGATTAATAACTTTCTAAGAGAAAGGAAACAAACAAAATGTTTAAAGAAAATGATCAATATAACAACCGGTATATCTAATGTAAAGATACAAAGTTAAAAAATTAAATATAATATATTAAGACCATTCAAATAATGAATAAGAAAGACTATATATAAAGACCATGCTAATACCATGAGTAACCAGAAGAAAATATAAAGAGAATTCAGATGGAGAAGAAATAGAGTTACACTGTAAACAGTAACCAGAATTATTAAAAGAAAGGTTTTCAACCATAATAAAAATAAATATATCAGACAAGTCAAGAGTTTTGAAAAAATATATATATAATGAGTATAATAATAATTATGAAGATTTATTAAGATAGAAAATGTGAGATAATCTGAGAGACTACGAAGTGAAGAATCCAAAGATATTTTTATTAGTCGAAAAGAGACTACTTTTTATTTATTTATTCGATGACTGACTGAAGATAATTCCAGCAGCATTATGTTTTTTTTGAGCAGGGATGGATATGCCTCTGTACTCAATTTATAGAAGTGGTGTATGGCCAGAAGAGAAGTAGCGTACAGTGCCCCTCTGATCTGCCCCAGCCCACGTAATAGGGAATGTTAGGGAATTAATATCCCAAGGATGCAATACGAAGTTTATAAAGAAAGAAAATGTATTACAATAATAATATATCTCAGAAGACACTAACTATCCGAAAAGGATCAGTAGTAAAACAAGTAACCATATATATAAAATTAATTAAACTCTAATATAAAAAAGTCGATATAAAAATGGAGGAGAAAATGAATTATAAGAAATGATGAAATTATCATAAGAAATTATTTCATCCATAAACATGTCTGAAATAATTACTTCTGGAGGAGAGCAATCTGTAACGTGACAGATGTATGCATAATATTGAATGGCAATTGATCATTAGAATAATAAAGTTATAACATTTAAATTTGGAAGAAAGCATTAAGTTTAATATATAGATTAATTCATAGCAACTGTGGAAAGAAATCATTATTATAAAGAAAATACAAGTTCAAATAAAATGAGTTACTAGTGAGGAGTCATCCAAAACCAGTCTCATAACCAAGAAAGTAAGAAAGTGAATAACCAAGCAGTACAGAATATGACCAAACCCACAACGAGGAAAAATAAATAGAATAGAAACCCTAAAATAAGCCAAGATCAAACAATACAGGTGGTGTATTTCTAAAATCAAGAAGAAGATGGAGAAGATCCCAAGAAACCTGATGGCATCAAGAAGAAGATGGAGAAGATACCAGTCCCAGGAGACAGATGAAAGAAGAAGAAGGCAGCATCCTGAAGAAGATGTCATGCTCTTATAAAAGACACCCAAATCGCCATACCCCCCAAAATAAATCATTAGCCAATAAAAGTATAACGAAATGAAAACCACATGTATATAAATTTAAGAGAGAGAAGTGTATAAAGTAAAATTTGCCTGTGAACTAAGATGAAACAATAATATAGTACCCATGGAACAAATCTCCATTGTAAAACACTAACCAACTTATTATGTTAATAAGACTATACGACCATTTAGCAATAACATAATATAAAAGTGCACAGTGAACCAGTGATAGTTTTGGGTATTATAGAAAATGAACCTTGTGTTTCATTCTTGGCAATCACAAACATTGAATACAATGAAATATGCAATTTCCAATGACTTGAAATGTGTACTGTGAGAATATGTTACTTATAAGACATAAATCTGTTTAAAATAACATTTTGTTTTATATGCAAAAAAAAAAACAGATTTCATAATACTTTTTGAACAATTTATACTATTTATTTATTTATGACAGGGTACAATTCCCCAAAGACAATGTGTAAAAGACGATATGAAAACTGTAGAATCCCACTTATAATAATAGTTAGCAACAAGAATATAGATGTAAGGTTTTTATGTATATAGTATAAGAATGTTTAAAAATGTGTTAGATATAAGGCCATTTGTTTGGGTCTGATACAACTAACATCAGAACTATAAAAATAATTACTACTTGTAAATAGTAGGAAGTAATTAAGACTTGAGTTAGAAGAAAACCTTTTTCTGTAAACCATATTTCCATGTTTAGAAATAAGGATTTTGTTGTAAAATGTCTGACTTGAAGACTACCAATTATTTAAAAAATATTCTTTATTTGTTTAACTGTTATTGGTATTGTAACCAATACTCATTGTTATTGTGTAATTTGGAAAAATGTTTTTAGTTTATAAGACTATATTTAAAAGTCAGAGAGGGTATCACACATCATATATTGTTTGTAAAATATTTTGTAAGAAAAAATTGTTAAAAAATCATAGGCCATAGAAGGAAAACCAAACTTCATTAAAACAGAGAAATTACTCATTTAAATGCAAATAAACAAAAGGGATTTAGACAAAATAAACTTGAGATCAAGCCATATAATTGCCCATACCATTTAGAAAGATTTTAATAAATTATATTCAGAATTATAAATAAAAATGAAAACGACTAAACTCAGAAATTTAGACATGGGAGTTTAATATTCCAGAATAATGTTTCAGAATACAACTAATTCAGTTAATTACAAGAAAATAAGGGAATATAATCCTTTTTAATACAATATAAGATTATTAATATTAAATATAACGGATAAAATGGATGAATTTTATATAATGACAGGAAGTATGTTTTGACTTTTCAGAGAATACCAAAATGAAAGTAAAATTACTAATTTTGGACAGAAAACACTATAAAATGGCATTATTTAATCTTAAAATAACCAGAATGAACTGAAAGATTAATTTAAATAACATCTAGTAAATAAAATTGATAAATAACCAAAGTTTAGGCAATCATATAGTGAATTATTATATATGCACAGGATATGAAAATATATTTGAACAATGTTAAGAATAATATTATATTGGCTAAGAGTTTAATTGAAACTGAAGGAAATAGGATAGTTGATTATTGGTATTTGAACGGTTAACATGACAAGCGTTTTGTGTCGGATCTAACCTAACTTACAACGGTAAAGTCGAGGAGTGAATAGTACGTTTTAGTGAAATCGCGAGTGACTTATAAAATACTTCTAGAACTCTCACATTATCACAGAAACAATCAAGAAACACTGAATAACACTGAACAATACATATCTACTCCGAAAAACACCACAAAACACCAGAAAACTGAATAATACAATAACCGTATTAGTGTCGGAATAGGGAAAAGTGTTTGAACTTATATTTACACGGATACACAAAATACAACCCAGAAACATTACACCAGGCACTACACAACATTTAACAAGAGATTTGCAGACACCAGAACAGGAATACTGCCAGAAAATACATTAATCGGAACGTAGCAGAATCGAGCAATATTTGGACCATTTTACTTTGACAATTTCAATGCCTTCAGTGTTCACATCAGCTGTTGGTGAAAACAATTATATTATTTTCTATTTAATGTCTGTATTTAGTAATAATTATTATTTTGTTGTAGCGTTATACTTTTTAAATATTAGCCCGATTTCTCTGACTTTGATATTAATTGGCTGTTTAAAGAACCCTGTATGAATTTTATATAATATACTTTGTAACTTTTTCGATATCCTGATAGTCGATATTAATCGATAAGAGTCAATATTGCTATTAACTAATAAAACATTAATACTTTTCAACACTAAATAGTTCTTTATTTCATAAATATACCACTAATATAATTCTAATTAATAATCTACCAGGACTTTACCACCTATAAGTAAAGATAACCTCAAAAACAAAAAGGTAAACAAATATCGATTGTCCTGGAGACAATCTTATGAGTGGTGGTAGTTTATTTAAAATATACCAGAACTTCAATAAAATTTTTCAGAAGAGTGTTACACTTTTTAAAACTTCACAGTGCTCTATTAATTAAGTGATTATAATTAATTAATTAATTAATTTTTTTTTTTTTTAATTATAATTTTTTTTTGAAACACATTTTTTTTTTATTTCTTCAAAACAACAATTTTTGGTTTTGAAACTTTTAGTGGAGTTGAACATATATTTCTTCATCAACATTACGCTACTCGACCGGTCTTGCTACCATTGGGACTCGACCAGCTGGGAAACTTAAGGAAGTATTTCAGGCCAGTAAGACGTCGAGAGCCACACCAATTAAACACACCAATTAAGAACACACAGACTCAATATCCAATATTTTATATTTATTACAGTGTATATATAGTTTTTATATATACACAGATTATTTATTGTTTTAACGTGTAAAACTCTTTGTTTGGCATTTCTTTGTGGAGTAATCTGGCTTAAAGAATGAGTGGTAAAGAGGAGGACGATCCCTTCAAGAGATCGTCGAAGGTACAGAGGTCGCCGGCACGGCAGGACCTGACGAGACCGGATCCGATGGATACTGGTGGAGAATCTGTATTGTCCGAGAGCAGCGACGCAGATCGTTCGTCTCAATCTAAGAAGAGAAAAGAGGTCAGCCCTGTGACGCCGGGGACATCTCGTGCAAAGAGGACTCTGGTGGAAGGCGGCCAAGAGGAGTCTGTAGGCACCGAGGAACCAGTTGAACCAGGTAAGTCTGGTGAGGATGAGAGTTAGTTTTCCCAGTTGAATTCCATGGTGGAATTTATTACGAAGTGGGCGGTGAGTCAATGGAAGAGCAAGAAGCTCACAGTCACACAAATAAATGACTTTAAAATGAGAATGGGTGTGATGTCTGAGCTGCTGTCTGGTTTGGAAAAGAAGTTCATTCGGATGGAAGGACGGATCGACGGCCGAGAAGAGATTTTAAAAATGATGCGTACTGTCCCACAAAAAGAAGACGGTGAGTTTCCAAGGCTCAGAGGTCTTATGCGAAAGTCTCGGCCTTCCCGAAAATAACTGGGACTAAGAGAGTAATACAACCCCCTAAGGTGGTCTTCATTAAAAGTAAAGATGAGACTAAAAATATTGAAGAGGTCGAAAAGTTGATCCAAACTACGATCCAACCAAAAGATTTGGGGATCAAAGTCAGAAGAGTTGTGAAGACCGCCAGGGGGATCATGGTTGAGACTGATAAAGTGGATCAATTGAAGGTGCTTCATGATTGTGAGGCCCTTAAATCTAAGGGTTTGGTGATTGAGGCACCTCGTAAGAGATGCCCAAAGATATTATATGGACGTAAATCGTGGTGAGCACGAGATTATTGATGACATAATAACACAGAATGTGGATGACTTGATCTCCAAGGAAGATTTCCTAAAGGAGTTCAAGTGCGTCCACAAGTACAAAAATAGAAATGTTAATGACACCTTAAATTTTTTAGTGACCGTCAATCAGTGAATGTTTTAGTGGATAGTTAGTGAGGATCGGTCAATAAATGACACCAGGACAATCTGGGTGGTGGAGTGCTCATCACGGGTGCGGAATGTATTGAGACGTAGAGATCGTCTGTTCGTGGGGTGGCAGTCTTGTCGTATTAAGGATACAATCCTGTAGTCAGATGTTACAAATGCTTGCTATACGGCCACATATAAACATTGTGGGAAGCAAATGTGTAGTCACTGTACAGGGGAGCACGATGTGAAGGATTGTAATAGGAAAGACCAGCAGGCCACATGCATCAATTGCAAGTGTGTCAAAAAGGACTACAAACATTCCACGGGAGATAAGAGCTGCACTGAATATGAACGTGCTTGCAGGATAGTCCTGGAAAAAGTAGATTATGGTACTTACATTCGGCCAGATTAATATGGCCAGAGGTTTCAGTGGAATGTGTGAGCTCATGAACATCGTTGAGCTGCGGCGACTGGATGTAATATTCATCCAGGAGCAGTATCAGAAACCTTTGGCGTGGCCTGGCTATCGTGTCTTTTCTGGTGTTCCTGTGGGTGCTGAAATGTGGTCGGAGATTATAGTAAAAGACAGTGTAGCTAATGTTGTATTGATACAAGGCTGTTGTAACCCCACGTGTACGGTGGTGAGACTGAGTCTGGGTGGATATGATATAATACTGGTGAATGCATATTTTAAGTTTGCCGATCGCATTGAGATACATCTTGACCATTTGGAAGGAGTCATTAATAGATTCAGAGGTGAGCCCATCTTGATAGCGGCAGACGCTAATGCTAAATCGGTGTTGTGGTATAATGACAATACCGATGAGAAAGGTGAAGAATTCGAAACGTTTATCCTGCTTCATGACTTGGAGATTTTCAACTGTCCGGGTGAAGCGAGTACTTTTGAAAATACAAGAGGACATTGCAGTAATATTGATGTCACTCTTGGCAGCGGATCGTTGGCACAGAAGATCCTTATGTGGAAGGTCCATGCGGAGTGGTCATTGTCCGATCACAGACTAATTACATATGACTTTGACACAACGATGGAACAAATCCGATGACAGGAGCAGAGGAGAGCGCAATTCAGAACGAGGGACTTAAACTGGTGTATTCTCGATGCGCGCTTGCTCGCAGATCTTGGACAGTTGAGAGATTATGATGAGAAAAGGTGTCAGAAAAGGTGGACTCACTGACGATGATTCTTTGGAGGGCCGTGGAAGACTCAGCCAGATATGTAAAACATGGCAAGAAATTAACCGCCTGGTGGAGTAGAGATCTTGACCGGTCTCGTGTCAATAAAAACAGATTGGAGAAGCGTTGGAAGAAGACGAGAAATCGTCTCGGTGAAGACCACGAATTAACGGTGGTGGCCAGGCGGTTATTTGTGAGCTCTAGAACAGAGTACACAAACCAGATTCGCTTTGTGAAAAAAGAACACTGGCTGAGGATAGTGCGGCTATCGAGGGAAGCTGATCCGTGGGGCTTGGCTTATAGGATTTTGGCCGATAAGCTGAAGAAGCCGACCCAAATTGTCTCAATGCGATCGGGTGATACGCTTTACACAAAACCAAGTGAGATTTGTGAATATTTCCTGGAGGGCTTGCTCCCTGATGATAATGTTGCTACAGATGATGATGTGAATACAGTTATCAGGCAACGGTCAGCAGCTCATGTGGCCATACCTGAGAGGGTCTGGGTCTCTCCCGATGAATTAAACAATTCTGTTAAGATGCAGAAGAGTGGCAAGGCGCCGGGTCTGGACGGGATCAGAGCGGAAGTCATTAAAAGAACAATGGATAGAATAACACTCCTTCTGCTGGATACGCTTAATGCGATATTTGCTTCTGGAGAGTTTCCGAAGATCTGGAAACAGGGGGAGTTGAAAGTTTTCTTAAAGCCGAATGACAGGGATCCGCAGATCTTGAAGTCTTACAGACCGGTGACCTTGTTGCCAGTTTTGGGCAAGATTACCGAACGCATCATTGCCGGAAGGTTGAATACTTTTCTTGAAGGTCTCAATTTTTATGGTGAATCCCAATTCGGGGATGACGTGCACGTTATTGCTTACGCAGATGACGCGATGCTTCTGGTCGAAGGACGATCCAGGGTAGATTTGGAAATGAGAGCTGCAGGTGAGCTGAGGGTTGTGACGTTGTGGAGTAAGAAGGCCAAACTCGATTTTTCAATTGAGAAGACCTCGGCAATGATGCTGAAGAATAGATTCGATCGGGGGAGACGACCCCGAATATTTATGGATGGAACAATGATAGAGTTCAAGAGTGATATCAAGTACCTGGGTCTTCAGGTAGAAGAAGGCATGATTTTTACACAACATGTGGAGCAGCAGACCAACAAGGTAATTGCTACATTTAGGGGACTGTTGTCCCTGACAAGAACCAAAGGAGGTCTTGATTGTTTGGCAATGAGACGATTGTATGAGGGGATTATTGTCCCTCTGTTAACATATGGTTGTGAAGTTTGGAGCGACACGGCCCTGAGGAACATTAGATTGAAAAGACTATTGCTGAGGACCCAGAGAAAGATAATCATTTTGGTGAATAAAGCATACCGTACTATTTCGTACGATGCTAATTTCGTAATAGCGGGTGTGATCCATATGGATCTTTTGATCAGGGAAAGAATTAATATAAATGATGATATGGAAGCTGGCGGTATAAGAAGCGTGTGTAAAAGAAATAGGAATCAATAAATCGGGGGGCGGGACAGTTTAGATGGTCGGTGTGACACAATACAGAATGGACAAGAGGATCTTTGTTTGGATATTCTCGGTGTCAGAAGCCTTGGGCAATAAGTCTCCGTGACTTGCGAGCGCGAGGGGCGGTGGAGGGAATGTGGGGCTTCGGCCCCGACCATCTGTCCCTATTCTTTGGCCCCTGTGCCCGGTAGTCAAGTGTCGTCTTGCTACTGTATGAGAGTGATTTTAACAGTGATTTAAAAAGTGCGCTAGTACAAAGCCTTAAAGACGTTGGTGCTTGTGTGAATGTTGGACTGTGGTGTTTAAACAAAAGTGGGTTAGGGAACAGTGAGTGAGTGAGAGGTAAGGGCTGCGCCGCCTCTCCGAGGTGGGGGCTAGAAACAGTCCAGGCAACTAGTCGTGGTCCCGGGCCACGCCATAAGTCCTGGATTGCCCAAACGGCGTAAACGCGTTTTTGCTGGTGGATTGGGACACGGTGAAATTGTGACATTTATTAAATACTTTATAGTGCGTGGACACTTTACTTTGTGTAAATTTTGATTTTTGTATATATATTTATATATACACTATATACAAACAGACTCAGTGCATTGACACTAGATATTTTTATTTTTATTATTATTATTGTTAAATTGTCAATTTAAAATGAGTGGAAAAGAAAGAGATAAAGAAGAGGAGTTTCCGTTCCGGCGGTCCTCAAAGTTGCAGCGATCACCTGCTAGAAAAGAGATCACTAAAGAAGGGACAAAACCGGAAGATCCACTGTCTTCTTTGGCGGAGAGCAGCGAGACCGAGAGATCGACCCGGCCGCAGAAAAAGAGAAAAGAAATCAGCCCAAATCTGACCCCGGGGACTTCGAAGTCCAAGAAGGCGGCGGAGGCAGACATTGATTCTGACGAGTCTATGGAGGACCTTGATCAAGGTAAGCCTGATGAGGTTAACCCCTTTATAAGAGGTAATAAAATAATTAGCGACATGTTAAAATGGGCACAGTCCCAATATAAGAGTAAAAAATTTACAATAAGTCAAATAAATGATGTAAAGCGTAATATGAACGATATGACCGAGCTGCTGTCCCGTCTGGAAAAATAACAAATTCGATTGGAGGGTCGCCTGGTGGGGAGACAGGAGATCCTTGATATGATGGGCACAGTCCCAAGAACTGAAAAAGGGGAGTCCCCAAGACACGATCATATGCTGAGGTGTCGGCTACTTTGGCGGTTCCAAAGATTACGGGTGCCAAGAGGCAAGTAGTCTCTCCGATGGTCGTCTTCATAAAAAGTAAAGATGATACCAAGGATGTCGAGGAAGTTAAGAAAATGATCCAATCGACAATAAACCCCAAGGATTTGGGGATTAAAGTACGTAGAGTTGTGAAACGGTCCGAGGGGTCATGATTGAAACAGAAAGGGCTGAGCAACTGCAGAAATTGCAGGACTGTGAGGCCCTTAAGACAAAATGTCTAGTAGTCGAGGCACCTCGTAAGCGTAGCCCCAAAGTCATGATTTATGACATGGAGGAGGACCGTGACCAGAAGGAAGCCATCGAAGTTTTGTATGCCCAAAATGCAGATGATGAACAAATCTCAAAGGAAGATTTCATCAAAGAATTTAGATGTGTACATAAGTACACAAGTAGAAATAGAGGTGGAGTGCTCGTCACGGGTAAGAAATCAACTGAGACGACGGGATCATCTGTTTGTGGGATGGCAGTCCTGCAGGATTAAGGATTATAATCCTGTAGTGAGGTGCTACAAATGTCTCATGTATGGCCACATCTCTAAACATTGTAGAGGTAGTAAACAAATGTGCCAACATTGTACCGGAGAGCACGAAATCAAAGATTGCAATAGGAAAGACCAGCCGGCCACTTGCTTGAATTGCAAGATTGCCAAAAAAGACTTTAAGCATGCCACAGAAAGCAAGGGCTGCTCGGAATATGAACGAGCGTGTAGAATAGCCCTTGAGAAAGTAGATTATGGTTCTTAGGCTTGGTCAGATTAATATGGCCAGAAGTTTTTGTGGCATGAACGAGATCGCGACCACCATAGAGCAACTGCGACTGGATGTTATTTTTATCCAGGAGCCATATCAGAAACCTTTGGCTTGGCCTGGCTTTCGTGCGTATACCGGGGTACGACCTCAAGAAGAGATGTGGTCATTGACCTTAATACGAGAAAATGTTGCAAACGTAGTACTAATACAGGACTGCTGTACTCCCACTTGCACAGTTCGCATATTGAGCTTGGCGGGCTCCTATGTGATATTGGTAAATGCCTACTTTAAATATGCTGATCGTATTGAGACGCATATCGATCAGATGGAAATTATTATGCGAAGGTTCAGAGGCGTGAAGATCTTGATAGCGGCGGACGCAAATGCGAGATCGGTGCTCTGGCATAATGACATCACCGATGAGAAGGGTGAGGAGTTAGAAACCTTTATTGTTCTACATAAAATGGTAGTATTCAACTGTCCGGGTGAAGTTAGCACCTTTGAAAATACTCGTGGCCATCGCAGCAACATAGACGTTACTCTTGGTAGCGGATCATTGGATCGGAAGATCATTCAATGGAAATTCCATCAGGAGTGGTCGTTATCAGATCACAGAATGGTAGCCTATGATATGGACCTGATGCAGCAACTCATCCGTTACCAGGAGCCTAGAGAATCTAGAAAGCCTACAACACGAGACTACGATTGGAGTCTCCTAGATGCGAGTGTGCTGACGGATCTCGGGCAGCTGAGAGATTATGATGCTATGCCGCTATCGGAAAAGGTGGACTCGCTGACGAAGATACTTCGGAGGGCCGTGGAGGACTCAGCCAAATACAAATTACAAGGAAGACGATTAGCCGCCTGGTGGAATGCTGATCTTGAAAGATCTAGATCCAATAAGAACAGATGTGAGAGGAGATGGAAGAGGTTAAGGAATCGCCTCGGTGTGGAACATGATCTAACTACAGGTGCCAGGCGGTTGTTCATAAATGCTCGAACTGAGTATACGAATAAAATCAGATTCGTTAAGAAGGAGCATTGGCTGAGGGTTGTGCGGCTCTCGGGAGAGGATGATCCGTGGGGGCTTGCCTATAAAATATTGGCAAACAAGATAAAGAAGCTCACACAAATGGTCTCAATGCGATCTGGAGATAGCATGTTGACGACTCCAGACGAAATATGTCGCCATTTTCTGGAAGGCTTACTACCAGATGATACCAATGTCAATGATAAAGTTGAGAATCAAAACACAAGACTACGGGCAGCAGCTCCAGTAGTCGTACAAGAAGTGGTTCGGGTCTCCCCCGAAGAATTGAACAAAGCAGTTCAGAAACAAAAAAGTGGCAAGGCGCCAGGTCTAGACGGGGTTAGAGCGGAAGTCGTGAAAAGAACTATTAGTAGAATTAGACTCCTCCTGTTGGATTCGCTGAATGCGATGTTCACAGTCTGCCAATTCCCGAACACCTGGAAGCAGGGGGAGCTAAAAGTGTTCTTAAAATCAAAGGACAAAGACCCGCAAGATCTGAAATCCTATAGACCGGTGACCTTGCTACCAGTTCTTGGCAAGATAGCCGAGAGGATCATTGCCGAGAAGTTATTGACTCTTCTTGAGTCCATATATTTCTATGGAGAAGCCCAATACGAGTTTCGAAGCGGAAGAAGCACGACAGATGCTGTTCTCAGTGTCCAAAGAAAAGTAGATGGGTCGCTGCACCGGTATGTACTGGGAAATTTCCTTGACATTTCCGGTGCATTTGATAACGCTTGATGGCCATTTTTAATGGAGAGACTACATCGGATAAATTGCCCTGGATACATAGTGAAGCTTCTGCAGAGCTATTTAGCAGAACGTAGGGTTACTTTTGAATTTAAAGGTGCACGTCATTCCAAGGAATTGACCAAAGGATGTCCACAAGGATCCATTCTGAGACCCATATTGTGGAATATTATGTTCGAGGATTTCCTAGAACAGGATTTTGGGGATGACGTGCACGTGGTGGCGTATACCGATGATGCCATGATGATAATTCAGGGAAGATCCAGGGTAGATTTGGAAATCCGAGCGGCTAGGGCGCTGAGAGCAGTTGAGGTGTGGAGCAAAAAAGCGAAATTGGAGTTTTCGCCCACAAAAACCTCGGCAATGATGTTAAGAAATAAGTTTGATCGGGGGAGACGGCCACGCATTGTGATGGGCAATGCGCGGGTAAATTTTTTTAATGAACTTACGTACCTGGGTCTTCAGGTAGAGGAAGGTATGGTGTTCACTCATCATGTGGAACGACAAACAAGGAAAGTCATTGATACATTTCGGGGGTTAATGTCACTAACCCGAACAAGAGGCGGCCTAGAATGTTTGGCCTTAAAACGTCTTTATGAAGGTATTGCTGTTCCACTGATGACATATGGATGTAAAGTATGGGGAGAAAGAGCCATACGTAATCAAAATCTGAGAAGGATGCTACTGAAAACCCAGCGAAAGATACTGTTATTGGTGAATAAAGCATATCGAACCGTGTCCTACGATGCGAATTATGTCATCGCGGGAGCAATCCCACTGGATTTATTGATAATAGAAAAAACACATGTTTATTATGATATAAAAGCTGGTGAAAGAAAAAGTGTGAGCAGAAAGCGAAGAAGAACAGAGACTCTGAACGAATGGCAGAGAAGATGGGAGCAGGGCACAAAAGGGAGGGAAACTTTCTCATATATACCCAATGTATTGGAACGTATGGAAGTAGCGCTGAACACGAATCATTATGCCACGCAGATTCTGACAGGACATGGCAACTTTAAAGCCAAGTTGGAAAGTTTTAGACTTGTTGAGGACCCCTGGTGCCAGAGTTGCGGCGAAGGGATAGAAGAGACTGCGTGGCATGTGTTAGCGGAGTGCCCTGCTTTCGAGAATGAACGCCAAGAACTGGTGGCGTTCTGGGAAGCACACCCCGGAGAGGATAAGAAAGAAATCCTATGTTGGAATCCGGAATTCTTCAGAGTCTTCTGTCAAGTTGCCCGGAAAGTTGGGAGAACTAAAGAGGGCAGAGGCATAGATGACCAGCAAGAATAAATAAGGAATAGGTTCAACAAACCCCCATGTCGGGGGGCGGGACAGTAAAGATGGTCGGACGGCACTATGAAGAATGGACAAGAGGACCTTGTTTGGAGAATTCTCGGTGTCAGAAGCCTTGACCAATAAGTCTCGTGACTTACGAGCTCGAGGGGCGGTGGAGGGAATGTGGGGCTTCGGCACCGACCATCTGTCCCTATTCTTTGTGCGTGGTTACACGATACATACATACAGACTTGTTTGTACGTGGTTACACGAGTTAGACGTGTGTTAGATAGCTCCGTGTTTCTCACGCCAAAATAGTGGATTCTTCCGGGTTTGCAGCGTTGAAGGTGTTCTTAAAGGATACTAGTAGTTTTTATGTGTCAGATTATACCTTTGAAAAGGTAAGAAGTGCTGTCATAGTAACTTTAAAAGTGTTTTCCAAGTTGTATGTGTTAGGATAGGGTAGAAATAGGAGTGCAATAGACACTATTTAATTAGTTAAATTTTTAGTGTGATAGGATAGGATTAGGGCTAGCTTAAGGTAAAAAAGACAATTAGACATTTGATAACACAGTTTAAATAGGGTTAGTGACAAAAACAATTAATAGTAAATAGTTAAGAAAGTTTTTTAATTTAACAATAATTTGTCAGAAAATCAGCTGTCAGTGTAAACAGAAAAATTTAACCTGTGGAACTGTCCGATAGAGCATTTCCCGCGTAGGGGATACATAACCTTAAAACTTGGTTTTCCCATGGGGAGCCAAGTGCTGAACCGTATTAATGAACTGTATTAGTGAACTGAATCTAAACTGAACTGGCGGTACTGGTAAAATAACCTAAGAACTTGGTGTTTCCCGCCCAGGGCGCCATATGAAGGAAGTTGTGGCGGCCATTTGACTGTTAAGTGGCTATAGACAATACTACCGGCGAGAGGACTTAGTTTTATTTTGATTCTTTACCTTTTTATTTATTTTTATTTCCGGTACAAGGACGGTACCGGAAGGGAACTGAAAGTTTTAATTTCTATTTTTTAATCATATTAATAAGAATATAAAATTATTTTCTCAAAAATCAAGGAAAACTTTTTTCACTAAGAAAAGACTTGGAAACATTTTGGGACTTGGAATAATTTTTGTGAGTGGATTTTTATTTTACAAATGATTGAAGTATTAAACATGGATTAAGTTAGGGGTATATATAGTGATATACAATCATTCTTATTGACTTTTTTGATTAGGTTTTGTTGTATAACTGGGACTATAATAATTCTTGTGTACTTCTCCAGAGGACAATAAGCTTATCAAATCGCACGTTGGTGCGATTTGAAACAATTGTATATATATATTTCTTTGTTGCTTTTGTTATTTATAAGGAATGTCAATTGAACAAATGGATACCGGAGAAGTGGAGAGAGAGCGCAGAGGCTCAGTGGCTTCGGTAGGAGCTTCGAAGAGGAGACGGGACGAGGAGGAAGGCGAGGAAGATGGAAGTTATATAAAGATAAGGCAAGAATTGGAGGAATACATATTTAATGAAAATAACAAGGTAAACAAGACAGCAGCGAAGAACATATTGGCGAGTTTTGCAAAACTGGAAGCGGAAAACATTCATCTGCGAGTGCGAGTTGCCAATTTGGAAGGCCAACTTTTGGAAAGAAGAATGGAAAGTCGGGAAGTAGCCATAAAAAAGTCTTATGCTGATGTGGTCGGGGCTCCAAGGCCGAAGATAGGGAAGAAGGAGGTGGTCCCTAAACCAATTGAGAAAACTGTCTTGATCTACCCAACAGATGAAACGAAGGAAGACTCAGAAGAGGTGAAGAAAGTTATTCAAGAAATGATTCAACCTATAGATGAAGGATGGCAAATCATGATCGTTGCTCAAGGTGAGGAAGGGTGGTGTCGCAGTGGAAGCGGGGTCGGTAAAGACCGTCAATAAGATAAAGGAAGTCGCCAGCACCAAGCCCAATATTAAATGTGTAGAACCCAGGCGCAGAATGCCCATGGTGCAAATATATGATGTGGATGTAGACCTAAATGAAGAAGAATTGAAGAGATGTTTGTTTAAACAAAATCTTGAAGACGTCGGCATAACAGAAAAGCAGGTTAGAGAGGAAGTTAAATTCAGATTTCGAACGGGGCGCCGCAGGGAAGAAGTTCGCCGCAATTGGGTAGTGGAATGCCCACCAAAATTTCGTGATGAAATAATATCTAAACAGCGCATCTACATCGATTTTGCATCCTGTAGAGTTACAGATTACTTGGCAGTGGCACGATCTTACATGTGTCAAGAATACGGGCACACACAACGGTTCTGCACAGGAAAGGGCAAACACATCTGCTCACACTGCGGCCAAGAGGGACACGCATTTAGAGACTGCGAAAAAAGAGAGCAGGCCCCAGTCTGCGTCGTGTGTAAAGCCGCAAAGAGAACAGCTAACCATTGATGCGGCACTAGGGAGTGTCCTATCTACCTAAGAGCATTAGTGAGGAAGGTAGCTATGACACATTACTAATGGACAACATGGAGGAACAAACTAGAGGAATAAGAGTCGGCCAGATCAATGTTAGGGTTCCAATATATGCTTGGAAGAACTTAATTTTGTAATCAGGGATAGATGCTTGGACATTGTTCTGCTTCAAGAGCCATATTCGTGCGGAGGGCGTATACCGCACCTCGACGGGTACAGGGTTTATTATGGGTCGGAGCGACCGAAGGCAGCGATAGTAATCACAAACGAGAACATCGAAGGGCTATTTGTGAGAGAGCTGTCAGGAGAGCACCATGTATGCGTAAAGGTGATAGAAGGAGATAGGGAAGTGTACATGGTGAGTTCATATTTCCAGTATAGGGATGATATCGAAGTACATATCAAACATTGGGAAAGGACTATGTTAGAAATCCATGGTATAAGGGTTATATTGGCTGGAGATGTGAATGCAAAACTGAACTTTGGTTTGATAGGAACACTGACAGCAGGGGTGAGAAGCTTGAAACGTTCATAATGGCAAATGTATTAAATATTTGTAACACAGAAGGGGAGTTATCAACGTTTGCCGGGGTGCCGGGGGCGATCGCTGAAACAAATATAGATATCACTTTGTGCACAGAAAATCTCTGGATTGAAAATTGGAAGGTATTAGATGAAGGAAACAGCGATCATAGATTAATAGTTTATACGCTTCAAAGCATAAGAGTTAACAGGGACAGGATAGATCTAAGGGCAAAGGGTCGTTTTGCCATTAGGAAAGCAGATTGGGATAAGTTCACAAATAGCCTCAATGACAGGATGATGCAACCGTATGCAGCGAATGGGGACTTAGAAGCGGAAGTGGTCGACCTGACAACTAAGATAGTAGCAGCGGCAGAAGAACCTATACCCAGAGAAAGCAAGAAATTAAGAACTGTCTCTTGGTGGAACAGGGATTTAGAGTTTGAGAGGTGGAACGTAAGACGATTAAGAAGAAAAATTAATACTGGTACAGGAGAGGATAGGGATGTTCGAAAAAATAGGTATAGAGCGGCGCGTAATAGATACTTTGCAATGGTAAGACAGGAAAAAAAGAGTGCTTGGGAAAGATTTATTACCGTAGAAGGAAATCGGGATCCGTGGGGCATGCCCTATAAAGTTGTGAGAGGTCAGAGCAAAAAAGAGCTGCTGATATCAACAATGAAATTTGGAGACTACATAGAACACGATATTGGTATGCTGACGGAAAGGTTGCTAGACTCGCTGCTTCCGTCTGACCCACAGGGCTACTCAGAAGCTGACATGGAAATTATTAGAAGAGCAGAAAGTTGTAGAGTAGAAGAGGATTCACCGGAGATCAACGAGGAAGAGCTTAAAGTGCACTTTTTTCGATGGGTAAGAAGAAAGCCCCAGGATTTGATGATTTGACGGTGGAAATCCTCTGTAGAGCGTAGGATACAGTTAGAGGAAGAGTTACAGCAGTCATGAATAGAGCTTTGCAGGAAGGAATGTTTTCCAAGCACTGGAAGATTGGAATTGTGAAAGTACTGTATAAAGGGTTAGGAAAAGACCCCCAGGTACCAATGCCTTACCGGCCGCTGACGTTACTACCAGTACTGGGTAAAGTCTTCGAAAAACTACTGAATAAAAGAATCTTGAATGTACTTGAAGGACAGAACAAGTTGCATGAGAGACAGTATGGGCTCAGAGTTGGCAGAGGAACAGAAGTTGCGATTGTAGACGTACTAGAAGAGGTGAGAAACGAGAGAGAAAAGTACATGCTGGGTATATTCGTGGATGCATGGTGGCCACGTATACTAGTCCAGCTTCAGGACTTTGGGGTAAAGGGTAAGGAGTTTGGTTGCGCTTTGGATAGTATTATTTGACGCTTTCTTACGACTGCAGTTGCCGATAGGATGCCGAACTTATGGGTATGATGGCGACGGGCTATTACTGGTTAGTGCTAACTCCAGAATGGAGTTAGAAAGAAAAGCAAACCTAGCTTTGGGAGTAATTGAGAATTGGAGCAGGGATAACAGGTTACGAATTAGTCCGGAAAAGACGAAAGGGATGCTACTAAAAGGAGTATTAGCTAGAAAACCGGTAGTCAATATGAATGGAAGAAATTTGGAAATGGTAACACAGCATACGTATCTTGGTGTAATAATTGATGAAAAACTCAGCTTTCGTAATAATTTGATACAGGCGGCGAATAAAGCAACTGCAGCCTTCCAGAAAATACGCCGTGTGGTTAGAGCTGAATGGGGATTTAGTGGAAAGTCTCTTACGACTCTTTATCGTGGTGTAGGGGAGCCGATACTGTTATATGGTGCAGCAGTCTGGGCTCACAAGATGAGTCTGTCTACGTACGCGGAGATTTTGTTGAGAGCGCAGAGATTGATGCTGTTAACAATCTGTAGAGGATACAGGACAGTATCGAAGGATGCACTACAGGTGTTGACTGGGGTACTGCCGATCGACATCTTGGCGAAACAACGAAGAGAAATCTACTGGGACAAAAGAAGTGGAAGGCATAGGGCACAATATATAAAGGGCGAATCAATAAATATATGGCAGGACAGGTGGAATGATAGTAGCAAAGGTAGGGCCCTTTATTTCAGGATACCTGACGTTAAAGGAAGGATGAGGAGTAAATTGGAATTCAACCATTATGGCACTCAGTTTCTAACAGGACATGGGAACTTTAGGAGTTATCTGAATAGGTTCGGATTGTGCGCGACTGATTTATGTAAGTGGTGTAAGGTACCAGATACTCCGGAATATGTCCTGTATGATTGTTGGATGTTTACAGAGCAAAGGGTCAAACTGGTAGAAGGACTGAGTGAGGTAGGAGTCAGGCTAGATTTTAGGGAGATATGTCGGCGGAAGGACGCGGTGGATATCTTTAATGGCATTGCATCAGAAATAGGGAGAATCAGGGAGGAGTATAGGATACATGAGGTGTAATTGTTAGGAATAAGTAAATAAGCACAAACAAGTCGTACTGAACAACGTACGGGCAAGTAAGTACAAGAGTCTAGCTCACAGGGGACGACCGGTACCTTTTTGGAAAGGCGTGAAGCCTAGAAAAAAGGCCGGAATTTCATAACTAGGGATAGGAGAGGACAGGGTTGGCAGTCCCTTTAAAACTGTTACAACAAGGCCAACCAAAGCCCCGGGTGTGCAGACCCGAAATGCTGGCGTAATGCTGCCTTTGGTAGGTCTCCCAGAATGGGAGGCCGACCCGTTGTTGATGGGAGGCGGGTTAGGGCTTGCCCTGGCCTTGCTAAATCAACTCCTCGGGGGTCGGGGAGCCCCGTAGGCAGGGTACGCTCTGTCTGCGCCCCGACCGGCATCGGGGGTGAGTCCGGGGCAACCCGGGCTCATCACCGATGTATTGGTTTGTGGTTTCGGCTGTGGGCCGTCGACTCTGTGTCCGCCTTGAGCGGTGGAGTTGGATGCACCTATCTGCTGTTAAACCCTAGATAGTAGATATTCCGTAACCCATGGAGGGTTAGAGCTGCACGTCTCAAACCCAAGGGTACTGAGCACAACGTCGTCAGGCGCCTGGTCAGCGTTCAGAACAAAAGACTTCCCGCTCGATGGAGAGCCGGGGATGGTATAAGCAGAGGCTTGGAACATCTCCGTTATCCAAAGAGATTTCTGTCCCTATTCTTTAGGCCGCTGTGCCCGGTAGTAATGTGTCGACGTACCACTGTCTGTGAGTAAATTGATAGTGACTGTTTTGTGAATTCACTAGTGCGCGAGAACATTGCATATAAACGTTGTGGGTGAGTGTGTGTTGAACTGTGGAAATTTAAATAGTGCGAATAGGGTAAGTGTGTGTGTGAAAGTAAGGGCTCCGCCGCCTCTCCGAGGTGGGGGCTAGAAACATCTCAGGCAATTAGTCGTGGACCGGTGCCACGCTACAAGCTTCTGGTTTGGCCAAACGGCGGAAACGCGATTTGTCGGTAGAGAGGGACTGCCTTGTGAATCCGTTTATCCTTAAAAACATTTTATAGTGCGTGGACACTTTTTATATAGTGTGAAAAACTTTTATTTGTGTATATATAGTTTCTATATATATATATATGTAAATTGTTAATTATTTTAACGTGTAAAACTATTTTGATTGGCATTTTCTTTGTGGAGTTATAGTTATAGTTATAGTTATTATAGCCACTGGGCCCGGTAGTTATGTTTCGTCATACTACTGTCTGAGTGAGTTATTAGAGTGTGAAATCTTTTGCGAATCACATAGTGCGCTAGGACTTAGTCAGAGACGATTTATTTGTGTGTGTGCTGAACTTTGGAATACACAAAACAGTGCGGATAGGGATCAGTGCGTGAGTGCGAGCGAGGGCTTCGCCGCCTCTACGAGGTGGGGGCTAGTAACGGTCCAGGCTATGAGTCGTGGCTCGGGTCACGCCATAAACCCCTGGATCGGCCGAACGGCGAGAACGCGGTAGTTAGGATGCGTCAGGCGCGATTACGCTGCCTAGAGTCCGTTTTTGTGTTCAGTGCGTAGACACTGTATTTACTTTGTTAGGATTAAGTGAGTGTATATACTATATATTTTAGATATACATCATTAGTGATATTGACACTTAACACTTGTTTACTTTTTAGTCAGGGTTATTTTTGGAGTTAATTTTGGGTTTATTTTGTGTTTTATCTCATATTGTGTATTAAACAATGAGTGGTGAAAGGAAGGAGGAGGATCCTTTCAAAAGATCGTCAAAGGTCCAGAGGTTGCCGACTCGGCAGGATCTGACGAGATCTGATCAGACGGAGACGGAGTCCATGATGTCAGAAAGCAGTGACGTTGAGAGACCTACCCATCCGAAGAAGCGGAAGGAGGTCAGCCCTGTGACGCCGGGGACGTCGAGGGTCAAGAGGACTCTGATGGAGAGCGACCAGGATGAACCGGACGTGTTGGCGGATGCAACCGATCCAGGTAAGTCCATAGACGATCCTAACTCCTTTGTTAAAATGAATTCTATTATACAATATGTGACTAAATGGGCGACGAGCCAGTACAAGACTAAAAAGCTGACAGTCACCCAAATTAATGACATAAAGTCTAAAATGAATGACATGACCGAGCTGCTGTCCGGTCTGGAAAAGAAAGTAATAAGAATGGAGGGCCGTCTCGAGGGAAGGCAGTAAGGAGGGAGGGATGGTGAAAATAATGGGCACAGTCCCAAGGAAAGAGCAAGCTGAGTTCCCTAGGCTCAGATCTTACGCAGAGGTGTCGGCCGTCCCGAAGATCACGGGGGCCAAGAGGGTGGTCCAACCCCCTAAGGTTGTCTTCATCAAGAGTAGGGATCACACGAAGACTATTGAGGAAGTCAAAAGAGTAATACAAACCACGATTCAGCACAAGGATTTGGGTATTAAGGTCCGACGAGTTGTGAAGACAGCCAGGGGCATTATGGCGGAAACCGATAAAGTGGATCAGCTGCAGAAATTGCAGGATTGCGAGGCCCTTAAGTCTAAGGGGTTGGTCGTTGAAGCACCTCGTAAGCGGAGTCCGAGAATCATGATTTATGATGTAGAGAAAGACCGGGACGAGCAAGAGATAGTCGAAGATATTGTCGCCCAAAATGTGGACGACTTGATCTCCAAGGAGGATTTCCTCGAAGAGTTCAAGTGCGTCCACAAGTACAGCACTAAGAATCGAAATGATTCGCGAAACAACTGGGTTGTGGATTGCTCGTCTCGAGTTAGAAACATCCTGAGACGAAGGGATAGACTTTTTGTGGGATGGTAGTTCTGTAGAATCAAGGACTACAATCCTGTCGTCCGTTGCTATAAATGCTTAATATATGGCCACATTTCTAAGCACTGTAGGAGGAAGCAGATGTGTGCCCATTGCACTGGTGAGCACGACGTGAAAGACTGTAACAAGAAGGATCAGCCGGCCACATGCATAAATTGCAAAATAGCCAAAAAGGACCACAAACATGCCACAGGAACAAAAGGTTGTTCCGAATACGATAGAGCCTGTCGTATAGCCCTAGAGAAAGTCGATTATGGCAATTAGGATCAGCCAGATCAACATGGCCAGAAGTTTCTGTGGCATGAACGAACTCATGACCATCATTGAGCAGCGGCGACTGGATGTACTCTTCATCCAGGAGCCGTACCAGAGACCTTTGGCATGGCCTGGCTTTCGAGTCTACACAGGAGTACCCCCGACGGCTGAAATGTGGTCATTGACCATCGTCAGAGAGGCATCAATCAACGTGGTTCAAATACAGGACTGCTGAAGTCCTACTTGCACAGTATTGAGACTGAGTCTGGGGAGCTCGACCATCATAGCAGTTAACTCATACTTTAAATTTGCTGATCGCATTGGGGACCATATCGATCGATTGGAGCAAATAATAACCAGATTTAGAGGCGGGTCTGTCTTGATAGCGTCGGATGCAAATGCGAGATCTGTCCTATGGTACAACGACACCACTGATGCAAAGGGTGAGGAATTAGAGACCATCATCCTGTTGTATGACATGGAAATTTTCAACTGTCCGGGAGAAGTGAGCACCTTTGAGAACTCTCGAGGACATAAGTGCAATATAGATGTCACTCTTGGCAGTGGATCCCTGGAGCAGAGGATCTTGCGATGGACGGTCCACAAAGAGTGGTTCTTGTCTGACCACAGGTTGATAATTTACGATTTATACATGACAAGAGAACATATCCGCTGTCAGGAGCATAGTGGCTCGAGATACAAGATCAACGCGAGGGACCTAAACTGGGGTCTGCTCGACGCGAGCCTGCTCACCAATTTGGGCAGTTGAGAGACTTTGACGCGATGCCGCTGTCAGAAAAGGTAGACTCGCTCACGATGATCCTTCGTAGGGCTGTGGAGGACTCAGCCCGACATAAAACACAAGACAAGAGATTGGCCGCCTGGTGGAACAGGGATCTGGAGCGTTCCCGTGGTACCAAGAACAGACTAGAAAAACGCTGGAAAAGGCTCAGAAGTCGCCTTGGCGTTGAACACGAGGGAACTATTGAAGCCAGGCGGTTATTCGCTAACTCCAGAACGGAGTATGTAAACAAAATCCGTTTTGCTAAAAAGGAGCAATGGCTGAGGATTGTGCGGCTCTCGGGGGAATCCGTTCCATGGGGTCTTGCTTATAAGATCCTTGCTAATAGGCTCAAAAGACCAACAAAAATGGTGTCAATGCGATCAGAGGAGGGGCTTTTGACAAAGCCTGATGATATCTGTCGACATTTTCTGGGAGGCTTGCTCCCTGATGATGATATCAGAACCGACAATATTGACAATACTTTGATCCGACAACGGGCAGCAGCTCATGAGGCCATGTTAGAAGTGGTCCTAATGTCCTTCTTTGATTTTACTTTCATGTTCCATAAGGAAATGGAAGTATGGTGATGGCAAAAAAAAATTGTGTTAGAGATTTTTGCAGATTCTGATTATACTACCCTCAAAACATGAAAAAAAGTAATTTTTCGAAAAGTGTCTATGTGTCTATCTGTAGATTTTTTATGGCAAACGATAAGAGCCGCAAATTCAAACAGAATCAAATAATTTTTTGCATACAGCCCTGAATTGTAGAGTATTCAAGACCTATTGTTTTTTGTGAAGATCGGTTATGATAAAGGGGTAGTTTACCTGCAATATTTTATGTTGTAACAAGAGAAATTTGTTCATGACGAACGATAACTGCCGTAAATTCAAACAGAATCATATATTTTTTACATATGTGCCTGAGTTATAGAGGACTCAAGGCCTATTGATTTTGGTAAAGATCGGTTACGGGGAAAGGGTAGTTTACCTGAAACATTTTTTGTTGTAACGTAATAGTTTACCTGATAATTTTTTTATATATGTACTACGTTATTGGCAACAAAGAAGCAGTTTGTTTTTAAAATTCCTTCCCGGCCTGTTTGGCCGTAGACCAATGTTTTCTGCAAAACCAAACATTTCGGCAGTGCCATCGACTTCCATCATCAGTGAAAATCAAGTGCGATAACGTGAGGTGGTATACGTTAGTGACCACAGTAAGTGGCTGAAGCAGTAAATAGAAAGAAATAGTTTCAATGGAAATATTTCATTTCGAAAATGATTTTAAATATAAATCTTAGAACATGGAAGTCGTGTATGATTCTCCATACCAATATTTTGTTCTTAAGTGTGCTATTAAGTATTATGAATCTTCTCCATGTCAAGGTATAGGATTACAGCCTGTTTTGCCTTCACTGAAGGCATCTCTTTTTCTTGCCCTACCTATATCTCGTCTTCCCTGAGGTCTGTATCTTATTACTTGTTTAGGTAGTGTCATGTTTTCCATTCTCTTGATATCCTGCCTCTATTTTATTTGTCCTTCCCTTATTCTGCCGGCTATAGAATATACATTTAACTTGGTTCTTATATTTTCATTTCATATTTGATATCTAAGGGTTTTTATTATGAATACTCAACACAATATTTTTCTTGTTAGATTCGAAGTTTTAAGTAATTTTCTCTTAAAAAGTGTGTATGAACATTTTAGCACGACGAGATCGTCTGTTTTATTATTATTCTTAACGTTTTGGTTTTTATTATTAATTTTTGGTTTATTGATTTATTCTACCCAATTCAATCTATTATTGAATCCGATATGAATAAATCGGTTTACTTACTCTTTGACGTCGTTTATTAATTTTGTTTAAATAGTTTAGAATGTTTTTTGTTCCATTTCTTGAGTTCGATTGTGAAGAAGTTGCGTCGACTCTTCTATTATTAGCTGCGGTGAGTTGCTCGGTACTTTCCTGTATAGACACTAACATAAACACAACATGTACATGATACTTACTATTATACTAACATTAATAGTTAATAACATTTTATTATGGCCTATGCATACTGCATTGGTCATTGCCACTTTTGATAATGTCCTTTTTCTTCATCTTATGGTTTTATTACCTTAACTATAGTTTGTTAAGTGAGTTTACTATACTTTAGGAAGTTACCTTTTTATATGGGTTGTAATCCTATCAAATTATTCTCATTATTGCTTGAATATCTCTTATCATTGTTTTGATAGCACTGTTATTATTGTGCAGTAGTTCATTCTGCATTTATACTGATAATTGCTTTGGTTTAAAGTAACCAAGATTACTTGCATCTAGCTGTCAACATGGTTTATTTATTATTATTGTTATTATTAGTATTTGGGTGGCTATAATCCTTGAATTTACTTATTCTAATAGTATTCTGCGTCATTCAATGTTGTTGGTTTAGTTCCTACTCTTTTATGATAAGTTTACAAGATAATTTTGTTCATCATGCATCCATTCTATGGCAAGCATTAGTTATAATATACAACAATGGATTATTGTCGGTTTTGTGTTTCTGTATTACATTTGATTTATTTGACTTTATGTAGTACTGGTATATCTATTGGTTATTATTAGATTACATTTTTTTTATCTTTTACAGTCTTTACTATTGGTAATTAGTGGTTATTTCTAATATCAATTCCACTTTACAATTGGTCATTGGTGTTTTGGACATAGTCCTCTTTTCATGTCTACACATAATTTAGCTAAGAACTTATCTAATTATTATTCATTCTCTTTGTTACTTTTTATGTACAATAATTCATTCTTATTGATTATTGTTTGTATTACATTGTCAAGGAAGGTATTCACTTAATAAGTTTTGGTCAGTGTCAATTTTTTTTACAGCTTAGGGGTTTAAATGATGTTGTTTATTCCATTTATTCTTTCTTCTTTTATAATAACTCTTTTATTGCCATATGTTAGTTCATTATAATTCATGTTATCTCCCTTTTTTGTGTTTGATCTGGATATTTTCTTTTTCTCTTCACTGATTCCTTCCTCCCTCTTAATAAGTTTCTTCATGGCGTTGTTTTCACTTGTTTCCTTCTCACGGTTAATAGGTTTCTTCTTGATTTTGTTTTTAATGGGTTTCCTTCTCACTGTTTGATCTATTGGGTAATTATGTATGTCGTCTCGTCGTTAGTCTTGCTTTATCTTCTTTAGTTGCACATTTACTGGTAATTCCTTCTTCATTGTAATTCACTTGGATTTGGCTTAAGATACTTCCTTTTTTATCCATGATCGTATGCTTGACCTTGTAGGTATTCTTAATTGTAGTGGCTTTCAACTTATTTGTGGTACGCTGGTGTTGGTAGTGTTATATGTACCATTACAACATACAAAAATTTGACAGATATTTTTGTCACAAAAATCTTTTATGATATATTGTGTATAAATACACATATAAAGGTATTTTTGCCACAAAAAACGTTTATGATATATTGTGTATAAATACACATATAAAGGTATACAATACATTTGATTTGTTTAACAGTCATTATAAGACAGTATTACCATATAGGGGAGAGCAGAGAGACATAAGTTGATACTTTGTACTTCTTCAAGTGTCCCTTAGTCGCAGCACCTCTGCAACTGTATAACGTTTTTGTTATAGCTTGTAGTACGTGCTCCTCCAGTCTGATTATAGCAGTGTACAGTAAAATCAGTCGTTGTTCCCTTTTGTATTTTATAACGTGTAAAGCAACCTTTTTGTCACTAATTTGCAATGGGTGTTTACAGCTATGTACTTTGTTGGATCCATGGTAAGTGTACAATTGAATCATACTAATACAAAAGCAATGTGGCAGCATGAGGACAAGATATGTTTCTCTATAACTCTTAAAAGAAAACTAATTCATAACCTAACAGATCTGAGAATTAATTAAGTGATCATTATGTGATCCTATAATGAAGATTACATGTTTATTAAATCCTAAAAAACTAAAATTTTTAAAATGATAATAGTAATAATGGCTCCTTTTTATGCCGCCTAGGAAATTTAGGAGATAGAATAGGTTGCCTAAAGTGAGTGTTCGACACACGCACTAAAGGTAGAGTGGCCAGCAGCACTACACTTCAGCCACTAATTTTAAAATTAAAGGTGTACATTCAATTTCACCAGAAGGAAAGTGGTATGTTGGTACAATGTAAGTAAAACATTTTGTTCTGTTTTCTTTTTTTCATATTTGGTTCAAACGTACAAGTGAAAAACTATCTGGGGCGATGTAGCTCACAAACCCTACAAAGACTCAGCGTTTTCCACAACTTGTATTTAGGAAAGAACAAAAAGAAAAATCAGATTTCTGTGTTATGATCTGCACTATTCTGTTAGTTATTATGGTCTGTACCCTAAGAATATTCGTATGTTAGCCTCCGAATACGTGTTTGCAAATAGTGTCGATTTTCTGTGAACTGGGCCGGTAAAAGATTGTTTTACTGGCTTCATGCTGCGACATTCAAGGTTGTCATTTAGAGAGGCTGAAGCAATAAGTTTTGCAATAGCATTTAGTTTTAATAAACATAACATAAAACTTTCTTCAATATTGGAATTCTGTGATAAGTCGCCTTCATTTTTATTGCCACAATATTTGGAATGTGAAGGAAACCAGGCAGCATAACAACAGTGCACTGTCCTAACAAAGTTGTCAGTTTGAAGGGAAATAAACAAGTCAGCAGGGTTACCCCTTTGGAAAAGGGTGAAACCAGTGGTATTTTCATAGATGGCAGCTGGAAACCACCACTTATCGTTATCCCCAGAGTGTTATGTAGATATCACTTTGATTATTTATGGACCAGCAGGTTGTATTGAGTAGCACATCCATCAAGATAAATTACAGCCTCTCATTTTTTACTATTTATGAAACAGTTTATACCTCATACCCGTTACAATCTGACTTCAGCCATTAGACAAGTGTTTTTATGGCCTGTTTCGGTGCAGCCGCTGAGAGCTGGATGACAATAAACCCAGGTAAAACCATGACATTATATGACATACCTGGGCTAGCAAAAGATACTCTTTCAAAGGCAGCTACACCATCTAACTGACAGCAGGTTTTAGTTCAACTGGAATTTGGCCATTAAATGAAAATATATTCAGTATCGAAGAGTTTCTGTGTTCACCTGTAATTGACAGAGAGATAGGAGACAAAAGTAATTATGAAGGAAGATTAACACCAACAAAAAATTGTCAAGAGACCACAGTAGCCGGACCTCCCACGTCGGGAATAAACGAGACATCTGCTAATACCTTATCACAATTGACACCAGAATAAATTCGGCCTTATCCGAAAGCGACTGCAAAAATAAAATAAAAATGCGCCAAGAAGAAAAAGTCAAGTATTCTCACTGACTCCTATTAAAAAAGCAATTCGTATTGAAGAGGAGGCATGACAAAAGAAAGAGCGATCGAAACGGAAACTAATCATGAACGATAAAACGAAGGCGATTTGTGGACTGTATAGAAACGGTCAATCAAACTCTCCAAGACTTAAGAAATTGTAACAAATTAGTGGGTAGCGTAACTTTTGTTATTTCAGAGGATTCTCGCTAGAGATTACCGGTAACTGCAAGAGGAACCCGCGCTGATATTGTCTCAGTGTGTTTAAAGTCCTCGGCGATGTGGAATGCTATTCAGACTAAATTTTCAAAGCAATATGAGAGCCCATTTAGAAGGAGGAGATGGTGATTTTTCTACAAACCTACTGCACCTCGGTGACGGTAGTGTTCCTAATGACGATAGCTTCACAGAAATTGACGAAAAACTGGGACATAGTAAATAGTACAACTGTATTAATTGCTAAAATCTGTGCAAAACGTCAAGTGTTTACTTGATAAAAATTACAAGTGGTTATTCCCAAAGAATCGAATCTGTGAAGGAAAATAATGATACAGGTTTGGAAAATTTTTCTGGGGATAATAAAAAGTACGAAGAATCTATTAACACCGTATTTAATATTGAAAATATAGTGTACTCTCTCCAAGAATTTTTGAATTCTTTAAATCAATCTTGCATTCCGCCACAACGGTTTATTCTAAAGGTTGGCACTCCAACAATGTTGTTGAAAAATTTACATCCTCCGAACGTTTGCATAATACAAAATGCAGGTGACACGGGAATTTCTGTGTCAAGTAGGTAATAGCGTTATTATCGACTCAAAAGCCCTCTTCACACACACATTCGAATCAGTAGGCTACTGGTTCTTACTATTACCTGTTTAAGCCTACCTGGTGTAATTACCAACTTATAAATTGTAACATTCTTTACTTTAGTACACACTTGAAGAAAATTAACAGTTTCGAAATTACATCCGTTCCATTTACATAATTTTCATTAAACCTACTTAATATGTAATAGTGGACGATAAGCTTTTCCAGGTTTTACTAGTACTTGACCTACAACGGTCTGATCTCCTTCACTCAGTGCCTCTGTCTTTAATGATCACTGCTTTTTTACATAATAATTTTCCCAATCCTGCATATAATTTACCCGCTCGCACAGAAGGCAACAGAATTTAGTGAATCCAAGCTGCAATCGAAGTAAAACTACGTTACTTTCACATCTCCGTAGGTATGCCACGAATATCCGTCATACTGAATTCTGCTCAATAAAAGTTTCATAATATCACATGACTCCGACATGTAAGCAGTATAAACTGAAGGGATTGGTGACCATTTATTTTCAGTGTGAAGTAGTACTGCTTGCAAATTAACCTGTGAGAGTCAGGGCCGCATTTACGCGCAGGCTATCTAGGCTGCAGCCTATGGGCCCGCACCACAAAAAAAAACTGTTTAAAAAATTTAATTTTGAATAGACTAAAACAAAAAATTTCTTTGTTTTAATACCGTGGTGCGGGCCCTCTTATAATCATAAAAGACGACGCAGTTATTTCGTGTGGACTAATTCGGCTGAACTCTTCAGTTGTCAACTGATATGAGTGAGTCAGCATTCAGGAAACTCGATCGCTTGGCGTCGCGTGGGAACTGGAGGGGGTTTCTCTTGGACCTGCTTTAAGTGAAAACGTTTGCTTGGAAAATGACATTGGATTGTGGCCGGAGGTTATGACACAAGGTAATATAGATTACTGCACAAAAATGGCGCCACAGCACTTCAAAATTGTGACGGTGATCTATTTGACTGTAAATCTGTACACAGTATTTTGGGATGATATCTTGGGACAAGTAAACAAAACTAGTGAAACTCTGCAGAACCCTAGATTGGACGTGAACACAGCCGCCTTAGCACTGACATCGCTAACAATCTTCATAGGAACAAAACGGGATAGCTTTGAAGAATATGAGGTGAAAGCTGCTGAGTTAACTGATTGCACTGAGTATGAGAGTGAAACACGGCGCAACCGCAAAATAAACGTGCGTTTGGCACCTCTTGACTGTCCCAGTCCAAGCACCAGAAGGTGAAGGTGACGCCATCAGAAAAATTTCATACCCAGAGTTTCCTTCCTGTCATAGATCAATTTGAATCTTCATTGCGGCAGAGCTTGAGGCATACAAACTAGTTGATACCCGTTTTGGGTTTCTCAACAAGTTGGATACACTTACTAATGAAGAGATAATTGCAGCAGCTCAAAACTTAGTAGAAACATATAACAATGACTTAGACGATCAATTGGGAAATGAACTGATTCAGTTCAAGGCTTTTTACCATGAGTTTCAAAAAGATGATGAGGAAAATGAAAAGGTCAGTCAGTTGAGGTGGATGTATAAACTCCTCCTAGAAAGAAACGTCAAAGATTGTTTTCCTAATATCGAGGTCGCTCTAAGAATGCACCTGTCACTTATGGTCACTAACTGCAGTGGAGAAAGGCCAGTTTCAAAATTGAAGTTGATCAAAAACAGGCTTTGAACCTCCATGTTAGAAGACATGTTCAACGTTTTGGCTTTGCTCAGCATTGAAAGTGAGATTTTAAGACAACTAATTTATGAAGATATTATAAGTAGATTCATTAGTATGAAGTGTAGGCGCAAACCAATTAGCCACTAAGCCATTTCCAAGTTAAGTTATATGTAGTAACTACAATTTAGTAGTAAATTGTACACACAGTATTTTCATACATGTTAGTGTCATAGTATTGTATAGTACTGTAATATTACTCTACTCACTACTGTAGTAATGTAACTTACTGTAGTATAGTATCGTCTTTTAACACAGTGCTAATAAATTCATTTCACACCCAAACTTTGTGTTCTTTTTTTAATATAGTTGTTCATAGCAACGTTAATAAATCGTGTTGAATATCTTAATGATTTTCAATTCTTTTCATTTTTATGTCATCAATTCATTAACTTCTAAATACTGTACAGTAACATTTTCTACAATTAGTAATAAACTTTAAATGTTTCTGTTTAGGTTTTTAGTTAGAAAATTGCTCTAAAATTCGATTTTTGCAGGTTAATTTTCAAAAAATTTCCGGACCCCCCGTTTTACTGGGGGGTATGGAATACTCCCCAGACCCCCGGTAGGGCCTGCACCACAGGTTCAGCCTAGGGGTCTACAGATCCTAAATACGGCCCTGGTGAGAGTCTATAAAAAACCAAGTTACAAAAAACTGCTTGGTAATTTTCAGTTACCAAATCTAGCATGTGTACAGTGAAATCAAGTTAATATTTAGATTATATAATGAAAAACAAAAAGGGTGGGAAGGGTTGACTTTTTTGTAAAAAGAAATGAATTATTTAATTATAAAAATTATGTATATAGATAATTATGGAATTATTAAAAATGGAGTAAAATCAATAGGTTAAAAAAAGTTCGTAGAAGTCTTGAGAGGAGGGAACGGTAGAAAACTGTTATGAATGCTGAAGCCTACAAATCGTGATAGTTATTATTATTATATTATTACTATAAAACAACTTGGATTTCGTTGTCCATGACGTGTCCGTTACTTAACTAAATATCACTATTGTAATAACGACTCGGAACACTAAGCTTAGTGTTCCGAGTCGTTATTACAATAGTGATATATATAAAACAACCTTTGTATTATTTTAATACAGACAGGAGTGAATACAGGCTTCGAATGAATTAGTAGTACGAACACGTCAGCCTGCCAACAGACATTAGATCTGTATATTTATGTGTCAGCCAAAACAGTAGTACTTTTGTAAACATAGACTGTTGTGTCATTACAACATTAAGAATGTTGTTGGCGTGAATTTGATTAATGAGACAGATTTCTTTATCTCTGCCTTCGTTTCTCTCTGTCAGTCTCTCTCTCTCTCTCTCTCTCTCTCTCTCTCTCTTGCGCGCGCGCGCGCGTGCACACACGCATGCACACGATCGCCACTCATACAGTTTCTTCTTTTTCTTGTCACAATTTCAATGTTACACACAATCCCTCACTGTCCTTTTCCTGCCCCCTCGCACTTTATTAACTTCTCCATTAACTCCTAACCTATACGTCAAATTAGATCGAAACTAGACACAATTTGTAATAGTTTAATCGATGTGCCTAAACCAGAAAAATTATTGGTCACTTGTGTGAAAGAAGAAACTTAAATTTATTTACCTTATAACAATTCCCCCTAAATAAAAGGGAAATCCCCAAATTAATATTTCGAAGCCACCTGTTGTAGATAAAACGGTATTTCTCTTGGATACATACGTTTAATCTTATACAAACCTTTTTATGTGTGTTCCCATCAGCACCGACACACCTGTACAGGCTTCTCCATATTTTTTTACACCTGTCCAAATATGACTATACTGATTAAAATAGTAATTTTTTCTGCGGTTAGTTTATGACCATAAGATATGTCTTTATAGTTCCTTTGAAATACCATTATTTTCTGCTCATTCGTACACAACTTTTAATTGTTGAATGTGCCAATTCTGATAATCTTTGCCAAACCCAAATATTAATGTTATACGGCGTCACCTTATTATGTATCAAACAAAATTAAAACAAATCACTGTTATTTTAGCAGTAGCTTTTTTAAGGAGCCCAGAGTAGGCCTACTAGTAGGCCTATACCTACCCGACACACACACATTTGAAGAATCAGTATTTTGTCTTGGCGTTCACTCTCCCAGCTGAGACCAGGAACTCGCATTTGAACTTCTATCATCAGCTACATAATGTAAATCCACTTACGTGTAAATCCTAGATAAATGTACAAGCCTATGCTCTAAAAGCCTAAGCTATGGTACCCACAATCATCTACGTTTTACTAAAATAATGGTTGCAAGTTAAATTTTTTGATTCATGTTGATGCTTTTGTCTCGAAGAAACCAGGTAAATTAATCGGCTTTTCGTATCCGGCCGACGATGGTGTGTTCCCACTTACGAACAGTGGCACTTGCAACTCGTTTCACTTGCGAACACTCAAGTAGATAAGACACGTAATTAATCAATTTTTGATACGTGAAAGTACGTCCCACTTGGGAACACACAAACAACGATGTATGTACATCCACCCTGTACATGAAGGGGGATTATCTGTTTATTCGTGAAGTTGTGAAATTGTTGAAGTTGCGCTTCTTAAACGAAAGATGAAAACTGTACAATTTACATTTTCTCCTGTACAAGTACAAAAAACCAATTTAAAAACTGATATCGCCTGTCATAACAGCTGACGTAAAGCATCTATATTGTCTTCTAACTTCGAAATTCTTTTGTTTTATTATTATTTTTAAATTTGTATTTAATTTAACTTTTATTAATTATTTTTATGATTTCAATTATTTTTTAATGATTCAATTGTGTTTATGTTTTTATAATTCGTTAAATGCATTTTTTGTTACCAACTACGTTTACCAAGTTACAATTTTTATAAAACGCGCGCTCACACACACACACACACACACTTGCATAGCCGCCCCCTCACTCTCTCTCTCTCTCTCTCTCTCTCTATAAATTAAAAAGGAAGTTTACTTTTTATTTTTTTTTATTAGTCAACTTGTAGAACGGACGACGTGATCTTGAGAAACATCCCAACATCAGGATCTTTTTCAAATCTTTTAGTTTATCCAATTCAGTATACTTTTTCGCCCTTTTCATAGCTTAAAAATTTCACTCCATCGTTACATCGTGTTCTGAATAGATTTCTCTGCCTCAGATTATAAACATTTGATAATGTTTTTTATTCTTGGATGTGGTCTTCCAACGTGGCTGTTTAGTTTCTGATGCGTGCTTGTACGGTATTATTCATTCTATGACGTCGGAAGTAGCAGTTCCGTAACTCCTGTGGCACTAATCATTGTCTAGCTAGTGTTCTACGAAATAATTAAAGAATTAATCGAGTTTCTCTTCCTCTGGAACTTGACCATGGATATACTGCCAGCCACATTCTACATCTTTTCGAAGGAAAGCAAGTATAGCACACATTAGGATTTTTGTGCTCCCTAAGTCATTTGAATGTTTATACTCGTGCAAAGTGACTACTGCAGCTTTTGAATTTTCCATTCATGAAAAATTACTTTTAATCTTTCAAACTCTCTTTTCTATTGATTTAACCAAAAATCGGGAGCTTAGCTTGCACAACGTCTTCTCCCGGACAGAAATTACTCTCGTCAATTTTCAAACCGGGACAATTGACAAACTGGCCGGGACCCCGGGATCAGGTTGTCAAACCGGGACAATCCCGGTCAAACCGGGACGTATGGTAAGCATATTTATACATGTATTTATCGGTTTTCAATATTGATGTGAGCATTGTACTGTAGAATTAGGAAGCGATTGTAGAGAACGAATCACGATTATCAAATGATATATTCCTTTTAGTTCAACAATTCCGTCATCTCGTCTCCGGTACTTTGGAAAACCATTATTTTCAATAGTTTAACGTAAAATGTTGCTCGGTTATTATGTGTACATATTCCATCAATCATGCAAGGAACATTAGGATTACGAGCTCTACAAGATCCATGTATCATTCGAGATAATTTTATGAATCCTTGGAAAACTGACTGGGTCAGTTATTTCTCCGCACAAAACTTAGGATAAGCATGAGGTAGTGTATTAACCACGTTTCATGGATTCAATAATAAATATGTGTAGGATAACAACTGCTCACAATGAGTTATTTTTTAGTAAATCATTTTTATCACTAGTTGAGTTTACACCAAACACTCCAGAAACCTATCACGACGATCGGCAGATTTTTCATTTTCACCAAGTTAAGAAGTTATATCTGTCCATTTCGGATTGCAGGTCATGGTTAAAAACCTGTCCAGTTTTCCAGATTTGCGTACTGTACGATCGCCATCAGATCCTGGTACCCAAGAGTCATTTTACGTAGTCTGCTCCTTCATGTTCGATAATCTCGGCCGTGTAGTGTGTAAGGATTATTAGCCAGAAAGCTGCCAGGATTGTGAGTAACGAAGTTGAAACTCTTCGTTTTCATTACGAACCAATACGTATGTCATATTCTGTAAGAAGTTAGACTAAGTGTCATGTTAAGTAAGAAGGTTTGTAATCTATAATATGCTGATGACATAGTACTTTCAGATGGAAGCGAAGAAAAATTTCATTTATCCGCAGAATGAAAAGGCCAACAACGATGTAGTGTTAGATATTAAAGAAATATAAGACAAAGTAACGACTGTAGACAGATCAGATAATAAACTGCTAATCTACTCCGGACATGTAAGTTACAACAAATGAGCAGAGATTCCAAAAACACATGTTAGAGTAGAAACACAAGGAAGGAAGAATACCAGGCAGTCGAAGAAATAGCTGCAGAGAGAGAGTATAGACTGGGAACTGAAAGGGGCCTTGAGACCACTGCGATAGGTGATTGGACATTGGACATCAGACAATAATGTAGTCTAATACGTATTTTATTTGTGTGTATGTGTGCGTGTGTGCGTGCGTGTGCGAGAGAGAGAGAGAGAGAGAGAGCGTGTGTCTTAGGAGGAGGGGGAGAAAGGAACGTTGAAAAACTCTTTTACGTTATGAATGCTTAAGCTTACAAATTGTTATTATTATTATTTTTATTATATTTTTACTATAAAATATTCATATTATTTTAATATGATTTTCTGGAACATGTTTGGTGGAAACGTAAAAACAAGACAGCTGATAAATAAGAGGTTGCGAGTTCAGACGTAGATGTGTATATATGTGTCAGCCAAAACAGTAGTATGTTTTGTAAACATACACTTCTGTGTCATTAAAACATTAAGAATGTTATTTGACCTTGAGTAGGTACTCGTGTTGACGGGAATGAGAAATCTTGTCTCTGTGCTGGAGACCTGTGGTGTTAACGCTGAATAGACACAACACATATCACTGTACATAGCAGTGGCTGACGTATATTAACCATTTCTGAGTTCGCGATACCACAACTCAGATTAAACTGTGCACAATGTTTGTAGAAAAGACGGACGTGTGTGAAGTACACGCCAGTTTGCAAAATGCATTATCCATTCCCGCCTCAGTCCGTAGGAAAGATTCATTCCCGCCAGAAATGTAATCACGTTTCGCGTTTATCTTGTCTCAGCCAAATAAACATTACTATGCGTTTACCATGTTCCAGTGTCCTTCATATTTCATAAACATTTGAGAAATTTTATTGTTTCTTACAGAGGCACCCTTAGAGGTGTCCGGCAGGTGTAAATGTACATAACCTCCTTGGCTCATTCTTTAATAAAAATAAGGGAAAGAAATAGAACGAATAAGTAGAGAGAGAGAGAGAGAGAGAGAGAGAGAGAGAGAGAGAGAGAGAGAGAGGGAGTTAGTGAGAGGGGGTGAGAGATTTTTACCATACTTCAATTTACTTTAGAAGTCACACGACATAATTTGTACAGAACATCAATTAAACGCGCGTCCAGAACATCGCAACCTATATATAATGCGATACAATATGTAACGTTTGTACAGTTCACATGTTTTTTTTTTATAACTACGACAGTATATTATTTTTTATAATATTTACTTGAGTACTTTACAAATTATAACAAATGTGTTCAATCCCGTTATAATGGTTTATTTAAGTACTAAGTAGGCCTGTAATGTGAGCGCCGATGTTGCTTGGTATAAGTATATGTAGGCCTATTGTGCTTCGCATTAGGTTACTAATTAAAGATGGCTACATCTAATTGTAATTTATTAAGTTTATTATTTTTAGTGTAGTTTTTTGTTTAACTTTATGTTGCTTTAGGATATTGTTTTGACGATGCGCTTTAGACCTACAATGAATTTGCATGTTTATTACAACATTTTTATGTTAAAAATTTTTTATTTTACTTCATTTTATAATCTACATTTGTTACTAATAAATGTATACAAACTATCTGCCAGTAATATTATAATACCGGTATGTAATTTCTTAATTTTGACTTAACAAATATTCTTAAGACGTTTGCTGGACGTGTTTCCTTACAGAAATCTACACAGTTGTATTTATTAAGTACTGTACTTTGTTCACTGGATTGGCCGTCATTTTTGCTCTTTTGTCCCCTTTTAATTAGCTTAGCTTGCACAACGTCTTCGCCCGGACGGAAACTACTCTCGTCGGCATTTGTGAAGTTCGTCTCGAAGAACAACTTTGTCTGAACACATAAGTTCTTCCTGCACTTACTATGTTCGGTTTCTATCTCGGTATACTAATGATGATTTCAAATTACTTTTTAGTTAAAAGGGAGAGAGAGAGATTTGGCTATGCGCGCGCCTGTTGTGCGTGTGTGTTTTTACCACACGCGGGCGCATTCAAGCAGCCACCCCCATCACTCTCTCTCTCTCTCTCTCTCTCCCCCTGAATTAGATACTATTAAACCGTAAAGTCATTTCCTGGGTTCCCAGATCACATGCTAAGTCTTGACGGTGACCGAACAAATTGACGGCACTTCTAACATATTCAGAAATCTAGGTATAACAGTTTTTATGTAAGTAGTACTTATCATTAAATACAGCAAAAGTGAAAATGATACTATAGTCACAAATTGAATAAAAGTTTGTTAAGCGTTTTGTGAAACAAAAACTGTGCAGATCTGGCTTAATGATTTGGACTACTGTTATGCTTTTACGGTGTTCGCAAGTGGTATTCAAAATACTGAATTTTGTAAGATAACCATGTTGTTAAGGGTGATCGCAAGTGGGATAAATTTACGGTGTTCGCAACTGGAAGGCTACTGGTTGCAAGTGGGAAGGCCACCCTCCAATGGCAGCCTCTATGTTTGTGGTCAAAGTAAGCAACAGGTCAAACCTGTTCTCTGTCATGGGCAGACCCCGGGCTTTAAATGGGCTGACTGGGCAAATGCCCAGGGCGCCTGGTCCAAGGGGGTGCCAAGGAACGAAAAACAATACACGTTAAGACTATAAGACAGTAGACAGTTGAGTGTTATTGTTACAATTCTAGGAATGAAGGAAACTACGTTAGAATGCACGCCGGCACGCGCCAAGGAATATGTAATGGATAATATAATAGAGCTTCCTCTGTGCGTGTGTGTGTGTGTGTGTGTGATGTTTGCCTTATAGCTTTTTGCTTATTTGTTTGACGTATTGCCTTTTGATAAACGATCAGCGGCGGATGTCGCCTGATATCGTTATTCAATATCAGTAACTTGCAACTCTTACTGACAACAAACTTGTTTACACTGCGGTAAAAAAAAAATTAATACAGTTATTTCCTCTTTAATGTTTAATGTTTCCTTTCAGTATACGCTTTCAATGTTATCGCGTTCACTTCGTTGTGCAAAAAAATGTGTTCTCTTAGTAGTGAAATATGTATAATTATGTATAATTTCAGTTATTTCATCACAGACAAAAACTGTCAAACGTTTATCTTCATTATAGTTTGTTGTTTCCCTAGTGTAAGGTGGTGGGGGTGGGGGAGAAAAGTAAAAAATGAAAGGGGGCGGCTATAAGAATGCTTTGCCCAGGGTGCAAGGTACCTGAAATCGGGGCCTGGTCATGGGCTGGATCTGTAGATGTGTGGGGCGCCTCAAACCTATGATTTTTACATTTAATTATGCTGTTTGTTTCATACATTTTTCGAATTCATTTTAAGTTTCATCTGTTTCCCAGTATTGTCTGTAGTCTACAGTAGGTCTTACTCTGATTATAAATTCGACTTTCAATTTCCCTTTTGTAATTAAATTAATAATGTATCAACCAGCCCTGCTCAGTGCGTCAACTTGCTTCATACGGTAGTACATTGATACACTTTACACTTTATACAAAAACATTACGTATTTCTTTAATAGTTAACTCACAGCTTACCAAATGGTGCAATGATTTGACAATGAATTAGGCTTCAAAAAAATTTAAAATTAACTTTATTGTTTAGTTCTCAAAAATAATAAAATTTAAAAACACAAACGTTTAGGCCCGCTTTTTATAATATTATAAAGGTACATATAATCACCATACAGGTAAATACCCACATAAGATGTATTTAAAATAAAGAACTAACACTAAAGAGAGAAAAGAAGAAAAAGGTATAAAGAAAAGTGTATTCTAATATGAATATCCAGTCAACTAAAGAAAAGTAATAATAAAAGCAACAGTTGAAAGTAGAACAAGAGACCTAGAGAGCAAAACTTATAAAATCACAGTACAATACGATTTAACTCCAATGACCCAATAGATGGTAAGTGAGAGGATACAAACACCAAATACTATAATCCCAACAAGGACCCAAGAACACCAATTATTATGATCCCACATGGACTAAGAAGACAGAAGAAGAGGATAGAAGAAAATGAACAAAGAATAACCAGTAGTGCCAGAACAATAAGTGTATATAAGTCAAGAAAAGTGTTTACAAAGGAGTACCTTAAAACATAGTGAAACACATAACAAACTATAACTAGTGACTTGACACTGACCTGTAAATATAAAAAGATGCTCAATAATAATGAAAGAAGAGAAAGACATAATGAGTGTATTAAACCTAACTAATTGTAGGGTAATAGAGTCAAAATAAACTCAATGCATAATACCCCAAATGACATGCTAAGTAGACCAGCATTAATAGCTGATTATTCTATAAATAAACAAGATAAGAATGAGTAAGATAATAAATAATGATCAGATAAGACTAATGTGCAAATACCTGTGGGTGAAACTAAGATACTAGATTGTATTTCTCTCCTAGAACTAGTACATGGTTTGCTATATTGTCATTGAACAGCTGACATACAAATTTTACATTTTGCCTTTCAAAACTTGTAGGCCAAAGAGCTTTAACTGTTAACCCATACCCATATTTCAAAAGTTTACCCCCTTCAATTTCAAACAAGTCCCTAATTGTCTTGAAAGAGGCAACATTCTGTTTAGAAAAATTATCAAAGTCAGGAAAAACGAATTCCCTGTCATTTGTTTTCTGGTTGAGCCAATTGTTCCTGACACATTTAAATAAATGCACAGAGTCAATAAGATAGAAAAGGGGCTTATCAGGAGATGCGGGATTACAATACTGGATCTTAAGTTCGGGCGAACTTGAAAATTTTGACATTGCCTTGCTATTGACTGCATTATTATCAGTAACCACTGCCAAAACAAATAAACCTATAGAGTCCAAACCAACAATAACTTTTGAAATGATACTATGCAAACTGTCAGCTGTTATTTTTGATACAGGGAGAATATGAACAACTTCTTTTCTGGATGATAAAATAGTTTGGATCATAAACACTTAAGCAGATGAGGCGTGTGTGCAGTTATCTGCGCTTGATCCAACAACATTGCCCCCTTTGTAGTCCATGTATGGTTTTATATGGATTTCATCAACCATTAATATTACATACTTCTCATGTTTTTCAAAAGTTTGTGCTTTATGCTTTATGTACTCAAGGAAATATGTAGGATTTTGTTCAAGAATTGGGCTGCCATTTAAATTGGAACAAACTGTGTTCAAGGTGTTTACATGTAATATTAAACGGCTATGGTTTCTAATGAATTTGTATGCGTGAGGAGAAATAAGATGGAAAATTGAACAAAGGACAATAAAGTTACGGTTATATTCTCTTCTATGTTTGGGAAGTAAACAAAGCTGTAACTGAGACTTTATGAATTGAAATGTAGGATTATGTTCTTCATATGTAAATTCTTCAATTAAATCTAGAACTATCTCATTTGCTGTACCTTTCACTTTATTGCCACAATCATCCCCTTTTATGAACATATGAACTTGTGTAAGTATGGAATCAACTTCATTTGTACTTGTAATTTTGCCTGAGTTAACATCATTGAATTTAAACTGTAATAAAACCCCTTTCGAATAGACCTTTGAGGACATATTTTCTTCTATCACCACATATATCATACAGTGTGGTTGTACACACACATCGATATACATAAAAATTATTTGTGTTTCCTGTATAACACTACACCACCCATCAGGTATAGTCAGCACATTAATTTTATTTTTTAACACTGAAAGGTTGGTCACTGAAATTCTATCTATGTATGAGGTATGACTTCTGATACTTTCTTCTGTTGCTTTCCTTACAGCTTCTGATTCTAACCTACTCCTCTTCCTATCTGGCTCTACTCTTGATGGACCAGGATTTGAAGACAAATATGAAGCACAATTTGTAAAGACACAGGGGACTGCATTCTCTGCAAGTATTGGCTTTGAGAGGGGGGAAGTTAAAATTTTACGTGTCTTTGGACAAACTGCACTTGCTTCCCATAGAATATCATCGGCTTTGAAGTGTTTATGACACACTTAATAAATGAAAAAAAGAATGAGTTTGTCATTGTAATGATGTATCTACACACACTAACTAAATAATGTAATAATTGCTCTCACTAGCAAAGTACAGTATGCGGTCGCCTTCTTAAAAGGCCAGTAAATATTTATGAAACAAGAAAAGATGAATATTGTAACGCAACAGAAATGCAGTCCTCAATGTTACATAAATAGAATATTAGCAAAATAATAAGTAAATCAATATTTAACTCCCATGATAACACAAATGTCTAATAAATACATTTATAATTATATATAAAAATGAATAAGGATGCAAGGTAGAGATAACAATAAAAAACAAACCTGTAAAATAGACAATAGTAAGAAATCCATGTTCAGTGAAACGTAAATAAATATATTATATTGATAAGAATTGTAAGAAAGAAACTAGTACCGAAAATGTCAAAGTGAATGACAATGAAATTAAATAAAAGCGAGACAATAATTTACCTCATAGCAATAGTAAGTAAGGATTATGAATTAAATGATGTTATTTTGTTTACAATGAATGTTATGTTAAAATTTATGTTATATTATGCAAATTACTTGTTGAATTAATGGAAAGTAATGAAGAAAAATTTATTATTCAATTACTGTTATAGAAGGGTGTGGGAAGCAGTTAGTTAGTGTTAATGGATCTCAATTTTCTTATATGTGATCCATAGAGCAAGATAAAATTGTTATTAGTTATGAAAAGAATAATTATTTGTGTAAATGTTAATAGTTAAGGTTTGATTATATGTATGAACTTATGTAAAAAGGCTATAGTTGTTTACCAGTTATAATCAAAGGTAGGTCCATATACAATAAAAGGCCTAACAGCCAATAACACTGTATAACCACTCATAACATAAAGGTTAGGTACGGAAGTTAATAATAATTAATGAATACGGTTCAAAGAGCTAGGAAAAACATTTGATAAATAATGATATATAATAAACCAACTCAATTTAAACAAATTATGATAATGCCACAATGCCATGATATCGATTGATAACGTTTGATATCGAAAAAATAATAAATATAAAAGAAACAGACTAAGATCAAAAAACCAGCAGAATATATGTAGAAATTAGTAAACAAACTATAGATAAAGTTATATTCCGATATGATGGAAGTTTAGTAAGGAATGGACGAAAAATATATGAAATAATCACTATATACAAAACATTGAAAAGGAAGAAAAATAATGTGTTGCTAAGGACAACAGGAATGAATAGAAGTTGTTGATTTCAATTATTGCCTTTTATGATCTGAACGTGATGAGATTAAAAAACCAAAGAAAGGTTTAATATAATTCAACTAATCTAAAGTATTTTGATACATTTACAAGCCATAATATTTTAATAATGATTGTCTTGACTTATGCCAGCAAAGTTTAACCAAATTAGATCATAGTACAGTATCACAGTAAAAATAAGTAACTGAGTTCCACAAGGAAGGACTTGAATTGTCCAATAGCAGAAAAGAATTAATGATATATTAAACCAATAAAAAGAGTCAACTGTGTAACAACTAATAATACACACCACATTGGAACTCCTAACCTTTTAAATACACGGAACATCACTAATTACTTCAAACGATAGAAGAACGTATTTGGATCCAGAATTTGCAGAAGAACCACCAGTCGGCCGTAAATGAACCCAGGGAGCTGTATTTCCGAAGTGACCAGGACAAGAATTCCACTTTATTGAACCGAAGAAAGGAATATCGAACACCATATCCATTCTGAGCGACGAGGTTAACAAACAGCTGCCTACCCGAGTTGCTTCGTTCTAGTCTGGTAAATTATAATTGTATAAATCATATTAACAACACAACACTTCAAATTTGTAATATCTTGCATTCTTATTTATGTATTTTTAATCTTCCCCACAGTTACAAGAACCTTCACACCCTGAACTAAATTAATTATAAAAAAACAAATTATATAACTGAATATAAAATAAAGTATTGGACCGAACAATAATCGATTCACGCAATCTATAGCCTTTTGTATGCCAATTGGAACCAATCCCATTTAATGTTAACGGTGTGAATAAATAAAGAAACCTTGTATGATTTCAAAATCTTATCATTTGGGGTATTATTTAATGAGTTGGGAATAAAAAGTAACTGACTAAGTGTATAATAATTGGTTACCGTAAACAGTGAATTAACCTATAAGTTTCGTTGTCCCAGAACTGCAGCGCTTGTTGCGGAATTCTCCGGCACCAAATAGAAGAGCATTAAAATACGAAATTTACATAATTCTCTTCGAGGTATACTAGGGCTGAGCGAAATTATAGAATAAAACACTAATTATTTAAGTTACAATCACACTAACACTGGTATTTTACTTAGAGAGATAAGCTAATATTAGTTAACGAAATTACTATATTCCCCAACTCCAGATATCTCAGAAATTGAATTAAATTAACACGACCGAAGAGAGGAGAGACAGAGAAGCATACCCGTTCTTATTAACAAATTGGCTTACATTGCGTGACACGAACGAGACGCACGTACTCGGTTCCGTTACAATATATATCAATCTAAACTGTACTTATCTGAGCAACCTACCTAGAAAGAAGTGAAACTGGCACTTCAGAGGCAAGGCAACCTTGTACTGCACTTTTCTTATTATACACTTGAAACAAAAAAGGAGAAGAGGCACATATATTGTAACGTGACAAATGGTATGACATAGAACCATGTAACATTTGCAAGAATAAATGAATGAGAAGCTGTACAATAAAAAAAAAACAAGTAATAAATAAAAGAATGATAGCATAACACTAAAGATTATATTTGACAGACTCTGACTATGACTGACTATACCCAAATGTTTAGGTAAGGTAATGGGGAAAGATAAAAACAACATAAAATGAACTATGAAGGAATATACGAGACCAAATACCCTATTCCCAGTAAATTATAATTTGTAATGACAATATAAAAGTACAAACTAAAGAGTATGGAATTATATGTATTATATGTACCATAATTATATGTATTGTGAATTATATTATAATGATAGAAAGAGTAAATGAACCAATATAACAATAATAAAATTAGAAGTGATGAAATGACAAATAAATAGGATAAAATGTTTATTATCAGTAGGTCAAGGGGAGAATGCTGATAAATGTAAAATGTTAAATTGCATTAGTATGTGATGATTTTAAAATAATCATAGGTCATTTATAAGTACTATGTTTATTATTATTGTTTAAAACTGCTCAGTTACGTTGTAATAGTTAATTATTTATGTTCATAAAGTTATTTGTAAAAGTTAAGACTAATAGACAATACATAATCTGTTGTATTAGAGGTAGACCAAAGGAATTATGTATTTTGCCTATAAGTAATAGATTATATTGTTTTTGTAAGGTTTAGAAACCAACAAATGTTGTATTTTAAATAATTATGTTAATTTGTTTATGTAGAAGGTGTCAAAATAACAACATAAAGATCATTTGTTAGAATAAGTGTAGGCATAGAATTTCAGACATGTTAGCTGCTAGGCCTATATAAAAAAAAACTAGAAAATTGTAAATTTTAAAGTATAACAGCAAGGTTTATTGAAATAATGAATGTAATATGAATAGGTTTAATGATATTAGTCTGCACAACAAAAATGTATTCGAAATAAGTAGTATAACATTAATTATTAAGAAAATTAAGTAGTAAATATGTAAAATCATTATTTATGAACTAAAAGTAACCTTGTTTGGTTCCAAATTGATGTACAAGTTAAAAGCAGGACAATGATGTTATTAGATTCAGATTCACAGTTAGTATAAGGGAATTAGACCTATTTAAAGAATTTTGACCAATTTTGTACAGAATGACAATGTATTTCAGTAACAATATCTCATATGTCCACCAATCAAATTTGGTATTTTAACCATAGCAACAACAAATTTAGGTAAATAATTTTGGCGGTTCTATAGTAACCATTGATGGGTAAAGATTGAAAAAATTACAGAGCTTGAAATTAGAAGAAAAATGTAATAGAAACGAATTAACTAATAAACAATCTGGATATAGCATCAGAGATTATTAATAATAAGCCAAAAGCAATTCCAAGTGGATCACAGAAATGGATTAATCAATAAAAGGAAAATCAACTATACCAAAGACATTTTAACTGGACCCGAGATTAGAAGAAACAGTTGTTAAGTATAACCTATTTTTGAGTTATCACGTAACGATGACAGACAAAGTGAATTACACTAATAACACTGATTTCACATTCACTAATTAAAATTGTGAACTTATTTTGATCATGAACTATTAAAACTAACACCAAAACCATTATTTTAGCTATTTCTTCTATTAAAATTGTAATTTACTTAAACACTGTATAAACACACCTAATCTAGAAACATTAATTCTCCCGAACTTAGTTTGTGGCCATAGTTGTCCGTATTTTTTCAAATATATAATATTTTGGTATTTGTGTGTTTTAATACGTTTTTCTGTAGCTGAAAGAACATTTCCACGCTTTGAGGTTTAACGAAACCGATCATTACTTTTTACTAAGCACAATTGTCAACCGGCGATAAATAAAGAAAAACTCAACTTTGAATTAAAATAATCGGGAACGTTATTGGGTAACTAAAGGGTTTAAAAAATGGATAGTTAAACTATTGTTATCCGTAATACTGTATGTTTGGTTCCTGACAGTTCTTAAAACAGAGTTTGTTTGGATATAATAAATATAACCTTCTTCGAGTATTGAACATACGCACCAGCTGCTGCCAATCTTGTACTATTATGTACATTTACGTTCAGTAGTGGCAACGTTGTGACCTTGGTGACTCTATATATATTTTGTGGTAACACTGTGCATATTTTTCATCACTAAAAGCTAAACCGATTTCGGTGACAAAATTCTAATGGATTTTATTAAACGGGTGAGTAAGTTGTAAGTTAACAGGGTAATTATTATTCAATTTTTTCAACAAACTATCTTGAAACGGATATATATTTTTACGGTTTTTTATGCTGATTACGAATATGTAAGAATAAAATGTCTAAGCTTACTCACAACTTTTATATATGGGGTCTCAAAAAGATCAACAACTCTGGTCAAAACTAGCGTGTTTAGGTAATGATGCATAAACGTGATTATATATATATATATTATAAGAGTACCAAATATTAACTATTTGGGGTTATATGTTTACCGCATACTGAAAGCATAGTTAAATAAAAATTAACAGTTAAAACTCCATTTGAATGTAGAGCATTGAAAATAATGCTGTGTAAATCGACGCACACGTGGTCATTATGTAAGCAGTTCGCTGTACAAGGAAGCGACCACACCCAAACTGTTAATTATTAATATCTCGGAAACTAATAAATAAAGGCAAAATCCAATATAGCCCAAATGTTTGCCGAGATATTAATAATGACGTGTGCAAATTTGATGCAATATAATTAACAAATGAAGGAGTTAATTAAAATAATTAAATAACTTCTGTTAAAATAGACTTACAGTAAAGAGATTTTACTATGTTATAAAGATAATAATTTCTGACAGATTGTATATTTTAGATTTCACACAACTTGATTTGCAACCAAGTTATTGCAAAATTAAATAAGTACAGGATATCCGTAGCGACAAATTGGTTCCGCCGGATAATTATATATTAGATAATAATTCTATTCTCCGTCTGTGGGAACCAGACTTCATTCTCACGGACCGAGGGAATTCTAAATTTTATGTAGTAGGGAGAGTGCGTCGACCAATGAAATCATTTCATGCAGCCCCGGCTAGTGCGGTGTTTTATGGTTGATAAATCACTCTTCTGTCAGTACTCACGAAGTTAAGACGTAGTCCTTCGATCGTCTAGTAGCCAAAGTGGTGAAGATCAACAAGAAGACTCTACGTGGTCAACACACACGCAATTACGAACACACCAAGTACAGATCATCGGTATAGCTCGTAATTGTTGTGTAAAGGCGAGATACTCTTCAGGACATCAACTAAGCTTATTGGGTACTACCAGATAGTCATAAGCACGCAAGAGATCCACCCGACTTCAAGACCAGACTTCAAGAATACAGCAGAGAGGCCGTCTAAATTATTGGTGAACAGCTGACGACCAGAGCGACCGCCCGAACGAAGCACACACACACACGCTGACGTGCAACGTGCGAATCGACGAGGGACAGCACGCAGTTCCAGCAGACAACAGCAGACGTTAAAATATTCACAAACAGCAAGGAAGCAGAGTGTTGCCGAATTTTGAACTCCACGACCGAATCCAGCAGTTCTAAGCAGATTACTTTCTCTAACCAAGGACTCGAATCGACGAGGGACAAATCGGAACGACATCCTCTTCAGTAACAGGAAAGCAAAATCTATTTATTTATTTTTCAGATCAAATTTTCTATTTTTCAATTAAAACATTGTAATTCAAATAATTCAGATGCCAAACAAAAAGCAAAGACTCTAGTAATTAAAAAGTAAATTCGTTGTGATAATCTGTATAGCAGTTTAAGGCTTTAGTAAGTTATAGTTAAGAAATAGAAGTAGTATAAAAGCGCTATACAAATCTTAACTGACAATCTAATCTTAGATCATACTGCAGTAGATCAGAAGTAGAATCACTAGAAATGAAATAACGAGAACTAGACTGTCACGTCTAATTTATTTTAACTAATTATTCAAATTAATTTTAGAGTTTTATATTTTGTTTCATGAACACTTAGATTCAAATTAATTAAATAAATTTAATTAAATACAAATCAATTAATAAAGTCAAATTTAAATTGCAATTAACTCGCAAAGAACGAGTTCAGTTTCTTTCAACTATTAATCAATCGAAAAACATCGATTCATTGTATGGACTATAAGAAAATTCATAAGATTATAACCATTCTATTCTTGTGTGTTGTTGGTGTAATAAACAACGTTTTATTACCCCATATAACAGTGTTTATTGTTGTACGATAAAGCCTACCAGTCTCACAAAACTCTCCCCCTTTAAAGTAACCCATTATGAGTGTTGTTGTAAAAATTTGAGATTACTAGCTTGCGAACTTCAAATCCAAAATCCACACGCCCTAGTCGGAAGAATCTGCAAGATCAGACAGCAGGTGGGTACTCACACACAACATTACATTACAATAACGCATAGTAGAGGTAGAGTTATAAATGTCGGCCAACGTGGGGCCCGACAAACGTACGTCAAACTGAATTCACGTTCCGAACAAGAGTTATAAATGGCTTGCCCGGAACGTGGGGCTCGAGCAAATTAAATTAAATTAATTAAATCAATTTAAATTTAATTTTCACGTGTAAAACAAACTTTGCTGTTTTAATTCGTAAAACAGCTGGCGTCCAACTAAACAATCCCCAAAGAGTTTTGTGACTGGTGTCTGTACAACAGTAAATTTATTGTGTGTATTTGAAACTGTTCTGTGTATTTTAAATTGTTTATATTTGGAATTGCTGTGTATTTAAAATGGATATGGATAAAATACTTAAACAAATACAGCAAATGAACGCGCAAATGAGTGCGGATTTGACCGCTAATATTAACGCGAAATTTGAGAAAACAAATGCCGAATTAACCGCTAACATGAACGCGAAATTTGAACAGAGTGCAGCCAAAGCTGAGCTAAATATCGCAGAATTAACTTCTAAAATCGAGGCACAAAAAGTTAGTCTAACCGAAGCATTAGAACACAGTAACGCTGACATAAACGCCGAGATTAAGCAAAGTAATAAAGAAAGTAGTAAAGAATTAACCGAGAAAATAGACGAAAGCGTAAACGAGTTGACCGCTAAAGTCACCGAAATCGCGGAAAGTAATAAAGAGCTAACCGCGAGAGTCGTTGAAGTCGGTGAGAGTAATAAACAATTAACGGAAAAAGTCGCAGAGATCGGTGAAAGAGTAAATACGGTTGATACTAAAATCAATGAACGGTTTAAGGTTTTTGAGACCACTATGCAAAAATCGTTTATTGAACAAGTAACACGTATGGAGGGCCGGTTCAAGGATCACATAAGCCGTTGTGAAAAGCAAACACTAGACGTCTCTAGGAAGGTCGAATCCCTAGAGGTAAAAATTCACGCGGACGTGACCGAAACGCAACGACGAGTAGATAAATTAGACGCTTCAATGGTAGAGACGCGATCTAACATTGACTCTAATAAAGAGAGTGTTTTACAAACGTTAAGCGACGAGATTTTGAAAGTACGACAGGACGTACGAAGGAGGTCTGCTCCAAATATTTTGGTACAAGGTCCTGTCGACGAGAAAAATCGCGTGTATTTTACGGGGGAAAATAACGAAAACCCCATTGAATTTTTATTAGGGTGTGAGAGTGAAATGGCTAGAGTAGGTTCCCGACTAGAAGATCAAGACAAAATACAGTGGGTGGTTAACGCGATGCGTGATTCGGCGCGTAAGTGGTATAACATTGTACGCGATAGAGTGTCCACATACGCGGAGTTCAAACAAAAATTTGAAAGCCGGTACTGGAACTCGCATACCCAACGACTTCTGCGCAATGAACTGGAATATGGCCGTTTTGATAAGAAAATGGGTATTACCGCCGAAAATTATATAATCCAGCAAGTCGAACGCGCGAAGCATTTAACCCCAGCATTTGCGGAGATTGACATAGTCACCAAGCTTGCCTACCATTTTAATCATAATATTAGAGTAGCTGTATTCACGCAGGGTATTCGCACGGTAGACGAACTCCTTATTCTAGTGTCCCAAAGTGAGACGGTTTTTGATTTTGGTGGGTGGCGTTATAATCCCGATTTTCGCCGAAATAATGAAGGGCAGAATACGCGACTACAGTACCATCAGCAAACGGATCAAAAACCGAGTACCAGTTCTACTCCACCCCAAACACCGTCAAAACCCCCAGATAAGACCTTTGAATACAAAGGCAAACAAAATATTGCTAGATCGAATAGGCAATATAAGGGTAACGACGGGGCCCCGATTAGAGCTATGCAAACGGTTGAGATAGCTAGGACCGATACAATAGAGCAAGACAGCGATACTCCAAGTAATAAAGATCCCAACGAGAGGAGAAAGAATCGTAAGTTTCCAAAAAACTTGGAAACGGGCGCCTCCAGGGGGGAAGCGCCATAAATCATGCTAAAACCTATCGCAATAAAGTAGGTAAAAATAAAAAAAATGCTAGATTTAAGAAAAGTGATTTTTATACAGAGATTTGTACGCCAGTTGACAAAGTATTTCAACCGGAAGCAAAGGAAACGTGGTTGGCCGTTAACACAATGCAACAATGGGCACCGACAAAAGTACGTCCGGAGGAACAGGAAAGTGACGACGACGTTCCCACACCGTCAGCGTGGGAAGACGTAGAAATCATATCCGGGGACGCGTACGAATTCGACGAGTACGTAGCGGAATATTGTCGAGCCACCCATAAAAATGCATATGATATACTGGATGCACTTTAGAGATAATAATAATTGTATTATAATAATTAAAATTAAAATAAGTAATTTGTGTTTTATAATCGTATTAATAATAATTATAGATAACGTGTGTATTAATAATAATACTTTTCTATAGCGGTAAATAATAAGCGTATAGAATTGAACGAGCTCACGGCAGGAAATAGCTACGTCACGCGATAACGACTAGCTGACCCACATTTGAAACTAGGTCAAGCAATTAGACGCGCGCCCGGCGATAACGGTTCTAAATGCTGTCAGCAAATTCTTTGTACGCGTGCCATTGTTTATAAATAAAGGGTACTACTCGTTTTAAAAACATTATACGCAATAAGTTGCAAATATGATATTTTAATACATGTATTTAGAGTTAAATTGTATATAATGCAATAACATTAACACTTGTGTACGTGTCTTCAGAATAAGTAATACAATGTATAGTTAATAAGAATAATGATTACAGAATATGTGTGTAATGATTAAGAAAAAAAAAATAACTGTAATTATTACATTCATTTTTTTTTTAAAGCGGGTGTGGGAATATATAACAGTACCAAATATTAACTATTTGGGGTTATATGTTTACCGCATACTGAAAGCATAGTTAAATAAAAATTAACAGTTAAAACTCCATTTGAATGTAGAGCATTGAAAATAATGCTGTGTAAAGCGACGCACACGTGGTCATTATGTAATCAGTTCGCTGTACAAGGAAGCGACCACACCCAAACTGTTAATTATTAATATCTCGGAAACTAATAAATAAAGGCAAAATCCAATATAGCCCAAATGTTTGCCGAGATATTAATAATGACGTGTGCAAATTTGATGCAATATAATTAACAAATGAAGGAGTTAATTAAAATAATTAAATAACTTCTGTTAAAATAGACTTACAGTAAAGAGATTTTACTATGTTATAAAGATAATAATTTCTGACAGATTGTATATTTTAGATTTCACACAACTTGATTTGCAACCAAGTTATTGCAAAATTAAATAAGTACAGGATATCCGTAGCGACAAATTGGTTCCGCCGGATAATTATATATTAGATAATAATTCTATTCTCCGTCTGTGGGAACCAGACTTCATTCTCACGGACCGAGGGAATTCTAAATTTTATGTAGTAGGGAGAGTGCGTCGACCAATGAAATCATTTCATGCAGCCCCGGCTAGTGCGGTGTTTTATGGTTGATAAATCACTCTTCTGTCAGTACTCACGAAGTTAAGACGTAGTCCTTCGATCGTCTAGTAGCCAAAGTGGTGAAGATCAACAAGAAGACTCTACGTGGTCAACACACACGCAATTACGAACACACCAAGTACAGATCATCGGTATAGCTCGTAATTGTTGTGTAAAGGCGAGATACTCTTCAGGACATCAACTAAGCTTATTGGGTACTACCAGATAGTCATAAGCACGCAAGAGATCCACCCGACTTCAAGACCAGACTTCAAGAATACAGCAGAGAGGCCGTCTAAATTATTGGTGAACAGCTGACGACCAGAGCGACCGCCCGAACGAAGCACACACACACACGCTGACGTGCAACGTGCGAATCGACGAGGGACAGCACGCAGTTCCAGCAGACAACAGCAGACGTTAAAATATTCACAAACAGCAAGGAAGCAGAGTGTTGCCGAATTTTGAACTCCACGACCGAATCCAGCAGTTCTAAGCAGATTACTTTCTCTAACCAAGGACTCGAATCGACGAGGGACAAATCGGAACGACATCCTCTTCAGTAACAGGAAAGCAAAATCTATTTATTTATTTTTCAGATCAAATTTTCTATTTTTCAATTAAAACATTGTAATTCAAATAATTCAGATGCCAAACAAAAAGCAAAGACTCTAGTAATTAAAAAGTAAATTCGTTGTGATAATCTGTATAGCAGTTTAAGGCTTTAGTAAGTTATAGTTAAGAAATAGAAGTAGTATAAAAGCGCTATACAAATCTTAACTGACAATCTAATCTTAGATCATACTGCAGTAGATCAGAAGTAGAATCACTAGAAATGAAATAACGAGAACTAGACTGTCACGTCTAATTTATTTTAACTAATTATTCAAATTAATTTTAGAGTTTTATATTTTGTTTCATGAACACTTAGATTCAAATTAATTAAATAAATTTAATTAAATACAAATCAATTAATACAGTCAAATTTAAATTGCAATTAACTCGCAAAGAACGAGTTCAGTTTCTTTCAACTATTAATCAATCGAAAAACATCGATTCATTGTATAGACTATAAGAGAATTCATAAGATTATAACCATTCTATTCTTGTGTGTTGTTGGTGTAATAAACAACGTTTTATTACCCCATATAACAGTGTTTTATTGTTGTACGATAAAGCCTACCAGTCTCACAAAACTCTCCCCCTTTAAAGTAACCCATTATGTGTGTTGTTGTAAAAATTTGAGATTACTAGCTTGCGAACTTCAAATCCAAAATCCACACGCCCTAGTCGGAAGAATCTGCAAGATCAGACAGCAGGTGGGTACTCACACACAACATTACATTACAATAACGCATATTAGTGTAGTTATTATATATATATATATATGTATATAGCCATATGTACACTGTATGAATGATCATTAGCGGTTACAATCAGCAATAGATTATTCAAGTACTAAAGAATGGATCCTTTATAAGTTTAAGCAGAATATAAATTACAGCAATAAGTTATAATCAATTACATGAAGTTTTAAATGCAGCCTTTAAACAGTTAATATATTACTGATAAGTTATAATTTTCCATCTTACTTCACATTCTGAATTCATTTTAAAACAGTACAAAATTTCTAATGACTCTTCATCATTGGGTGGGTTTCAGTTGATTCTCACAATTAAATTATTTGCAAGGGTTAATAGCAGGCTTCAACAGATCACATCCTTTTTCTCTTACTACAATTTCAATTTTGTAAGTTAATTAAACTGTTACGGAATCAAACACTATACTTCAGAAATCTTTACGGCAATGTCTTTACAAGAATTTAGAGTTTTATTTAAATCAAAAACATCTGTGCACTGCTGCTCACTGAGTTAGTAAATGGAATGTTCCCACCTGTTTCAATGACTGACTTAGCATTGCGAGAACTCTGGTTGAAATGTGTGGTGGTGTCGGAGACCTGGAAGTCTACGTGCTCTACAGGGTAAGCGATGCTTCGAGATCTTAGGTGCTTGCTGGTTCACCTGACGGCTTCGGTTAGTGGCATATTCCTAGCTCGCTCTGCCCATGGTGGCGGATGGTCTTGTCACCATGTTCGAAACTCCTTCTCTTGTGTAAGGCAAGGACCCTGAAACTGCTTTATAATCTACTCGCCACCATGGCGAGCTATATACATAGTGAATAGTATGATACATATAGACAAAGCACCTCCCCTGGACCGCCGATGAACCTCTTGGAGTGGCTTTTAACAAAATGAGAGTGAGAACAACGTTTCTTCAGCCGAAGTCGGCTTGGTAAACCGCACGTTGAAGATTGTACATTTACAGGGGTCAGCTGACCAAAACGGCCGATTGAATTAATTCGTTACAGCGGCGATGCACGGCCTGGCTAAATATCGTCGTGCTCAAGGTCGCTACCGCCGGCTTACAGTAAAATACAGCTTCGAAGGCAACAGGCAACGCGATCAAGGGCGCTTAGACTAACGCGGCGGCACTTCAAATTAAAAATCTGCCCGAAACAATTCTCTACTAAATTATACCATGCCGTGACTCGGCTAGCCACGACACACCCTCACCCCAAAAGGGCAACATGGTTGCCCCAAAAGATCCACTAATTCACAGTCTACATGACTGCCTTGGGTAAGTCTCAGAAAGTACACGCACTTAGGAAGACAGAGGCTCAGAGATAAAACGAAACGAGAAGAAAGAAGAATTGGAGTGTGTGTGCATGTATGCATGAGTGAGTATTATGTGTACGTATGCAGTACTGCATGCTGACCTGGCCAGGGCCACCACACAGCGACAAGAGACAGAAGAAGAGAAAGAAGAAAGATAAGAATCGGGTGCACCCTAGAGCTCTGACCTCCCAAGGCCCCCTTAACTCACAACTGAGACCCAAGAGTCAAATTAACCTTCAGACAGGGCAATCTTCCTACCACCACTCACATATCTATGCTCTATGGCAAAACTTCAACTTCGATACGTGAGTGGTTAACCTTTCTGTATTACTTTCGGGCTCCCCCAACTTCACCGTTACTGTTGACACAAATCTCAGAATGCGGTATGGTCCGGACCAACGATAACAGAGTTTGGCGGCTCGTCTGTCCAAGGCTGAGCTGATAGGGTGGCTCTGGCAGTAGACTTAATCCCCAAGTTTGAAGGGATTAGGAGTTCGCCCCTGATTATAACGAAGACGGACACGCTCGTGCGCACGGAGCAAGTTTTTCCGGGCCTCTTTCTACCTGTCTGCCGTTCCAAAGTCAGGATTACTTGGCAGAAGATCGTCTATTCTCCACAAGTTAGCCAATGGAAGTGTGGGCGAGAATCCGAACATCACCGCAAAGAGAACGGCCTTATGACTTTCATGGAGGGCCGTATTGAATGCTAACTGCAACCACTTAAGATTCTGGTCCCAACAATTCTGTTGCTCCGCGTGGTATGCAATGAGATCAGATCTAAGATTCCTGTTGAATCTCTCCGCGTGGGACGGCTGAGGGTAGTAAGGTGAAGTTGGTTGCACGTTGGATCCCGTTGGCGCAACACGTTCGCCGGAATTCGCCCGAAATGAATTGTGGACCATTGTCAGAGGCAATGATGGCCGGAATTCCGAAATGATGAAATATGTGGTGTTGAAGAACTAGAATGGTAAGCCGAGCGTTTGCCTGCCGTAAGGGCAATAGCCAGACAAACTTAAAAAAATCCACAAAAACAAGCAGGTAAGAGTTACCTGACTTGCTTCGTGGGAAAGGTCCCACGTAGTCGATGAATAACTTCTCCACTGGTCTGCTCGCCACGTCCGATGACAACAAACCTAGCTTCGAGTTTTGGGCAGGCTTACTTAAGCCACAGAGATGACATGCTTTCACTATAGTAGCAATGTCCCTATCCATGCCCTTCCAGATGAAATGCTTCCTAATGCTGGAAATGGACTCGGAAATGCCCTTATGTCCACCTACTGGGGAATTATGATAATAACTGAAGACCATGGGCACTAACTTGCTAGGCAGCACGATGTTAGGGACACGTCCTTTTCTCTCCTTACAACACAGGACGTCCTTGGACAAGAAATAAGGGACTTGCACGTTACCCTCTTATAGGATCGGACCCAACTCTTCATCATCTAACTGATGGGGTAACACATCAGTAAAGGCTAGTGGGAAGTCTAATAATAAAGAACAGGGTTGCTCCGGTTGAACTTCATTGGGTTGGGAAAACATGCGGGACAAAGCGTGTGCAACCACATTTTGAGATCCCCTAATGTGTTGCACCTTGAATTTGACTGATAAAATTTTGACCACCCATCTTCAAATTTTACCCAGTTGCCGGGGATGAGCAAGAAGCCAAGAGAGGGCCTGATTATCGGTCTCGAGCAGGAACTCAGCATGTTCCAAGAAACGCTTGAACTTATCTAGAGCGTACACCACAGCCAAACACTCTAGTTCATACACTGATGACTTTTTCTCTTGTTGGGTCAAGGTCCTCAATATGGAAGCCACTGGCTGCCTAGCACCATCAACGACTTGGGACAGAACAGCTCCGAGCGCTACCGAACTCGCGTCCGTCTGCAGGACAAATGGTTTCGAAAAGTCGGGCATCCTTAGTACTGGAGGAGACATAATCGCCTGTTTAAGTTCATCAAAGGCTTTCTTCTGTTTCTCCCCCTATACAAATTTAGCCCCCTTTTTTCTTAATTCATTTAATGGTGTTGCGATTTCTGCAGCATTGGGGATGAATCGACGGTAAAAATTCACCATCCCCACAAATCTTGCGATGCCCTTGGCAACAGTACAAATATGTAGGGTACTGTGCATTGCACAAAGTAATTTAAATAAATAATTAGAATAAACAAATAATGCATTTTGGTAATAACAATAATTCAGCTTGAAATCTGAATTGTGAAAGGAACGTATAACTTTCATGTTAGAACAAGTGAATAATGCAGCTAGGGTTCCCAACCGTACTATATAATATACTGTTATACTATATTTTAATTAGGTGTACTATATACTGTTAAAAAAATATATAGTACGCAAAAATACTATATTTTGAGTTTGACGAAAAATTAAAAAATTTATTAATATTTTTTTTGCACATGCAGACAAATTAAGAAAAAATACGAAAAGACCGGCAATAAACCATTTTATAGCTTGAGTTATTTTTTAAACTGGTGAACATGCAATATCGAAACGCAACGAACTGTCACTGTATTGTCAACATTGCCTGTCAGTCAGCATCCTAACCTCCAAGCGCGAAAGAAAAATTAAGTTGTACTTTGCTTGTTTGCCATCGTTTATAGAAGTTGTTTTGTGAAATATAAAAACTGTGACGAGTGAGGACGAAATGAATGAAAGTAACGAAAGTTGTATGCAGACGCCGCCTAAGAAGCGTAAAGTAGAAAAAAGATTACAAAAGTATAAGTTAGAAAGGGAAGATAAATTTGAGTGGATAAGTAAAGATCCTAACGATGATTTCATTGCAAAATGCAAAATGTGTAACATTACTATCTCTAATCGGAAAAAGTGGAATTGGCCAGGTGAGTACATAATATAAGAATATCGATTGCATTTGCGTGGAATGAGGTATGGATAGAGTATGGACTGTGTGTGTGTGTGTGTGTGTGTGTGTGTGTGTGTGTGTGTGTGTGTATGTGTGTGTGTGTGTTTGTGTGTGTTTGGCATTGGTGTGACTTTTTAAAGGTGTTGGTTTTGTGTTTGAAGTTTGTATACTTATTAGAACTTTACTGAACTTTGGTATTGTCTTGAGCTAGATATGTTAATGTGTTTGTGTTAACTCAAGTTGGTGACGGTTCTTAATTACTTGCGTTTCAGCTAAAACAACGTAATGATACTCAGCAGCATAAAAATAAAACCAAGTTTTTGAAAAGAACATGCATTTTAGACCGGTTTTTAGTTGCACCTTGTTCTTTATCTACTACAAATTCTTCTGATAACAAGATAACTGCTGCTGAACTAACTGTAACTTACCACACTGTTAAACACAACCTTTCCCTATAACAGCATGGATTGTAATGTAAAGCTAATAATACTATTTATGCTGATTCTAAAATTGTATTAAACATTCAATTGGAAAGAACTAAAATGGAGGCATTGGCTTGCGAAGTACTGGGCCCATATGCACTGAAAAAAGTGCTGGAAGAGATAAAAAATCCTGACTTATACTTTTGTTTACAGACTGATGCTAGCAATAAAAAACCATTAAATTATTCCCCTTGATAATACAATATTTTAATACGGAACATGGCATCCAGAATAAATTAATTGACTTTTATGAAAATTCCAAGGAATCAGCCAATGACATGTTCGAAGCTATTGAAAAATCATTATCTGACTTAAATCTTTCATTCAAAGAGTGTCTGGTTTAAGTGCAGATAATACTAATGCAAACTTTGGCATTCACCACTCTCTGTGCAAAAACGTAGAATATAAAGTTCCACAACTGATTAAAGGAAATTGTGCACAATTGTGTGAAATACTGAATGAATTTTTTAAGAGTAGATGTTGAAAATATCATATTAAAAATTTACAGTCATTTCTCAATGTCTGCAACGCTTAGGGAGGAACTTAAACAATTTGTTGCTGCGGTGGATGGTGAATGGCACGAATTGAAGCGCCATGTTGGAACCAGATAGCTTTCCGTATTACCATGTGTAGATAACATTTTGATTAACTGTCAGCCTATATATATATATATATATATATATATTTACTTTCAAAGTTTAGATGATGATAACTGTCCAGTGCATATTCAGAATATTTTATGGATGAACGAAATTAAGGGAGACAAATAATAGCAATGCTATTTAAATTTCGCTAGCCACATTTTGCATTTGTTTAATAAAACAATTAAACTACTATAAGGAAATAAAACTACTGTCTTAGATTTATATAATATTCTGACTAATTTAAAAACAGAGTTAGAGCAACGTAAAAACGATACATTTTTTTGGTTTCAAAACACTTCAAATTTTAAAAACTATGGAAAATGAAAAAAGCGACATTGTAATAAAAAATTTTTAACTATTCATTGAAAAAAGTTTAGCTTACTTAAACAAATGGTTTAATTTTGATTCTTCCAATTGGCTGTATTTACTAAAAAATTATAATTTGAAAGACGATATCTCTTTTGATTATTTTGTGACATTTATTGAACAGCTATCTTTGCAAGCAAAATTAAATATTCAATTTGATGAGCTTTATTCTGAAGTAAAAACAATAAATCAAATCCTTGCCGTAGCAAAAGTCTTAGATGATTTTATGAATAAAAATACAGACAAAAAGTGGCAGCATATATTTTAAAACAGTGACAGTCAACTGACAAATTCCTTAAAAATAATTTCATATCTGCTCTCTATCCCTGTCACTTCTGCATTTACTGAACGAATTTTTTCAGTCATGAATGTAAAGTGGCGGGACGAGAGAAACAGAGCTAAATTGAATCTAATAAAAAATGAGTTATTAATATATTGTTATTTAGATCTTGATTGCAATGATTCTTATAATGTTTTTTAAATGATGACAAATTGGTAAAGGATGCAAAAAGCTCCAAAAAATATAGTTTTAAGAATAAATAGTAAAAACAATGTGTCTTTTTTTCTTACTCCCGTAGAATACTATATTTTCATGCAATGTACTATATATTTTTACACATCTGTTCGTGAAATACTTTTTTTCACCTAATAGTTGTTGGCAACCCTAAATGCAGCTGTCCTTTGTATGTTTGTACACACGTAACATGTGCGTGTGTGTGAAACCTGTTCGTTCATGAAAGCGCCACCCTTTAAGGCACGAGATAAATTATTTGCATTTATTTAATTTATATGCCCTGTGTGCAAAGTAGCAAAAAACTGAATACACCAAAGTGTGTACTTAAAAAACACGAATAAGAGTATAAAAAATTGTGCAAAACGAATAAAAAGTGTAATTATAGGCAATTAAAAATCAATAGTAATTATATTAAGTAAGATAAAGAAAAACGGTTTATGTATGAGGAACACCTATAAATTACCGACCGAGTGATTATCGTGTAAGGTGCAAAAGACTTCGAAATTCGCGAAGACGAGCAAATTAAGTGTGACAAGAAAGCGTGGTTTAGAAGTGACGCTCTCGACAATATCAAACCTGCAGAATAATGTCGAGACATGATTTTGGCGCCCTGGGTATAAATAAAGTTGACGCGCTAACATCATTTTCTTCCTTGTTTAACAACCGTAGCGGCTGGAGGCTCTGCCGAACGACAACTCTTCCTTGTTCAACAACCGAAGCAGGCGGAGGCTCTGCCGGACGACAACTCTTCCTTGTTCGACCATTGATGCGGCCGGAGGCTCTACTGGACGACAACTCGTTTCTCGTTCAATTATCGGGACAGCCGGAGGCGATGCCCAACAACTAGAACTTCTGTAGTTGATCATCTACCGTGGCAGCCAGAGAATCTACTTAGAACAACAACGACAGTAGATCAACCACAAGCAAAAGCCAGAGACTTCAAGATTGAACATCCGTTCGAGTGAGCAGTTGGAACCGGAGGCCATGAACAGGAACGAGGGTGCAGCAGAGTACGAGAATCCAGTAATCCAGAGTACGAGAATCCAGTAATCCAGAGTACGAGAATCCAGTAGACGAAGGAATACAAGACTACAAGACTCCAGGACTATAGACTCCAGGAATCCAGGACGATAAGGAGTATCCCGTATCAAGGACCGAAGAGTACTCGCTACAGATGTACCACACAAATAATAAGGTTACAAATAACCATGCATTTTTAAAAACCGAGACCTAATCAAAAGACTTTAAATAACAAAGAAAAAGAATAGACAATTCAATTCAAATATGAATCAAGAAATTGTATGGCTGTAAATATGTTTTTGGTACATTAAGTAAGGTAAAATATAAGACTGTTTAACGATAAGTGTTAGCAGTAACTGTAATTTGAAATCTATACTCGTAGTTGTTAGTAATTAAATTGACAAACTCATTAAAGAAATTAATAGAAAGCAATGCATAAGCAGTAATAAAGAAAAAAAAGAGATAAATAATTAAAAGATTAGATAGTCAATATAATATAAATGAGCTAGCTGAGAGCAGTATACAAATTTATATCAATATATTAGAATATATTAGAATATAAGATTATATAATTTGTTTGTGCGTAATATAAGACTACGAATTATACGTAATAAGTACGTGAAAATAACAATCATTTGGAATCGCAAAATAAATAAGAAATGTGTTTGTAATATAAGATTACAAATTACACGTAACAATTATGTGAAAATAATAATGATTTTTAAATCGCAAAACAAATAAGAAATGTGTTAATAAAGATTTAAATGATTTTTAAACCAATTAAATAGTGTTATTATTATTACGATTACACCCTTCATTCTTGCACACACGCGAATTTAATGTGTTGTAGGGGTACATAAAGATTTGTCGCACATCAATAAATAACACATTAAATTTGGTAGTGTTGTAATATATTGCAACAAAACACAGGATGATGATCTATGAATAAGAATATCTGGATGACGGACATTAACTTGTTTTAAATTTATTTTTGCAATTTGTGTTAATTAGCTATAAGTTTTGAATTTAGTGATTGTAACGGTGGTCGTAACATTAAAAATGTTAAACTAGACCCTTGGCGTAGATGAAGCGAAAATGTGCTGGAGCCCAGACTGACAGGACTTTAACAGTAACACAATTTTTTATTAGTGTTTTCCCATCACAACATTCACTATCTCATTATCATGACATATTTGTTACATGTTGAGTTCAACAATTGAATTTTTGTGTATTTCGAGAGCCGTACTTAGTTTTCATTCCATCAACAAATATAATTATTCTCGATCTGTATTAATCACAATCAAGCAGTATAACAATGAGATCTTTTGCACAGCTAGTAATATGAATTACAAATATAGTTATATATTGTTTGATGTCTTCTCGACACACTTACAAATATGCTTCAAAGAGTTTCATGATGGGATTATAGTTGTCCTTATACCACTTGGTGTTCACTGAAATTGTCTCAACACTCCGGCGAACCGTTAACGTTGCGTATTTCAAGTACTCTTCGTTGGCTTTATTGAAGTCTTCCAATTCTTTCAAGTCATCTTCTGAAATCATTGGACTAGCAACAGCAGTTACATATTTTCCTAGTCGACTTGACTCGATTCCATAGAATTCATAAATCCTATTGATGTTTTTAAAGAGGAAGTTTTTAGCCAGATAATAGCCCATGTCGCTGTAGACTACGCCGTTGAAAAAATATATATATATATATTCACAGGACTTGTCCTGACAATTATTTTGTTTTCATCATTGTGAACATAAAGATTCTGTTTATGCATGCTTTCTTTATGCTGGGAAAATGGATTCATATTTTCATCTACGGCGGTACCTGTCTTTAGTTATGTCAAGAATTATATATTTTCAAAGTGCATTCATGACAATTACAATACTATTAATAATGAAAATTAATTAAACGATATAACCACTGGATGCTTTAGCACACAGTTCTTAATAATAATACAATTCACAAATATGCACCCATAAAACATGGTCTAAGCATTTTAATCATTATGTTATAAGTTTATTTATGTCCTTTTGCTTTGAATACCGTTGGTAGTGAGTAGTTGTCTAGGTTAAATAAACGGAACGTTCCCACCTGCACTTCTGAAGCATTGATGCTACCAGTTAGGTCCTGACAATTAGTGTGGTAAGGGTGATGTGGAGTTCAGAGCCTCCTGCTAATCTTCGGGACAGCTGTTCTTGGTGGTCCTGGAAGATCTCTCTGTCCGACGGCGATGGGGGAGCGTTCCAGACCACAGCTCAGCCGATGATAACTGATGTCGTTGTTACCATGTCTTCATCCCTTTCTCCCGGCTCGTCGGGAACCCTGTAAAGTTTTTTATGTACAGTAGGCTGTCAGAAAATATAAGTACCCCAATTCTCTTTCGCTTCGTAACACCGAGACCACACACACACTGTCACAGTTTTATCCACACTACTATTCTGCTTTTATCAATAAAAATCGAACACATTTACATTAATTACCCTTACATTTCATTTGCAAATTTAATTTTAAAGTTAAAACTTCATTTTAATTTAATTTAATTTAATTTGATGTAATTTAATAAATTAATTTAATTCACCAACATTTATATTTACAATTAATTTTTCTGCAGTCAAGTGCAAAAATCGCCACGTGCTCGCATATATACCGGAAGTAACTTGTGAGACACAAACACATGACTAAGACTCACACAACTAACAATTAACAAATAATTCTCATTACTAAATTAGACACATAACCCCTTATTAATTTTGACAGTGAATAAGTAATGATCTTTACCGAAGGCACTTATAATTTTCACCAAGTCATACTGAGTTGAGAAGAAAAGAATCTAGTTACCACCGCCGTCAGACCTCGAGATGCACAGTCGGAATTCTTATAAAGAAATGAGACCGATTCAAGCCTCTACCGAACCATCTCGCAAAAGAAGCTTGTAGCGGAATGTAAACTTTGATCGAACCGATGCCGCTAGCTGAATTGCGTCGACGTTGTGCGCCACGGTCGGCGATCCAGTCAGCCGTGCCTCACCCGAAGGTCGCAGCCTCGGTGCGATCTTTCAAACATGCCGGGAATTCAAATCCCGGCACATGAAGGATAAGGACTTATGTTATACCAAATTTTTTGTAAATTTTTGCTCTATAATGTCATTTACTTTGTGTGTGAATATGTGCGCGCGTTCGCGTGTGGTGAACCTTCGTTGTTATATCTTCCGCGTTAGTTGACCTATCGGCATGAAACTTGGACAGTGAATTATTTATGAAAATAGCTACATTTTCTATATACTCTGTTGTTCCCAGTTATTTTTTAAATATGATTTTTTAGTAATTGAAAATGCAACTTTCACGCTTATCTATTGAAGAGTAATAAAATTTCTAAATAAAACCTAGGCAGGCTCTATTCGAGTTTTTCGATTAGAACCAAGCGAGTTAAATTAAATAATATCCAGTATTATTATTATTAAGTGCTATTCCGCGTTAGTAGAAGATTTCCGCTTAGGAAGATTTATCTACCGCGATAAATCTTATTAGCGCGGAACACTTCAAGGATAGCCTGGAAGATGTAAGCCTAATACACCGTTGTTTAAAAAAATTTATCGCTCATTACAACCCTGAGAATCAGTTATACTTAACGATAAAATAATAATAATAGCAAATTCCGAGCGATACAAACTAATTTCGGAAAGTGACAATTTACTTGTGTGACAGTTTCAATTAGTGTATCACTTGTTCGACGAACCCAGCACAGTCGGAGGGAGAGAAAGAGCGGTGACCGGCGGTCAGTGCAGTGCAGAGAGAGAGACGCCAGCGGGGAAGCCAGAGAGAGAGAGATAGAGCGTGAGGGCAGCGGCGCAGCGAGAGACGTCACGCCGAGTATAAGGAATTCGACTTATCAAGTAAAAAAACATCCAAACTGAACTATATAGACTCTTTTTAGATAATATAAAGACTATACACGACATTGTTTAAATTTAAATATATCATATAAAGAATCATTTACTTGTGTGCTGAATAAATAATTTTTCTACACTTCCAATATAGACTTGTTCATAATTTATACACACACAACTATCCTATGCGAAAGTATTTATTTGTATCGTCGCAATATACATATATGTGTGTGTGTGTGTGTGTGTGCGTGTGTGCGCGCGCGATTGTACTGCAACGATACAAATTACAACTGCATAGATAGGTTACATTGAAATTATTACAACAGAGTAATAATACTACAATTTTTTATTATAAAGCCATAAGACCATAGTAATTTTACTTCCATATTCCTTAAGGAATGGAAGTATGGTGATGGCAAAAAAAATCGTGTTCGAGATTATTGCAGATTCTGATTCTACTACACTCAAAACATGAAAAAAAGTCGTTTTCCGAAAAGTGTCTGTGTGTGTGTCTGTCTGTCTGTCTGTCTGTGTGTCTGTCTGTAGATTTTTTTCTATGGCAAACGATAACTGCCGCAAATTCAAACAGAATCAAATAATTTTTTGCATACAGCCCTGATTTGTAGAGTACTCGCGACCTATTGTTTTTGGTGAAGATCGGTTGAGGGAAAGGGGTAGTTTACCTGCAACGGTTTTTTTTATCAAGGGAAATTTTTTTTTTTGGCAAACGATAACAGCCGCAAATTCAAACAGAATCAAATAATGTTTCGCATACTGTCCTGAATTGTAGAGTTCTCAAGACCTATTGTTTTTGGTGAAGATCGGTTAAGGGAACGGGTAGTTTACCTGTAACGTTTTATGTTTTAACAAGGGTATTTCCTATGGCAAACGATAACAGCCGCAAATTCAAACAGAATCAAATGATTATTTGCATCAGCCCTAAATTGTAGAGTTCTCAAGACCTATTGTTTTTGGTGAAGATCGGTTAAGGGAAAGGGGTAGTTTACCTATAACGTTTTTTTAACAAGGGTATTTTTTATGGCAAACGATAACAGCCGCAAATTCAAACAGAATCAAATAATTTTCTGCATACAGCCCTGATTTGTAGAGTACTCAAGACCTATTGTTTTTGGTGAAGATCGGTTGAGGGGAAGGGGTAGTTTACCTGCAACGTTTTTTATCAAGCGTATTTTCTATGGCAAACGATAACAGCCGCAAATTCAAACAGAATCAAATAATGTTTTGCATACGTCAGTGAATTGTAGAGGACTTAAGGCCTTTAGATTTTGGTGAAGATCGGTTAAGGGGAAGGGGTAGTTTACCTGCAACCTTTTACGTTTTAACAAGAGTAAAGTACTTGAAAATTTATTTAAACTTTTTGAAACAATGGTAATTGTTGAAAATAAAATAATTTTGTTGCCAGGTAACAAAAATAAAGTCATTTTGATTATAAAATATAAATATTTACAACAAGAAAAGAAATTTCAGTTTTCAAAATTTAAATATATTTTTATAAAACAATGGGTTCTTCATTGAGGTGGGGACCATGTCACTCACTCCATCTCAAGCCTCTCCCATTTTGCAGAAAAAGAGGACCCTGTCAAGGCTGATACTTTGACGACAGTGACAGGGATTTCCACCAAATTCAGCAGAGTGACAGGTAGGCCCAACTCTGATTGGCTCCTCAGATTTCCCCAGCGTTAGTAGGTTCTATGAAAATATTTTATTTCAAAAATGATTTTAAATATAAATCTTAGATATGTTTTATAAATCTCATGTTTTATGTTTTAACATGGGTAATTTTTTATATGACGAACCATAACTGCCGTAAATTCAAACAGAATCAAATAATTTTTTACATATGTGCCTGACCTATAGAGATCTCAATGTCTGTTGATTTTGGTAAAGATCGGTTACGGGGAAAGGGCAGTTTACCTGAAACATTTTTTGTTGTAACATGAGTAAAGTACTTAATTTTGATAAAGTATCCTGATAAGATCTTAATAATCCACTGTAGAAACGTAGATGAAATATCTATAAATGAAGAGGCTAGTTGAACGGGCTGGGGGTAATTTTCTATAAATCAAAATTATAGTTGAAGGGGGAGGGGATAATTTTTGTTTATATGTGTACTACGTTATTGGCAACAAAGAAGTATTTTTTTGTTAAAATTCCTTCCCTGGCTGTTTGGCTGAAAATGATTTTAAATATAAATCTTAGAATATGGAAGTCATGTATGGTTCTCCATACCGATATTTTAATATGTTAATCCATAAAATTTTCCTACCTCCAGATATTGACTGTGTGTTAATAATTCCATCTAACCTATCTATGCAATAATAATTTGTTACGCTGCATAGAAAGTATATACACACATTTTTATGAATGTATGTACAGAATTTTAAATATATGCATTTTGTTTTGATGAAGTGAAAAACAAGTGTTCCTAAGTCGAATGCTGATAGAATATAGCCATATCTCCATTCCGCTGAACGAGTGCTTTTAACGTGTGCGTAGACTATGAGCCCAGCGACAGTAGCTCCACATAAAAACAACTTTTGCTTCAATTCTCTCTTGTCGTGTGTGTAAAATGTATAATTATCATGAAAAAAAAATTCTTCACGGAAGAAGACCAATAAAATTATGTGAGTTGTTACCAACGGCCAAACTGCTTGTGTTAGTCCCTGCTGAAGACTTAATTCACTTTGTACAACCGCTGAAGGAAAACAATCTACGTGATTATAATTTGTTGTTCCGTCCTTGTTTATTGACAAACACACATCACCCGACACCGCTCCTGTGTTGCCAAACAAATTGTTCCACGGTCTTCTTGATGAGCGTGGAGAAATTGTATACAATACCAAACACTCACGATACGGCTCTCTCCAAACACCCACGTTTCCTCTTATTTTTACATTGTTAATACTATCCAATCTAGTTCGTTTACAGCATCGTCTATGAAAATCCATCTCTATAGCTCTAATTCTGGATTTACTTCCCACAATTCTCTACTATGATTCATTGTTCTCTCAACTATGGTTTTGTACATTAGGTGTATTCTTTAATATAAAACCTTACCGGTATATTACTACAATCAAAACGTTACCTTAGCTCCTTTAAATTTTATCCTATTTCTTGCTACCTCGTTTTACTACATACAATTTAAATGTTCAGCCCATCTTTCGAACTGACATTAAGAATTTACATCTTGTAAAGTTCATTTTGGAAAACTTTTCTATATCTCCATTCTTTTATCAAGCTGATTAGTTTTTTCACCTTTTGAATAAATTAAATGGATTTTATTATTTTTCTTTTGAATAAAACAAGACTGTTGCTTCATTCTTTCAGTTACCCAAGTATTGAACATGGAAATTTTATTATAACAGGTTTTAATACGTAAGCTAGGTGGTAAATTTATTGGGTTTGTTAAGAATCTATTTATGAAATTAATTTTATTGCGACACATAAAAAGGAAAGCTTCTGTTGGTTTTAACGATAGTCTAGTTATTACATATTTGACTGAGATATTCTGACGACACAAAAGTGTGTGTTATTGTGTAGTCTGTACGCTGTAAGGTACTGCGATCTGCGTAGTGAGAATAATAACAAACTGAAGCAGTTAACTAGTTCAAGCAGCTAGTGATGGGCGTTTTTGTTGTTTTTGCAAAACAAAAACGAACTGTTCGTTAAAAAAACAACTGTTTTTAAAAACAGTTGGAAAAACAGGTTCAATTAATGAACTGTTGCTTTTTACATTTACTGATTTTACCATTATATTGTTAAAACGGTTTGTTTTGAGCATTTCAGTAACTGTTCATTTTAGTATTTTTCTTAAATGGATGGTTATGTAACTTAAACAATGGCATTAAGTCAATATTTCTCTTATTTACCAGTATCTTAAAAGGCATTTTTTGTTTTAAATTCTTTCATCAAAACTCATGGGGAATATCTGAGTAATATTTTTATAGTAACAGAAATAAAACTGAATATACCCTAATTCTGCGATAAACGGAACGAGGACAGTACAACAATCGAACGCAAGTCAACAAACGTTGCAAATAAAAACGAACAGTTTTCTCGTAATAGCTCAACAAACGTTGCATTGAAAACAAACAGTTCAATAAAAACAGTTTACGCCAAACAGCTCAACGAAAGTTCCACTGAAAACGAACTGTTTATTCCGGACACAGAAATGTACTAGAACAGTTGCGTTGTCAATACTGTTGTCAGCGCCACATTCGTTTTTAAAACGGAGAACAGTTTGTCTCCGCGGAAAAGAACAGTTCGTTTGTATGTTTTTTTTTTTAAGCAGTTGTGCGTTTTTGTTCCCAGCATTACAAGCAGCTGATCAAGTAATATAATTTGTCAGACGTTCCATGTACGGACCATTAACAGATCTAGTTTGATTTGTATATTCAGGTCATTATTGTAAATTTAAAATATTCAAGTGCGTGTTATTCAGTGTTTTGCTTTCCTTGTGTGTTTGCATTCAATGCTTAATTAAATAATTTTTACGTTGCAGGAACTCTGTACACAGCGCGTCTTCTGGCAGTAAAACTAAGAATCTCTTTCGATTTTAAACTTTTGAACGCTGGCTCTGTCTATACAAAAAGTTTGTAACTTTACCTGTTTCAACTATATACAAGCGTTTCAAATGTGCATACGGTAATTAAATACAAAAAAATTTACTTTTATTCTAAATATTTGTAAAATCACACATATCAACGAGTTTCTGGTTAATCGGTTTATTACATTTCGAATAGACAAATCATGATTAAAATTCCTGCCAAAAGGTAAATTAGTCTGAATAAAAATATTATTATGGAAGTAATATCATTTTCTAACTTAATTTAGCCTAGTAAATGTTTTCGTTTCCTGTTTGGAAAAAATTGAATTGAAATTTTTTTAATTTTGTGTGCATACTTCCCTGAAAAGTCTCTCCAAATTGTACGTTATTTTTCTTCCACATGTAAGAAAACCCAATTTTTAATGTTTTAGCACTAGACAGATTGTCATTCGCGTTTCTACAGTAAATATTGACATTAAACACCATTGGAAAATCAGTACGGTCACTGTATAACACTAAAATAATTATAATTATCATTATTATAATTTGTCAGAATTCAAATATGCTTGTGTACGATAGAGTATCACATTACTCACATCACATCGAACATTTTTTCCTCTTAAATGACTATACCTGGTGAGAAAGGTATCTGAAAACCGAAAACAGGTTTGTTTCTTAACACTTTGAGTGCGGGCGTAGTAATATTACGACGGCCTCTTCGTCTGTGTTTACACGCGGTCTGTAATAATATTACTTCGATCTGACAAAACTGCTGTCAGCTGTTAGTATTGTAGAACAAATTCTTGTCACTAGATGTCATTATGGTACAGGTACAAGTCGCTGAAACATCGTAATCAAGGTCGCTGTGCTGTTTGGTAATCAAGGTCGCCATTGGTACTTGTTTGTTTACAAGTCGAGTGCTGTTTGGTTATCTTCGTGTAATTAGGGTACAGAGTTTTGTAGATATTTTTTATTACAAATAATACTTTTTTAAATATTCATTATTTTTTATTTTGAATCATTATTATGGAATATTTGTCCGAAAAAAAATCGCAGAATAAGCAGAGCAAAGTGACAGCAGTTAGGAATACACGGATTGTGATCCTGACATTGCAGTCAGTGTAGCTTACATTTTACATTGTTAATTATAGACAGTATAAGGAAAATATTATTCTCCAAAGACTTTTACGGCCGGTGTCAGTTGTATTTAAATTATCTACCGGGCTGTTTGGCCGTGGTCCAGGTTTTTTATTAAAACCAAACGTTTCAGCAACACCACTGGCTACCATCTTCAGTGGAAGTTTCGAGTCAAACCTAACGCGGGGTGTCGTGCGTCAGACCCACAGTACTGTGGTGAACGCTCAAACACCACAGTATGTTTTGAGCCTTATACTTATAATGAAAATAAGGATGTTATTTATTTTAGGATAACGTTAAAATTAAAATTGTTATACACTTTTAAAAACAAGCAGTTTTACGAAAAAGTAGCCCGTTTCACGGTACCGTACGGAAATGTTGCTAAGGTGACCGCACTCAAAGTGTTCGTGGCTTCCCGTTTGACGAAACCCTGGTCACTAAAGTCACTGGTGGTCAGGAACTCTGAACCAGAGCTCTTTTCCTAGTCGTCAAGAAAACAAAAATCTTCTCTGAGGACGGCGGTACCACCTCGCTCCAGTCGCAGCCACGAGGTTTGAACATGACATTACCAGCTTTACGCAAGTCTGTCTCAATTGACACAATAAACGAGAGCTTTATTGTCAGATAATTTTTGTTTAATCCTATTAAAATTTTCCGTTCATTATTAAAATTATTATTTTTTAAATCTCGTCACTAAAGCTGACAAAGTTAACACTGTAGTTAATATGGACAGAGAAGATTATAACAATAAAATACAAAATTTCATTATTAACAACAACATTGGTTTACTAAATTCTGACCCAACTGAAAATTATGTAAAACAATTAAATCAATGTATAAACAGATGCACCCATTTGTTTGATGAACAAACAAGAAGATCTTTGAAACCTATAAATTCAAAAGCACCCGTTTTGACAGGATTACCCAAACTCCACAAGGATGCTATCCCCTTGAGACCATTAGTAAATTTCACCACTGCTCCGGGGTATAAAACGGCTAAAAAACTAGTCACCATATTAAAACACAATATACAAATAATTAATGATCATAGTCTAATTAATAGTGTTGACTTTGTGAATAAGGTTAAAAATTTAATAGTTGAACCGGCTTACAAACTTATTTCCTTTGATATTGTGGTCTTGTATACGAATATACCAGTAGCTGAGACCTTGCGTATACTTAGGATTAACCTTATTAATACTATTAAATTGGATATTAATAGTATACATGAATTGATGCACATTTTGGAGTTAGTTCTTGATCAAAATTATTTTACCCACAATAATCAATTTTTCAGCCAACAAAATGGGTTAGCAATGGGTTCTCCACTTTCAGGTCTTCTTGCAGATATATACCTAAATAATTTCGAAAATTCATTCATTCTCAGTAATAACAAACACAAGAATAACATAATATTTTACGGCAGGTATGTTGATGATACCTTTTTAATATACAAAGGTACACAAAGGCAACTTGATAATTTACATAATTATTTGAATAATATCAATGATAAAATGCAGTTCACACTTGAAAGTGAAGACAATGGTAAACTGAATTTTCTAGATTTAACTGTTGCTAAGGACAATAATAAAAAGTTACAATTTGACATCTATAGAAAACCCACAACGACTGATATTGTAATACATGCTAAGTCTTTTCATCCTTTATCACAGAAATTAGCTGCCTTCCACAGTATGATTTATAGACTTTTATCTTTGCCCCTCGGTGATAAAGAATACCGTGAGGAATTAGACACCATTAAACACATTGCAGTTGCTAATGGTTATCATGTCAATATGGTGAACAACATCCTTCGAAAACATAAGAAGGGGCATAGTAACATTAACGGACATAAAACACGCGAAAATACAACACGCAAATGCATTGCAACACCGTACACATACCTTATGCCTCAGATTTTTGGGTCAATTTTTAGTAAAACCAGTAATATCAAGGTCACTTATAAGACCACTAATAGTATTATGAATAATCTTCGTGTCCGCAGAACTACCAGCCTTGAACACAAAACTGGTGTTTACAAATTGATTTGTGACCATTGTGATGCCTTTTATGTGGGCCAAACAGGACTTGGTTTTTTAAAAAGATTTACAGAACATAGGCCGCCTACACACTTTCACAGTTTGGACAATATCAAGTCAAAATTTGCAGAACACCTCATTTCCGAGAATCATAACTACACTAATTTTAAAACTAATTTGATACCCCTTCATATATGTAAGAAAGGGCGATATTTGAACGCTCTTGAAGAGTACGAAATTTATAAAGCATACAACAATATTGATACCAAGCCGCATGTTTTAAATGATAAATTGGTTTTCAAGTCAAATGTATTGTACAACACTGCCTTGCGCTATTGTCGTGGTGGGAGCGAGACGTAAATTAGTGCGCGGTCGGTCTTCATACGATGTACATCGGTAAACCTTCGCACTCGTTTTAAACATTTTAGTATCATATTATTTTAAGTTATTTGTTCATATTGGATTTTAATGTTTTAAGTGATTGACAAGTGTATCAACTTTAAATGATACGCGATTGTTTTAAATTCTGATGATGGGACAAGTGTCCCGAAACATGTCAATTTTGTAAAGACGCTGTTTCTAAAAGTTCCAAGTTCTTTGTAACTAAAGTTTTCTAAAAGTTCCAAGTAAGTTCCAATATATTTGATTGAACAACACGAAGCTTGGTAATAAACATTTGGAATTTATTCCTTTTAAACATGAAAAATAAATTATTAACTACACGTAATTGGTATGTTATAAATCCTTTTACGGGAAGAACAAAGATATGCCTTACATATTTATACACTGAAATATGTACAACACTATACAAATGTGTGCAATCTATAATCTATTTTGTTACGGGGAAAATATGATTAAATGTTTAACTGCAAAATATAAAATTATATATACACATTTCTTTCGGTACACACGCCTGTGTTCAGCAGTTCGTGTCTTCACGCTGCGTTTTGTTGTTCCAATGTACACTACGTATCCGCACGAACACGGAATACTGTTGACTCCACCCTAAACCAAGGGATGTCTCGCATCTTAAGTTTGCCTCAGATTTGCTTACTTGATGTACAAAAATGTGTCTTACGTACACATTGAAATACACTGTGAAATACATTGTCTTATTTATACACTGAAATATGTACAAAGCTGTACAAATATGTACAACCTATAATCTACATTTATTAAAATTATTACATAAAACCAAACCAAAAATTGCAATACAATTTTAAAATTTTAGTTCACTTGAAGATGATGGTTTATGATCGACAATATATGTCTAACTGGTTTAAAAAAATTATACATACTCAGTGCATATTAATGGTTGATACATTTAGTGAAATGGAAGTTTTATTGCAATAGTATTTGTTGTGCATAAATTTCTTCTGAGCGATTGTTCATTGGCATATGTAGTTTCAGATAAAACGGGTAAACTTTGAGCTGTGCCTTTGGAATTAAGCAGCATCCATAGTATTTACGGAGTGTCGGACACCGTGCTACATATTTTGGAGGATATTTTGGGGACGATTGGGAACGTTTTATTGGATTCTTTGGGTCACTGTACTTTCTCAGACGCAGTTGGGTTATTTTTCTTTATCTGAATCTTTCTCATAATTAATATTACTTTTTTGGGGTTTACAAGACTGTCGCATGATTACATGAGCATTACATGATATAGCTTCAGCCAGATGGTAAGGAGTTTGTACGGAGTCGTACGTCAATGGTGGCCGGCAGTTGAGAAGGTGGAGGCACGTAGAAGAAAGAGTATTGCATGTTGGAGTATTTGTGTGCATTATGCAGTTGGTAGCCAGATGTGAGAAGGAAGAGTAGTGCATGTTGGAGTATTTGTGTGCATTATGCAGTTGGTAGCCAGATGTGAGAAGGAAGAGGTAGATGGAGGCCTCATTTAATAAGTGTTTGTTTATTTAGTTTTCAGGGCTGCCAAGGGAGGGACGAGTAACGCAGGTCGCCAATGCTGGAGAGTGACGACAGGGTGGCGTCAAGGTAGGCAGGGACACATAGTAGTGGATTAAAGACCTGGGTAGTGGGTGATAGGAAATTACGTTATAGTAAGATCAAGAAAGTTGACAGGTGATCGATTTTAAATTTGAGTATTTTTGGATTTATGAGCTGCTCTGTTGATGGATGGGACTACTGATTGCAGGGACGTGTGTCGCGAGCCCGTTTGGGAATATTTCCAATTAGGTTTGGTTAGGAAGATGTCCAGGTGAGGGAATAAGGTGTATAATGCATACAGAGCTCTGTTGAAGATTTTTGTATGGCGTGGTCAGCGATAGATCAGTTGTAAAGCTCGTTGTTTTGTGAGTCGGTGGGGATCGAGGTAGGCAGGGTCAGCGGTTGGGAGAATATGATGTGCATAGGTGATAATCAAACGGATGCAGAGGGTGTAAATACGACTTAGTAATTCACTGGAGCCGTGGTTGTATCTACTTAGAGTCCTAAGGGATCGGATTCGGGCACGGGCAAGGGTCGTGGTTTTTTGATGTGAGGTCGCCAGGTTAGATTGGAGTCAAGCGTGACGCTCAGATATTTGCATTTATGAGGCTCGCTTACACACTTTCTCGGCGCTTTTTTAATCGACAATATCTCGGCACCCTCATGGATTCGGTTAGACGGGTGAGGAGACTGTCACTGAAGCCGCAGCAGAAGGTGGAGTTAGTCATGCTACTTCCCTTCCTTTGCCCACCGTTTGACGATCGACCTTCCGTCGGCCGCCACACTAATGACCGAGAATCGTGCTCTGCGGGGCGAGATGAAGAAGATACTACATCTTCCTCAGTCGACCACCGACTGTGTGTTCTATGCACGCAAGCGGGATGGTGGGCTGGGATTCACTCAACTCGCCCCGTAGATCAGTGTCTAATGACTTCGTGCGGGTCTTCGACTGCTTCAGTCGGATGACCCGCTGATGAGACGGCTGGTGGGGGCCCGGGGCTGGGGTGTCCGCTTCGAGACTCTGGCACGGCAGTTGGATCTCGGGTGGCTTGTGATATTGGGGCGGCCGAGGACAGGTGGCACGAGCTGAAGCTCAGCGTCTCGGGGCGATGGGCGGAGCTAAGCTCGCAGGGAGTGAGGGTTAATTGGTTCGCCAACGACCCTCATGGTAACTGCTGGCTTTTAAATCCAACTATGCTCCGCCCGGGCAAGTTTATTGATACCCTTAAACTGCGTACCAATACCTTTGGTACGAGGGTTGCCTTAGGACGCGAGTTTGCGGAGCCCGAGGTGCTCTGTCGGCGGTGCCAACTTACACCTGAGACCATGGCCATGTTCTGGGGGAATGTGCTGCCGGTAAGTGAGCTAGAATTGCGCACAATAACTGGCTGGTTGGCGAGATTGCTGAGCGGTGTGGGCATAACGACCTAGAAATTTGTAGGGAGCAGAACGTCGCGTTGCCAGGTGGCACAATCCTGCGGCCTGACCTGGTCATAAAACACCGGGAGACGGCGGCACTGGTGGAAGTAACATTGCTATATGAGAATAAAGAATCTCTCCAGGAGGCCGCCTACACCAAGGTATGTAAGTACCTGCCAGAGTTCCCGACCATCCAAGACGATCGGCAGATACTGCTGGACATAGCACGTATGGTTCTGCGCACCTCAATCGATCTGGAGCGGTGCCACGTGGACTATGGCCGTAGAGGACCTCCCGGGGGAGGGGGCTGCCATAGGCGAGCTGCCGTCACATGACTAGATATGAAAATAGAAGTTCATAGAATTTGAGTTTAATAATAATGTAATTGGGGGGGAGATAACAAGTGTTATTATTTGAAATATAGCTAAAAATCACTAACCGGTTTACCGTAAAGTGCTAAAAGTTTAAAAAAAAAATGGGGAACGGGCGGGGTGCCTGGTATGTTCCAAGCCCTGTATCCGTGCTTGGTGTTGGACTCGAGGTGGTCTGTGGTTTTGGACCTATGGGATCGCGGCGGGAGCCTCTAAAGTGAGGTGTACTCGGGGGGGATGTTATGGGCTGATAAATCCTAGACAGTCGATATTCCGAACCCCACGGAGGGTAATGGAGCTGCACGTCTCATATTCCCAGGGGTACCGACCAGTTCATCGTCGGGCACTTAGTCAGTGTTTTAGGTATTAGACTCCTCGCCAATGGGAGCCAAGGGTTGTAGATAGGACAAGGTCCTGGGTCTTCCCTTGTAAAACTCTTCTCCTTCTTGTGTCCCTATCTACTATCTAGCGAAACCACAGCCAAGGGAACGCGCTTGGAAAAATCAGCGGGGAGAATCCCTGTTGAACTTGAATCTAGTCTGGCACTGTAAGGAGACATGAGAGGTGTAGTATAAGTAGGAGGCCGACCTGCTTCTCGCCGACGACGGTCGCCGGTGAAACACCACTACTTTCGTAGTTTCTTTACTTATGTGGTGAGGTGGAGGCCGTCCGCCGCGGGCTCCACGGGCCCCGGCGAGACGGTATTCTTGCGCCAAGCGCCAAGGGTTGCCGGCTCGAAACTGCCCGGGCGGCGACGCGTCCGGCGGTCGCGTCCGGGTTTGGTTAAAACAGGACAATACGCGGCCGTCACGGCGCCCGCGGCCCCCGGCCAGCAGACGCTCCCCAGCGTGATCCAAAGCGATGACACTGCCAGGCGAGAAGATTGACTGAGGCTGTCAAAAGGTAACGCAAATGTCCTAAAGCCAGCTCAGCGAGGGCAGAAACCACGCGTAGAGCAAAAGGGCAAATGCTGGGTTGATCCCGGCGCTCAGTGCACGCAGAGTCCGCGAAAGAGCGGCCTATCGGTCCTTTTGGTTTGAAGAGTTTTCAGCAAGAGGTGTCAGAATATTTACCACAGTTATAACTGACTTGTGGGGCCAAGCGTTCATAGAGGCGTCGCCTTTTGATCCTTTGATGTCGGCTCTTGAAGCAGAATTCGCAAAGCGTCGAATTGTTTATCCGTCAAGAGGGAACGTGAGCTGGGTTTAGACCGTCGTAACATATATGTGCAAACTTTAAAACGGTAAGACTACACTTAAATATACACAATAACTAAATTTTTTAATGCACAGGCACAGGCATAAAATTGTCTGCGTCTTTACAAACCTTGCCAGTATTTTAGTAATTTATAAGAAACAAATACATCAGGTATTGCTTGATGTACAAAGATGAGTTTTAGGTGTTTGTACAATAAAAGATGTACAAAATTATACAAATATATACAACCTATAATCTATATTTATAACAGTGCGGTTGCAGTAACTTGCAATTATATTCGTAGTACATATCACTTTGGAAAGCTTATTCACTGGCATATTTAGTGTTAGAGAAAAGAGGTATGCTTTGTATTTGCAACTAAGCAACATTATTGATTGCGTAATGTGTGTTGCTGGCCGTACTGTAAACGTTTGGAGGATTTTGGGGACAATTGGAAAAGTTTTATTGGTATTTTTCGGAAGCTGTGATAAAATAAATTAATTAAAAAATAGCTGCAATTAATTTGTACGTTATGAATGCTTTTACTCAAAGTACATGATATGTCTAACATTTTACTTCCATGTTCCTTAAGGAAATGGAAGTATGGTGATGGCAAAAAAAATCGTGTTCGAGATTATTGCAGATTCTGATTGTACTACACTCAAAACATGAAAAAAAGTCGTTTTTCGAAAAGTGTCTGTGTGTGTGTCTGTGTGTCTTCTGTCTGTAGATTTGTTTTCTATGGCAAACGATAACAGCCGCAAATTCAAACAGAATCAAATACTTTTTTTCATACAGCCCTAATTTGTAGAGTACTCACGACCTATTGTTTTAGGTGAAGATCGGTTGAGGGAATGGGGTAGTTTACCTGCAACGGTTTTTTTATCAAGGGTAATTTTTTTGTTGGCAAACGATAACAGCCGCAAATTCAAACAAAATTAAATAATGTTTCGCATACAGCCCTGAATTGTAGAGTTCTCAACATCTATTGATTGTGGTGAAGATCTGTTAAGGGAAAGGGGTAGTTTACCTGCAACGTTTTATGTTTTAACAAGGGTATTTTCTATGGCAAACGATAACAGCCGCAAATTCAAACAGAATCAAAAGATTATTTGCATACAGCCCTAAATTGTAGAGTTCTCAAGACCTGTTGTTTTTGGTGAAGATCGGTTAAGGGAAAGGGGTAGTTTACCGGCAACATTTTTTTATCAAGTGTAATTTTATATGGCAAACGATAACAGCCGCAAATTCAAACAGAATCAAATAATTGTTTGCATACGTCCCTGAATTCAGTGCACAGTCGCCGTCCTCTTGGATGTGAATAAGACCTTCGATCGAGTCTGGCACGAAGGCCTTCTGTACACTTCTGTACAATATTGCTATGTCCCCTCTACCTACATCTTTTGTACATCTCATGCGCTCGTATCTATGCGACCGCACATTTAGGGTCTGCGTCGACGGGTCGTACTCTTGTGTATGCCCAGTCGCCGCTGGCGTCCTCCAGGGATCTGTCCTAGGCCCTGTTCTGTACCTCGTGTACACGAACGATCTACCTGCCCAGACTGGAGTTACGTTCTCTCTCTCTACGCGGATGACGCCATGTATCACTCTAGCTCCGCCAATCTTGGTCATGCTGCTAGAGTGGTGCAACGTCAGCTCGCCCTGCTTCCGGACTGGCTACGGAAATGACGGATGGCGATCAATGCGGAGAAATCCGAGGCGATCGCCTTCTCCCGTCAATTAACTTCCAGATGCCAGTCCCTCTCCCTAAACGGGAGCCCGATCGCTTGGAAACGTACTGTGAAGTACTTAGACGTCACACTTGATCGGCGCCTATGCTTCAGAGCTCACGTCACCAATGTACTCCAGCGTGCCCGCGGCTTAAAAACCAAACTTTACCCATAGTCACCAATGCAAGCAGTAGCACACAATAATTCTTTAATTACACATGGCCATCATCAGAACAAGTTAATCACCCGGGGGCCAGATTCATGCCCCCCTTCCAGGACTAACAATTATTTATAATTATACAATGTAGCTAATCTCTAGGTCCTTCCAACACGTTTTTCCTTAGGGACGTCCTTTGCCCCTTCATTTACTTCTATCAAGGGCCATATAGAATGAGGAAAGCTGCACCTTGTATAATCTAAATAAAATAACTTCAATTTACTCCCACCGGAGGGTAATAACATAACATTATTAAAAATATGAAAAAATACTATTTACGTTGAACGCTCCAGAAGCATTATGGATGTTTTTACTTTTTGTGCTTCTACAAGATAATTACGCTCCCAATTACGGACACCTTCAGACGCAACTTTTCTTCTGAAATCGAGGAGTTCAAGTTCCTTTTTGTCCTTTTCAACTATCATTTCAATGAACCTTTCCTCCTGTCTTTTCTTCAGTTACTTTAGCCTGTTGCACTCTGCAATTACCCTATTCTGTTCTTCCTCTGGCAACTGACGCCATCTCACTCTGTCTTTCTTCTTTATGTATTCCTTTCTCAAGGTATATAACAATTTTGGATCCTTGATGTTATTTGGGCTTCCCATGATAAGCCGTTCATACAATTCACTTAAAGGTTGTTCATCTCGCCTCATAACAAGTCCCCACATCAATAATGTATCCTTGTCTTCTTCTTCGTTTAATATCTGGCAGGAGGCATCTCTAATTCAAATGTTCTTTGAATGATACGAGGTGGTTCAGGACAGGGTACAGGGGAACGAGTGATATCTTGTACAGGAGGTGGCTGATCCCGGCCCAAGTGGGCCGAAACAGTTTAAGAAAAGTAACGTCCCGCAAGTGCGGACCGGAAGAGTTAATTTGTTCAGCCCGAGCGGGCGAAAATTATGTATCTTGCATTAAATATTTGTCTGCTGGTCTTCCATTATGATTGAAGATGTTGTGTAGGATGTATTAAATTACATTAAGAAATAAGAGAAGTGGACTGTATACGAATAGTTTTAATAATTTGAATGATCACATTACAGCTGTAATAAATTGAAAGAAGGCTGGCTAATGCTGCATATTGAATCAATAATTAATAAATTTAGTTAAGAATGAAGTTGTGGCGCTAGTTGGCCATGATAGAAAATAGTAAGGCCTAAGGCCTACATCTAATGTCGACACTAACTTGACGGAAAGGTCCGGCGAACCGAACGCCGAGATTACTGAATGTGCACTGGTCAAAGTACGATTACGCGAACGTTGATGAGATATAAATCACATTAGCCAACCTAGCAAAATAAAATCATCGCGCTACCGTCCATAAGCTGCCCGTCAAAAATCAAAAAGATTTTTTAATACATTCTTTAATAAATTATAATACATTTACAATTCAATTTGAAATAGTGGAGTTTTAATAATTAGAATCAGCTTCAAGGCTGAGTTGAACCTTGAGTTGAGATTAGATAACGGCAATCGGCCGCTAATTTGAGATAAGCATGCAGATAGGCGACTGTAGGCCAAGGTTTGGCAAACAGCTGTTTCATGTACCACTAAGTCTGGTTAACCAATATTACTGACACAAGTGCGCAGTAAGTAACATTACAAAACATGAACGAAAAATACATAATATGCAAGTCATAGAGTTAGCTTAATGCTAGCTAAGGTCCGTAGACCTGTACAGAAGTTCATTACATGAATAAAATTGTTGTTGAACATGTTACAGTTGCATGTTTCATTGTATATTCAGGAGGGCGACATGTATCGACCTAAATACGCTATTCCTGAAGTTTCAGGAATTTACAATGTATGCCAACGTGTGAGCAAGCTAGATGCTGAATGTAGTCCAGATATGACGTGTATGTCATAATTTAAATAAAGAATTGTGCATGCTTACTTACAAAAATGAATAAAATATAAGTACAATATAAATAAATTAGACAAGGCAGTTACACACGGTAGACGCTTACAATAGTTTACATCGACACAATTTATGTGAATACAACAATAATAATTTGCATAATTACAAGATAAATAATTGTAATGTCAGCCAACAACACAATACTGAAATTACAGAAACAATTTAACAATTTAAGACATTCACAAAATAGTACATATTTATCAGCAACAATATAAAGAAATGAATGCATGGTTACTTGACAGCAAACATGCGAATATTATGTAATAACATTAATAAATAAGACCACCCAAAGACATGCAGTACACCCCATGAGATCAATGAAAGTGTGACATAGTATGCCACAAAAATTAACATACAATACAAATATTAAGATATCACCAGAACTGTGATACTCAGAAGCGTGCCATGACGCAAATTGACAAAAATATTGTGACAATCCATCACAATCATGTTGACCAAATGGTCGTAATAAATAATAAGTCAATGGCGGAATAAAGTCGCATTGTGCTGTAACCATAGTGTCACATCTCGTCTCGCGCTGGCAATAAGGTCGGACACCAATTCCAGGTGAATAGCCCTAGTTGCTAAGCAAACAAACAGAGACACGTACGCCTTAGTAAGAGTTCTAGACTTCTGCCCGCCATGACGAATCATGAAGGGACCACCATAATTAACCGCGCAAAATAGAAACGGCCTTGAAGGAGTGACTCTAGGGGATGGCAAGATGCCAAGCCTCTGAACCTGCTGTGTGGCGCTAAACCTGATGCACTTGAGACACTTACGAATAATGGAACGGATGACTAGCCGGGCATTAACAATCCACCAACGTTGACGCAGTGAATGATGCACGAGCTGCGCACCAGCATGAAGCAAACGAATGTGTTCGCGTTCGATGATAAGGCGTGTGACATGCGCCGATGGGGGTAGTACGATAGGATGTTTCGAGTCGTAAGATAACTGGGAATGCTGCAATCGTCCGCCCACGCGTATCACTCCAGTGTCGTCAAGAAACGGGTCGAGAGAGGCTAACTTGCTTCTGATGGAAACAGAAGATCCATTCCGAAGACAACTAATTTCGCCTGGGAAGTGGGTCGATTGAGATTGCCTTATAAAGAAATTAAGAGACTGATGAATTTCCGCAGGGGTCAGATCGCCCGAAAGCCTGTTCGCAGATGAGTGCCTAATATTTCTGATGAAACGAAAACAGTAAGCGTATACACGTGTCAGCCGGTGTAACGAGGAAAAGTCCAACGATAAGTCAACAGCCAGGGTAGACATTAGCGAACGGTTATGTGTAGTTTTCTCTTCCGCGATGACTTCCGAAGATGATGGAGTGGCCGGTACGAAAGATGGGAAAGGATTAGACTCTGACGATTGAGACAGACAGCCAGGACCGTGCCACCAAAGCGAGCAATCGCGCAAAACGTCCGGGAGACACCCCCTAGAAATAATATCAGCAGGATTGCGTCGCGAATCAATGTGATGCCAGGTACAAGTTTGCGTGCGACGCTGAATAGCAGCAACCCTATTAGCGACGTATGTTTTCCAACGCGAAGACTGCGCATGAATCCAGTAAAGAGCCACCATAGAATCGGAATACAAATGTACATCCTCAATGAATGAATGAAGAGCAGGAATAATTTTAGACACAAGTCGCGATAATAACAAACAAGCGCAGAGCTCGATACGAGGTAATGACACTTGGCGCAAGGGAGCCACGCGAGATTTTGAACACAAAAGACGACAGGAAGCAGTAGCATCTTGATAAATGACTCGGACATACACACAACAGCCGAACCCTCTCTCGGAAGCATCCGAAAAACCATGCAACTGAACTGTAACCGCCTGATGGTTGCAACGAATAGATCGCGGGACCACTATTTTACCAATCAGACTTAATTTGTTACACAAAGAATGCCAATCCGACAGTGACTGACCGGAAAGCGGTTCATCCCAACTAAGCTTACAAAGCCAGAGTCGCTGCATGAAGTGTTTATACAAAAAGACAACTGGTCCGATTAAACCCAGTGGATCATATATTCCGGCGATTATTGAAAGAATTTGCCTCTTGGATATGCTATGAAGAACCGGAGATAGGTTGACATCAAACAAAAATGAATCAGCAGTGTTGTTCCAAAGAATGCCCAGGGTACGCACATTGTCCTGTTTATTTAGGGGTCGTGAAAGGTTGTGATGACTTGCGACCGCTGTGGGTTCATTTGATGCCCATTTGTGCAACGTGAAACCATATTGAGCAAGTAACGCACCTAGGTCGGATTTCAGATTAGTCAGATCGGGGATAGTGTCAGAACCGGTAAGTAGATCGTCTACATAAAAATCGTTAGTGATGGCTAAAGCCGCTTGGGGAAAGGAAGTTTGATTGTCTCTAGCAATTTGTAAAAGGCACCGTGTGGCCAAAAAGGAGGCGCTAGCCGTGCCGTAAGTTACTGTTCGCAGCGCGAAATGCTTAAGTGGTTCGAGGGGATAGTCACGCCACAAAATACGCTGATAGTGACAGTCCTCTTCAGCAACGCGAATCTGACGATACATTTTTTCGATGTCAGCAATCAGGACATACTTATGTGTGCGAAACCGCAACAGAATAGAGAAGAGATCTTGCTGAACATTGGGGCCTACCAATAATAGGTCATTTAACGAAAGGCCATTTGTAGTCTTGGAGGAACCATCAAAGACAACGCGCAATTTTGTGGTCAAGCTAGAATGTTTAAACACGGCATGGTGAGGCAAGTAATAAATATTTGACGATCCTAAATTGATAGCGCCATGATCAATGGGTGTCATGTGCCCAAGCTTCATGTATTCCCCGATAAAGTCTGCGTAGTCGCGAGCGAGCTTGGGATCGCGCCTGAATCGACGCTCCAAGTTTAAAAACCTTGATTCGGCACTTGTGTAGGATTCCCCTAAGTGAGGATTATCAGACTTGAATGGGAGCGACACTATAAATCTACCCTCGTGGTTGCGCTGAGTGTAGCGCATAAAATGCTCTTCGCAAGCCGACTCGCCATTAGGGGTATCGCCGGGGATCGTTTCTGCCTCCCAAAATCTCTCAAGAGATTGCAGGATTTGGCTGTCATTGTTCCTTGCCAATAACGAAACAGCAGGACCCTGGGTGTGGCAGTGCTTGGGGAGATTGCCGGCCAAAATGTAACCCAGTTTTGTCTCCTGAATGATAGGGAAGTTGGGTCCGCGTGTGTACTTATTAGCTAATATTAAATCTAGATAAAATTGAGCCCCCAATAGTATGTCAATCTGTGAAGATATATTAAAATCTGGGTCGGCGAGAAAAATTTTATTTGGAATGTGGAACCGGTTGATGTCAAACGATATTGAAGGCAGATTATGAGTTAAGTTAGATAAGACGGCAAATTTGGCCTCGAAACTATGTCTCTGATAGCGAGACATAATACGCATAGAAACAATGTCAGTAGCGCAACACGCTGTGTTGCTTATTCCTGTAATCGGAATATTAGATCGGGTTAGTTTGAGGTGCAATCTTTTCGCAAATGATTTCGTACAAAAATTGATCTGAGACCCGGCGTCAAGAAGTGCGCGCGCCTTATGCCTATTGCCAGCCTGATCAATGACATATACAACTGCAGTGGATAAAAGTACATTGTTTTTACACTGTAATTTAAATGAGCAGTAGTTACTGCTGGCAGCTGCTGATTTCGGCACGTAATTAGCGTGCAGCAAGGTGTGGTGACCCTTTGAACAAATTTTACAAACCTGTTTACTTTTACAATTTGTTATCAAATGACCTGCTCTAAGGCAGTTAATACAACATTTATGGTTTGCCACCAATTGCCCCCGCTCAGCGGCACTTAATATGCGAAAATTATTACACATGTAAAGCGGGTGATCAGATTTACAGCACACACATGAATAATGCCTTGCCGTAGCATGATAACTCTTAAAGGTACTGCTGCCAGCAGTATTTCTTAAACTACATTTCTCAAACTTATTGTTTGGTTTTACACTAGGTTTATTGAATTGCTGTCCGGGTTCAATTGGCATAGTATTTTCTAAAAGCTGTCGGCGCAAATTCAAAAAATGAGTAAAGTCTTGAAAACTAGGCAAGTTGTCAGGGTCTATAGACTCCTTCCAACGTTTTAAAGTGATAGGGTCAAGTTTAGTGGAAAGCAATTGTATAGTAATAAACTCAAATAGGTTTACAGACAGCTTCATTGCCGCCAGCGAATTAACAGAAGACGTTATAGTATTCGTAAACTCAGCCAAGCTTTGGACTGAGTCCTTTATTGTGGACTTAACCTGAAGTAGGTTCTGTACATAATATTTTGCTAATATAAATGGATTATTGTACCTATCGGACAGCAAGTTCAACGCTATTACATAATCCTCTTGACAAATTGGTAATGATTTAATTAAGTCTAATGGTTCACACTTCACCGATGAATGCAAGTAATGCAGTTTCTGTACTGGTGTTAAATCTGATCTTGAATGCACCAGATCATTAAAAATTGAATAGAAATGTTGCCACTCAAGTATGTTGCCTGAGAAGCAGGGCAAACTTATCGGTTTTAAATGCACAGGCGTCGATAGTACAGGAGGCACAGTCTGAGTATTAACAGTGTCAAGAAGTTGTAAAATGTTTGCCTCAGTTGAGTATATCATTTCCTTAACCTCGACTCGGTCTGCCTGAGCAGTGCTCACGTCTTTACTTATAAGCTCTATCTCAGACTGTACTTCGTCGTACTTCGAGGCTAAGCTCTTAAGACTTTCTAATCTCACAGTCAAAAAATGTTTTGTGGTTAAATTAATGTCAAATGAATTTACCGCGGATTGTATCCGCACTATCGCGGACTTTAATCCGCCTCTCTTTCTGGTCAGCACCTTGAGGCCTTCCTCAGACATTCTTTTACGCACCTTATTACTGTTGCTGGTGGTACCTGGTCAGCGACGTCCCGCAGCGTCGGCTCCTTGATGATGATGGTGAACAGCTGGCAAGATGACCACCTTGAGGCACTGCAGCCGGCAGGAACTTGCTATCACGTTGCCTGAAGACGACGAGCGAAATGGCGACGCAAATCACGCCACGGTCGCATTAGCTGACGTGCTAACCCGCCCGTGATGGCCAGAAAAAGATACAAAAGACATTAAGTGGAAATCCAGGTCCGAAGTGACCAAAAATATGGCTGATCCCGGCCCAAGTGGGCAGAAACAGTTTAAGAAAAGTAACGTCCCGCAAGTGCGGACCGGAAGAGTTAATTTGTTCAGCCCGAGCGGGCGAAAATTATGTATCTTGCATTAAATATTTGTCTGCTGGTCTTCCATTATGATTGAAGATGTTGTGTAGGATGTATTAAATTACATTAAGAAATAAGAGAAGTGGACTGTATACGAATAGTTTTAATAATTTGAATGATCACATTACAGCTGTAATAAATTGAAAGAAGGCTGGCTAATGCTGCATATTGAATCAATAATTAATAAATTTAGTTAAGAATGAAGTTGTGGCGCTAGTTGGCCATGATAGAAAATAGTAAGGCCTAAGGGCTACATCTAATGTCGACACTAACTTGACGGAAAGGTCCGGCGAACCGAACGCCGAGATTACTGAATGTGCACTGGTCAAAGTACGATTACGCGAACGTTGATGAGATATAAATCACATTAGCCAACCTAGTAAAATAAAATCATCGCGCTACCGTCCAGGAGGTGTTCTTCGAATGATGTAGTAGGGTGGTTCAGGACAGGGTATAAAGGAATTAGGAAGACTATTCAGGACGTATTGTAATACCAATCAGAGTAGATGACCTGAATATCTCGAGTTTTTCGAGCAAGCCATCAATGGGAATACAACCATACGACTGGATTCACACCTAATGAGCTACACTCTGGAGAAATGCCTAGGCGTGTATGGGAAGAATATTTAATGCACGTTGCCACACAAAACTTACCTGTTCCAAACGAAGTTAAGCGTTTAGAAGCTAGAAGACGTATTAAAAAGAGTGTAGAGGAACGCACAGAAAAGTTTAATGCGGAACATAAACTTCTAACTTACAAATTAGGCGAGATGGTTCTTCTAAAATCATTGAACATTGGTCGTAGTGATGATAACTCAGCAGCCAAATTCTTTAGGTTATATAATGATGCACCTTTCTTATTATCTGAGCAAGTTGATAAAAATACTTACATTGTTACTAATCTTACAACTAACCGTACTATTGGTAAATTCCATGCATCATCTTTACACAAATATTATGTTAAAGAATAAACTGTTCATGTATATCAGGGTATATGATGTATGACTGCATTGAAAAAAAATTTTATAAAAAAATTAAATGTATTAAGAATGTGAGATGAGATGTCGGAGTATGTGGAGAAATGTTTGGAACCTCTCTAAGTTAAGGAGACATTATGTCATCAAATTATTTTGGCTTATCTTGTGAGGGCATAGTATTCAGAGTTTGACCACGTGTAATTGTTTAAGTTTCTTCTGTCAAACCAGTGCCGGCTGGGGGCGATGTTTTCTTGAGTTTCTTCTTCTTCGGCTCAGCAGACTGAGGTTGGGGCGGTGGGTTTGGTCGCGGCAGCTGCCACGTAAGTGGGCGCTCCGGTGCAGGTGCAGGCGATGCAGCTTTGGCTGGGACCGCAGGTACGGCAGATGTTCGAAGGGTAGGCCTACGAGTATGCTGTTAATAGACCTAGAAAACAGGGGTACCAGACAATGCTTGCAGCTCTTAGAGCTGGCCGGATGGCGATCCCCTCAGTTAGCACGCGTCGCAGGCGCATTCCGATCATGAGGACAATCGTCCTTATGATGGGACTCACCGCAACGTACACAGCATGTAGGCACGTGACAGAATGATGAGCTATGCCCGTACCTTTGGCAGTTATAACATTGCTTAGGGCCGGGCCTGGACTCGAAAGCCTGCATTCTGACAAAAATGCCGGCAAGTGAACTCAGTTGTATAGTGTAGAAGTGGCGGTGGGTGGTCCGGTAAGTGGACCCTGCCCTGTGGGGGTTACGCTTTGTGTATTGTTTGTGCAGTCAGTCAACCCGCGAAAGTAAAGGGTACCAAGTTGTACTAAGCGTGGTGGTTTCTCTGTTGATGTCATTCTTGTGTGTCATTAATTTCTATTGCTTCTACGATCAATCTGTCATAATACCTATTACGTGATCTTATTACAGATGCGTTTTCGAAGTTTACCATGTGATTCGTTAAGGCTGAATGCTCAGCAATTGCAGACTTTTCAACTGCCGAATTCTTCCTATGTCTGACACGTTCTTGCACTCTTGTGGAAATCAGGCGGCCCGTCTGGCCAATGTTAACTTTCCCGCAACTGCATGGAATTTTGTAGATACCTTCAGTGTTGAACGGGATTCTATCTTTGATTGGTTTCAAAATTTGTGACAGTTTCTTATGTGATCGAAACACTGTTTTAATGCTGTATTTCCTCAACATACTGCTAATTTTGCCTGTGGTACCTTTTACGTACGGTAAGAATGCTCTGTGGTTATTATCGTCTGCTGTAGGTGTTTCTGAAGGTTTTCCGGTTTTCTTAAATGCTTTACGTATGGTATCCCTGTTATATCCGTTCCTTTCAAGCGCGTTCGTTAGGTGTTTTTTCTCCTCGAGGAAATGTTCGTTCATCAGATACCCTCTTCGCTCTATGATAAAGTGTGTTGTAAGCGGCTTGCTTTTGTGCAGGGTGATGATGTGAAGTTGGATGAAGGTAGCTATTAGTGTGGGTAGGTTTCCTGTACACTCTGTGACCTACAGTAGAGATCCGACCGGCTTTCGTGATATTAGTGCATCCAAGAAAGAAATTTCAGCATTCGCTTCCACTTCCATGGTAAACTGAATTGAATTTGTATTGAGTTTAGATAGTGTAAAAAAGCCTGTAGTTTTCCGTGCCCGTGGGGCCAGATAACAAAGGTATCGTCCAAATATCGCTAAAAGTGTGTGGGTGTTAGTCTTGCTGAATCAAACGCACGTCTCTCAAACTCCTCATGTTGGCTACGACTGGTGACAACGGCGATCCCATAGCTGCTCCCTTTAACTGTTCGTAATACAGTATTTCCCAGCCCAGTAAAAATATGTTGATTTTAGACACGCTGAAGCCAAGCAGAACAAATCAGGCGTCAATAGAGCTTCAATAACCTTTAGGCGCCATCTATCGTAATGTTAGTCACGAGTGAGACAATCGAAACCGACGAAAATGTCTTCTTGACCCAACGTAAAGGTTGTATTTTTCCTATGAAGTCCGCTGAATATCTAGTAAAGGAGGATGTCCTCCACACAGACGGTTGTAAATTTTCTGCAATGAATTTGACTACGGGGTGAGCAGCTGAACCTATCACACTGATTATTGGCCATAGCGGAATGTCGGGGTTATGGATTTTTGGAAAGCCATAGAGTAATGGTTTTCTAGGATCCGAAACTAAACGATTTTTTTTTTGTCCTCCGGAATGCTGGTTGATGATTTTATCAGATCCGCAATCGTCTTCTTTATTCGCGCAGTTGGATATCGAATGTTTCTGTAAGTACCATCTTCTAGTAGACCAGGTATTTTATTTCTGTAATCTGTATTGTCCATGACGACGGTAGCATTACCCTTATCCGCTGGAAGAACAATTAACTGTTATAACGTTTTTTCTAAGGCTTGACAATGCTAGTAGTTCCTGTTTCGAAACGTTCTGTCTCGGATGTTTTGATGTCCTAATGATGTGGTATGTATCCTGTCTTATCACTTCGGCCATCTCAGCATGTTAGCGACGAATGGCTGCTTCTATTCCACTGATGATACTTTCCGTCGGGATTCGGTTGAGAGCAACAGCAAAATTGAATGCTTTCTTTAAAACACTTATGGTAGCGTCGTCCAAGTTCTGGTTCCATACGTTGACTACAACCTTCTCCCTAGGCATACCTTCTTTTCAAGTTTATGAACTTCTTAAGGTTTATGAATGTTATTTACTTAAAAAAGAAACCAAAATTTTCCAAGAATTATGCCCGATGTGTTACATAAAAACAAAACAATAATTCCAATACGATTTAAAAAATTTTCTTCATTTGAAGGTGACGGTTTATAATCGACAATATGTGTCTAACTGGTTTCAAAAAATTATAAATACTCAGTGTATATTAATGGCTGATACCTTTGATGAAATGAAAGTCTTATTACAATGGTCTTCGTAGCACATAAAACTCTTCTGACGATTATTCACTGGTGTAACGATCACTTGGCAGAAGGCCGTTACTTAAAAATTGAAAACTAGCCACTTGGACTAGACGAAAACAAAAATGGCTGGAGCCCACCTTGACAGGACTTGCAATAAAACAATCAGTTAACAGTAACAACCCTTTTTTTATTGGTGCTTATTCATCTTACAATCAAAACATATTATACTCAAACACTTGAATATGAACAGTCAACATAAACAACAAGTAAAATTTAAGATTCATTTTTCACTAGTATCCAAGTCACTTGTAATTATTCAAAAACTTACGTTAATAGTTTTCGTCAGTGACTTTCTTTTTGAAGCTACGACGCGTTTCAAGGCATATGTCTCATCATCAGGTATTTCACTCCACAGAAGATATCGTCAACACATTAAAATAAAATAAATAAACGAACATATAAACACAAGCGTGAACTGAACATATTCGGTCGGTGCGCACCGCGTTAAAGTCAAGCCCGCTCTGTTGTTATTACTGTACATTATCTACTCTGTTGTCCGTGTGTTTTCAATCTTATCTTGGATATTAATTACTATGTCGTATAGTGAGTTTCATTGAAACTGCAGTTGATCATTTAGTAGGAACTCAGGGATATTCTTACTATTATTTGTGCCACTACCTTTACTTTTACTGAGAATTTTTGTGTCTTATATATTTCGAATTCTTCAGCAGCGTTCATGTATCTGCCTTTCTTACATATATGGAGGGGTCTAAAGTTGCTCTTGAAGTTTGTGTAATTATGATTGTTATTAACTAGATGGCGTGCAAAGCTGGAATTTAATTGTTTTAATGTTTTGTTTGCGGAGATGTTCTTTGAAACCTTTACCAAAGGATCTACCAGTTTATCCTATATAGTAGATATTACAGTCGCTACATGAAATCTTGTATATCCCTGTCTTATCTCCTAATGGTGTGGATTGTTTCGATTTAAGTATTTTGCCAATGGTATTACTTTTACAGAATGCCATTACAATATTTGACTTGTTGAACACACTATTTAATATTCTGGGTAAGGTATTGCCATATTCACATGATATATATCTTGTATTATCTAGACTTTTACGAGGCGTACCGTTCTTCTACTTTCTCTTTCGGTGTTGCCTGACTAAGTTATCTATCATAAATGCCTTATATCCATTAGCTATAGCTATGTGCTTAATTGTCGTTAGTTCTTCATTGAAATTACCACTGGCGTCCATTGGTATTGTTAATAATCTATGTATTAAACTATTAAAGGGTGCCATTTTTTGTATAAGTGGGTGGTGTGAATTAGCATGTATTGTAGTATCTGTGGTGGTTGGCTTTCTATAAATTTTATATTTAAATTTGTTATCCAGCCTTGTGACAGTCAGGTCAAGGAAATTAATCTTGTTATTCACTTCAGTTTCAAGGGCAAACTTCATCGTGTCGTTGATTTTATTCATGTAGTTTTTTAGGTTTTCAATGGTCAGATTTTCTTTTTCTCCAGTTTGCAGACATCTTTTTCTTTTTTTGCTGCTATCATTGGAAATCTGTTTTGGTGGATCTTTATATTTATTTATCTTTAAATTTTATATTTACTTTTGTTATCCATCATCCATATCCATCATTTGAAGTTCAAGAATGACTTCACTGACGTATGGAATATGGATGTCTGTGTGCAAAGACACATACCACGTGGAATCCGCGGGTGACAGTTCGTAGGACCTTTGATTGTCATCGCTGTATGATTCATATGTTAGATTTGGTGGCACAGCCCCACCAAAGCCTGATTCCTTAAGTCCATTAGTGGTTAAGGACAGTTTTATAGAGGAAAAGTTAATTATCTAAAGATGGACTAGATTTTATACTTATCAGCCAGTTAATTTCCTTAAATCTAGTTGTTTTCTTTTCTGTTTTATGTAGTGTTTCCATGTCGGTTTAGACAGTTTTAGAGAGAAAAAGTTTGTTGTCTAAGATGGACTAGATTTTATGCCTATGAGCCAGTTAATTTCCTTAAATCTAGTTGTTTTGTTTTCTGTTTTATATGGTGTTTCCATATCGGTTTAGCGTCTAAATAAACCGCTAGGTATTTGACTACTATTTGTTGTGGTATTTTGATATGGTTGATATGAATATTGGGGTAGTTGCCTCTCCTTAAATTGAATGTTATGTGTGGCGACTTGCATTACACTTCTAATCTGTTCATCTAACGAAACAAGTGACACTCGCCATGACTCTCACGGCCATTTTTAGCTTCGATTAATTGATTTTTAACACTAGTTTCAGTTAAGAAAAGAGTGACGATGAGCGCTGCAAAGAAATTATTCTTCAAAAAAATATAGTGTAAACATGCATATATATTGAAAAAGAATAAATAGTCTTAGTCTTATTGGCATCCTCTTCTAATCTGGTGTGTTAAGGAGTTGCAAAGAGATCGTCACTGTTGCCTTTGGAGAGCAAGCGCCCTTGCCTGATTCCAATGGATGCCCTGTAACGGCCACTTAGGCTATTTTAGGTTTTTAAATTACTTAAAATTTAAAAACTAGACAGCTTCGCCTAGATGGAGCGAAAAGTGTGCTGGAGCCCAGAGTGACAGGACTTGCAATAAAACACACATGTAATCATTAACAACTTTTTATTAGTGTTTTTTTTATAAAATGTTGATTTAAATCCTTCAAAAATGAGTTCTAGTATGGTTCATTTTTCAACATAATTTAAATTTACAAAGGTTAGCTACAATATTAATCTTTTAAACACCTGGACTTCTGATACCCCTTATGTAGAGCATGTATTTACATTTATATATAACGTCAATTACTCTTGATTAAAAAAAACGGGTGCAGTTGTTGTTGAGTGTTTAGTAATTGGAAAGCTCCCACACCTGTACTTTGAAGAACCCGAATGATACCAGGTAGAGCCGTGGCGATGAGTGTTGGTGATGGTTCTTGAAGAGTTCCGAAGCTCCAGCTCGTCTCATTCTGGGCAGCTGTCCTTGGCATATTGCAGGAGAAGTGGTTTGGGGCCTGACAGCGTTGGGGAGCATCCGGATGCACTGCTCTGCAGATGGTGACCGTTGTAGATGTCACCATCTCCGCATGCCCCTCTCTCCCGGCTGTACGGGGCCCTGTAACATTTTTATTTGTAGTTGGCCTTCAGAAAATACAGCTACCACCTACACTCTCTCGCCTCGGAACACACACACTACCCGCACTGTCACAATTATTCTTTTTTACACTCTAGTTGCTCTTTTTAATTTTTTGATAATAAGTAATAAGATAATGAACCGTTACTGTATAATGATAACATTTACTTTTAAATTCATTTACGGTTAAATGCAAAGTAGCCAAGTGTTCCTCGACCGGAAGTAACGTGTGATTCCCTTTACAATAGACTTTGCAACGATCACACACACATGTGTGGATCACACACATACACAAACGCAACACACATAACCCATTATTAATTTAACATCGAGTTTAACCTCGAATAAAATAATTAATTCTCACCTGAGACGCTTTAGAATTTTACGAAGTCATATTGAAAGCTGAACATGTACTTTGCCCTGCGTCAGACCACAAGCACCCTGTCAGAAGGTTGGAGACGAAATGAGAAAGGACTACGTATTCTGCGTTCCCACATGGTACAGAAGTTCAACTTGTTTCGAATTGTCGAAGATAACCTTCGGCCAGGAACGCATCAGCTGTACGGTTGGCTTGCTTACTGGATCGCGTCGCCGTGCCACAGACACGGCCTTAATAATCATATTAGCTGTCGCCCAGTGGCCACGCGCTTTGGCGGCACCAATCGTTGAAATCACGCCGGGAAAATTCAAACCTCGGCACAGCCCTTGCCCTCGAGTCTTGCCATGTCGGTCTCGGTCTTCCTCGTCGTCCGAAAATTTCCGTCCGGCTCTCTCTCTTTGCTTTCTTTGAATAAGTGCGGTCTCCAGTGTGCAGGTTATTGGCCTACAGCTCCCATAGCTAGGGTTGCTTCAGCTGCCTGATATCGTGGCTCATGGCTCTCTGAGACGCTTGCACCAACCAGGTTGCAATTCCGGAAAGAGAATGTCATTTCCTACAATTCTCTACTATAAGCTATGGTTATACCGCCAATATTCGGTCGTCAGAGCCTCGTCAGTGGTAACAGGGTGCGCAGGATGTAAAGACATCGCTCGGGAAGCGATTGACGGTTGGTATGGGAGAGGGTCTTTGAGACGCATCCCATACCTTACAGCCCAAAAGAATAAATAAATAATGTAAAAACTTGATTCTTATTTCTAAAACAAAAAATTGTAACGAGTTTTTGTCGACAGCATATTTAATTACATTCGCCATTTCCATATTTTATAAAAACTGATGAATATAGTGCACTTTTAAAATAAGGTCTTTTCAGATGTATTAATAACATTATATAAATCGGTAGTATTTATAGTAGTAAAGTTGCGGTACCGTGGCTTACCTCAACAAAACAAAACCGCTACAACTGCAGTTGTTTACTTTAAATTAATTTATCATTATAACGTAACCTGCATTGGTTGATACGTGTTGGTTGATTATACATTGACCACATGTCCGTTGTTATCTAAATGTGGTTTAACGTTGATTTTTGTCCTGCAATGGAGTTGTCGTATTTGAGTATATATAAAAAGAGTGAAATTAAAATACAACCTATGTTTAGGTACTAAAAAGACAATAATGATATTGTTTGTTAAAGTCGTTTATCACATGTTTTCAGATGTTACTTTTATCTGGTTATTTTGTGAAGTGAATGTCTTGATTCCTTACCCTTTACCGCCTCCGTTGCTACTCATACTGTGCTTTCATATAACAGTAAAACCAGTGTAATCGTCTGGAAATCGATGGAAATTAAGCATCGTACATAAAACTTATAACAAATACAATAGCAATTAGCACTGTTCATTATACAGTATATTTCGGCTAATGGGGCCACAGATCATTAGAGCCAGCCGATTTATTGGGCCAATTTTCAAAATACAAAAACAAAACAGGACTACACATACAAAATTAGTAGGTCGCTTCAGACCCCCCATAAATAGATAAAATTATATAAAAAGAACTCAATCTGACCCAGTGGCAGGAGTCCTTTCTGAGACTCGGGACACTGCACTACTCGCGACTCGCGCTACGCGCGGCCCGCGCAAACCCTAGTCGTGATTTTCGACGCACTTCATCGCCACGCCATCAGACGCACTTCATCTCCTCTCCTCTCTCGGACGACATCGACGCGGAGTCAGCCGGAAGGAACAGCCGAAGAGTAGAACCGACGTTCTTGCGTCTTCGCACTACCTGTACTGCGCCAGCGATGTATGTCGCTGGGCCGGCAGTGGACTCGACGCAACTAATGCCGAAAGATGAGGAGGACTGCAGTACGCCACAAACAGCGGGGGCAGACGCCGAACATCTCAGTGCAGCTCAGGCGGAACAACCAACATCAGCGTTTTCGCCACACGGCCCTTTTTAGGGTCACCAAAAATAAATAAGAGTTGTACGACTGGCGCCATTTGTCATGTGGGAAGCATTTTGTCCGGTGACAACTTAAAAGTCTTTAAAAAGCAATAATTACAATAGTTCTAGTGGTTAAATATCTAAAACAAACGAAGGCATATAGTAAGGTAAGAGTCGTAAACAGAGTAAAAAAGTAAAGTAGGGGCCACCTTTATTTAAAATAAATTCAAGCTTAAGTAACATCCATCATAACTTTGAGAACTGTTGTTGAATAAATAAGTTTGCGTTAATATTAATGATGTATTCTTTTAATTTTACCAGTGAAGTACAGAGGAAAGGATTCTAGGAAACAGAAAATTGTCGGCGCCCACTGATGACTCATTACGTTAGATATGTTATCTATGCAATTATGGATGGAGATATGGGTCCATAGATTTGCAACTATGTCAACAAATCTATTCGTACTATGGGGAACAAGAAACAAGTACATGTTAATTGACGCTTACCCATTAAAATGCCCGGCTATTTTAATGAATTTTTACTATTTTCTTGAACGTAAGGCAACATTCAAGTTTATTAAGTACGTTATTTATGCCATACACTATGTAATGTTACGTGTAACTTCCCAAACTTGCCCACAAGTGGCTATGACATAGTGATACTATAAGATAAACATTAAACACTATTCCGAGTACGTTAAAAAATAGACCAAAACAAGTCTCTAATGCAAATGTAAAGTGTTGAAAGTAATAAAATTAGTAATACAAACAATAACAGTAATAATGGCAATTGGCACCACTGAAACAAGCTCCGGTTCTTGATTCCGCCCTATGCTTGAAGAATTGATAGTGAAGAACTGATAGATACAAAATACAATTTCCCTTGCTTGTTTGTGTAACATTTGGCGTGTTTTCTCTTCGTCAGACATATCTAGCTATAAAGTAACTAATGAAACTCACAACACTAAAACACTAAAGCAAAAATACTAAAAAAAAACATCATCAACAAATATCACTAATGCGCCGCGAAGTGCACTCACACATCAAAATATCAAAAGCAAATGACTGATCTCTATTGGCTCACATGATCACATGATACGCTGTTGCTGGCGTACAGCTATATCACCTTTGTTCATGCTCCAGAGTCTAAGAACTATTCAGGCCCAGCTGCATGTTGTGTACAGCCCTGACTAAAAGCTGCTATGTCTACATAAAACCTAAATTCGTTATTGATTAAAATAAAGGAAAATTTTCAGTAGACCTTCTGACTAAATTGCATGATATTTGTCGCCCCACATGTAAACTGTGAACTGGTACAGAAAATTGGTTGTTGGGTTACTTGTGTCAACATCCATGGTCACTGTCCACATTCTGTAAAAAGAATGTGCTGGAAAAACATTTGCATAATCAACTTTTGGAAAGAAGTTATTTGATATTTGACTGCAACAAAGAAAGAAAACATTGGACAACAAGTAGCCACAAGAATAGAAGAAAGACGAAGGAGAAGGCGCCTTGAAAGAATGTTAGAAAAAAGCTGTAGAAAAAGGATAAGAGCCTTTCCACTACTTAACATGTTTTAATATCTTACGTAGAATAATACAAATATTTGTATTATTTTGAAAATTTTGTGTTATCATACTATAGTTTACGACTTTGTTTTATGTTTAACTAGTCTGTATTATATTTAAAATAATGTTTGCATCCCCAACAAAAATATAAAACAACATAAAATAGAAAAAATTAAAAAGTAAATATAAAAAAAAAGTTAAAATCATTAAAAATAGCATGATATACATAAACATACAGCCGATTCTTCGGTCATAATGACCAACATGGCAAACAACGTATTCATGTACAAAGGAGCATTGTATAATTATTCTGTGGAGATATATCACTTAAAACTGTTACTATTCTTAGAGAAATTAATTTTTGGACTACGGGGTTGGTAAAATGAGAAACAAAACTTTGTAAATTACAATAAGCTCTATAAAACATTACTATTATTATCAGCAGTGATAATAAAAATTATTATTAAACCTTGAGGGACATTAAAGCAAGGTAATTCCTGAAAACATTAGCACGGATTACCAGACAGAACAGGGAAGGAATCATATTCTTGAATTGGATACCTAGATGAGGAAACAGAAAAACTTAAGCAATGTAATTATGCCTCCTCTGGGGACTCTTGCGCCATCAAGAGCATGGTACCAAACACAGCTTTAGAAATCAGAGATCCCGACCAGTTAAATGAGAAAGATGACAATGATGACGTCAAAATAACCCTCATTGCACCAAACATTAGAATGCAGAGAATTAACCAAGCGGCAGGATAGCTTTAGAAAGTTTGGCTGGGGGGGGGGTGTACAATAGAGGCGAGGGAGACAGACATAGTCCAGCTGAGCCGCCTCATTGCCCCTTCTCAAAGTTTTAAGAAAAATTATTTTTTTAAATCTAAGTTTTTTTTTGACAAGGGGAAGGCGACCCGTTAATTTTTAGAACTAGGCAGATGGCCTAGATGAAGCATAAAATGCACTGAGCCCATTGTGACAGGACTTGCAAATAAAAGTCAGGATTAATGTAACAATATTTATTTTTGCGTAGATGATATAGCACAGTGTACAACAAATATACATACGTTTGTTTAAAGACAGAAATGTTCATTTGTTTATCCTAAACCTTCATGAGGCCCTCAGCAATTCATCGCAAATCATCATCATAAATCAATACAATAATAAGCAATATAAATAATAAACCAATTGCAACATTTTTACAACAACCAATTATTCACACTTGAGTGAAGGAAGGAGAGGCCAGCCATGATTAATCATTTGGTTTGTTGCTTTAAGATAACTCAGCAAACGGAAAAAGTTCAATTAATACGGCATATGACCATCACCACCAAGCCTATTCCTGGCTTTAAAAAAAAACTCTTTTAAGTTGACCTTAGGCCTTCCATAGTTAGCACTCCAGGTAATGATCAATCATTGCTAAATCAATTCCTTTTTACAATGCCTACTGACAAATAATAATCATAATCTCATAATAACCCAACGGGTATACTAACAATCAATGCTTGTACATTCGTAAATACCTTTTCAACATTAATCACTCGTGTATATAAATCTACTATAATCTTGATAAAATTAACAAACAATCAGCACAGCTCGATTTCGCCCAGGCTGCAAGCATGCACACCCGATTGGACTGCGAAATAAAAAAACGCTCAAATGAACTTAAATAAAATATAAAATAAAGACAGCGAGGTAACACGAGAATTTACTAGTTTGAATGACTTCCGGATAGATATGACGAACAGCATGAGCTGACCAGGCGTGATAATTCATGACACAGCAAAACCAGTGAATCCAGTTAATGCAAGGAATTAAAGGATTTGAACAAAAGAATGAAACAATCGCAGTGCACATGCCTGCTAGTCCGGCATACAATTACAATTATTGACTTATTAATAGTTTAGTAATCAGTGCCACTGAATTATGGGTGTGTACATAATGAACCGACATGTTCGGTGTTAATCAACTACTGTCTAACTGCAATATAGTTCACAGAACGGCATGTAACTGTTTTATACTTTTTATATTTCACTCAATAGGTGTAACAGAATTTGTCGCGAGGTCGATTTGAATAATTGGAGCAGTTTCACCTGGTTTACAGCTGTTCCCACGTGCTGAGGCAGATGGTCGGCTCAGGTCCCAGTGGGTAGTGAGTTGCTGGTTCTGGAAGACGGGAGGTTCATCCTGTATTACATGGCGGGTCCCATGCCTAACGCCGGCGACAAAATAGGGGAGCTAGTCAGCAATGCTCAGGCTGATGGCGACGGGTGTAGTTGTCGCCATCCTTCTGTCCCGAATCCTTGGCTCATGCGGGAACCCAGAGGTCCTTTATAAAATTATTCGCCCATGGCAGAAAGTGGTAGTAGTACAGACAGAAACCTAATTTCGCCGACGGCGTTCAGATGTAAACGGGCCGAGAAAAAGACAGCAACTGGACTGCGACCCTAACGCGAGAGCCGTTTCGGCTAAACCGTGGTTACGGCAACTAACCAACAGATCGCGTGACGTTGCACCACAGACGGCTCGCTGTAATCGCCGACGCCACGCAGCACAACTATCCAGGCGCAAAGAAGACGTAACCTAAAATAATTAACTCTCGCCGCGATGTTTTTCCTAGTCGCGGCACACAGCAGTACTTACTTATCTGTGCTACGGTCATGCAACGAAGACCTGTATTTACCCGGATAGAAGTAAGATTTGTTACAAGTGTGGCGAAGAAGCCAAGAAGACCAACTTCCTAAAGCACGCTCTGAGCCAACCCCTGTATACTCTTGGTATTATGGAAGCCAGAATAGACCTTAATTGATTGTAATCAATACAGGGGCTAAGGTGTATGATAGATTTCAACAGAGTAAAAAAGTTATGCAAGAGAGTTTACCAACACTGCAATAAATAAATGATAAAAGTGAAAGCTGCTGGTAGACAAAATAAAAAGTTATAGATGTCAAGTTAAGGCAACATAAACCCGATGGTGTTACTGGTGACGCAAGAGTTACCATTTAAAGAAATGACAGAGTGTAAGATGCTATGACTCCACTCAGCAGTCATTTGATATGGGCAGTGGCCAAGGAGCACTGTACCATGCACTGGGGAAGGGTCGAGTGAGGACAACAGGCCGCAAATGTGCCACTCACAATCGACATACCTTCACCGTGCCATGTAAGGATAGGGAGGAACTAATAGCACCATTCGGAGAATCAGCCCAGACAGAAGATGAAAAATGGAAAAATAAGATAAAAGAATTTGATGGACTTAAAACCATCAGTATGAGCAAGATAACCACTCTGCAAAGAGAGCAGTCGTTTGACAAATACAAAAAGAATAAGTATGAATTTATCAAGCAAAGAATTTTAATTAAGAATTATCGTGTTACACCCCTGTGAACGTTAACAAGAAACAATAAAAGTAGATTTAACTGATAAGCAATATTTTTATAAGGGTAATCACATTTTTTAGAATACTTAAATGAATTAGAAAATGATTTTTGAAAAAATGTCAAATGGTATCAAAACATGTAAAACCAAATTTTGTAAAGGTGATAAACCACCTATTAAGGAACAAAGACATATCAAATGGGATACCAAAATGCTTGTATTTAAATAAGGAAGATCACTATGTAGATTAATTTAAGTAAAATTATGTAATAGCCAGGGAGTAATTAGTAGTGGGAATTGAGAAAACTAAATAATTCAAATAATGTTGGTTATGTGACCCCTGAACTCAACGGTATTGACCAATGAAAAATTAGCAAAATTTTGTCAAACCCGTTGAAAGAGTAAGAAAAACTGATTATTCTATTGTTAGGTATAAAAGTGTGCAGGTCAGCTCTGTGAAACCAAAAGCAAAAGTCTAGAAAAGAATCAATTCCGAGTTGGAAGAAAGAAGCCAAATTATTTAAAGCCATAGAAAAAAAATTTAAAAATGAAGATAATTAAATTTAATAAGTATAAATCAAGAAAAGAATAAGTAAAAAGTAAAACTAAAAGAAATGAAAAAGTGAAAAAAAGTATTTCTACTAGACATGGTAAGAATATAACCTTATACTAAAAAACACTGTTTACTACTACACAACACCAAGTATAACTTCAACACTATTTAACAACACCGTAGTGAAAGAAAACAGAGAGTTAACTATAATTACAGTGAACACTACAAATAAACTCATTTATTTAAAAGAAATTAGCGGCAAATAATTTTGCATTATTCGAGGTGGATCACAAGCGGCCATTTTGTAAAATTTCGTCATCATCTTAAACTCGAAGTGACGCCATTTTTGTTTTGATTTTGGTAGTTCAAATTAAATTATTATTGTTTTATACTTAAACAAAATTAACAATTTTTGTATTAGTAATTAAGATTTTTTTATACTTTTGTGAGGTATTGTACTTCCTAAATGCATTTCTGACTTTTTAATAGCAGTTAAATAAGAACCCTAGAGTTAATATTATATAATAAAAAAACAAACTTTGTTACAATCGAACTGAGTGGAGGAGTCGATCCGGGAAATAAACAATTTCGACCTGAGAGTCGTAATACAGATTTTAAAAGAAATGAAAGCTAATAAATATAATTAATCGACTTTAAAAGGAGTTTTATTCATGAAATAAATTTAGATTAAAGGATTTTTAGGTACTAAAGGAAGAGTGAACTAGCATTGACAATTGGAACGTCATCGGAAGTGAGAGAGAATAAGCAGGTAACCTCTATTCGCCAATTCGATATCACAATCGAACTGAGCCATACAAAACCTTTCTTTTAATAATTTTTTTCCAAACTAGTGAGAGTCAAATAAATGGTAATTAATAACTTTTAACCGAACAATTTCGAAGTAAATAATTAAACCAGTAAATAAAATTGAATTAAACTAATTAAATAAAATATAAAAAAAATTAGTATTATTTTTTAAATATAATTAACTATTTTAATAATTTCGAAGAAATACTGAAGATAAAAGAGCATTGACTTTATCGTATTACTATATATATATATATAATTTGTGATGTTTTCAATTTGTTTCTTCTGCAAGTAGATAATATGAATTCACTTAGAAACCTCTGATGATACTGATATTTTTCAGTGAAACGTGCGTCAGGTGTTAAAAAGAATATACAATATTATCTACTTGCAGAAGAAACAAATTGAAAACATCACAAATTATATAATTACTGCAAGAAACATCGAGTTACTTATATAGAAAATGATATATATATATATATATATATATTGTACTGTAATTAATTACAGGTATTGTAATTAAGATCTGCTCCACGTTGGATCAGCCATTTAATGTACTGTTATTTTTTTATGAGTCTTGTAATTATTTAATAGTATAATATAATTAAGAAATGTACCTACTGTTATTATGTTTTTTTGTTTACCAGTACATGTAAAGGAAACTCTTTCTCTCAGAGTTAATTATTATTAAGCTGTTTGATCGTATTTACGATTGTATCTAATATTTTCTTTTCTTTAAACCAAACCAAATTCAGTTAATATGTAGTATTTTGAGAATTAACCATGTAAAAAATAAATACCAGACTAATGTAAATTAACCGACTCTGAATTCTTCCAGCTGCCACAGGTTCACTTCTGGTTGTTGTTTACCTTTTTTCAAAAGCAATATCAGGCTTGGCGATCTGTTCCTTCACACAAATTTCTTATTGATCTCACCGCTGAATGCCGCTCTCCAGGACGACTGCAACACAGATGTCTCCTCGGAACACTTAATTATCCTTATGGCCACTTAAACTCTTCTTCAGTCCAGGATTTCCCTCTTCTATCGTCGTTCTATTAAGGATATTGTTATATTTCTCGTAATATTATTTATTTATAAAATATTATAATCAAAACTCTGGTATCACAAATTAAATTCCTTTACTGTATTTTCTTTTCCATGTTACATTAACTTGATGATGTACAAATGTTATTTTATGAATTTAGACTCTTCAAGCTACTTTTAATAGATATAATTTTAGACTCTTCACGTTACTCTTATTGAAAATAAAAATAGACTCATAACGTTACTTTTATTGAATATAATTGAAGACTAATAAAAATTTCCTTCATCACTATACAAAACAATACTTTAACAATTTACAAAATTGCCACTTTTATAATTTCTTTACATCTGTTTATCATATACCTATTAAAATATATATCATTTTTCTATTTCTTATTGAACATTTTTATTTTACCTCTAATATTCGTAATTCTAGTTGTTATTTATTAAATTATAATTTTATTACTCTTTACTCTTATTATAACATTCATTCCAATTTCATATATATTTTCTGAACATATAACTGAATATTGTTTTATATCATATAGGAATCGACCTCTATGTTGACTGGGTGAGTCGATAGTCCCAATGTTTTTTGTTTACATTTTAAAACATATGTTACATTCAATACAAAATCTGCATCCTTTCTCTTTTAAAATTTATTACCTCCCTATTATGTACTGTGTGCATTTTAAAAGCAGTACATATACCTTCCCTTATTTCATAATTTCAGATACAATTTTAGATGAAATTTTGAAATAACCAACATAGTCTAATCTTAATATTTAAACATCTGATTAATTAGGTATTTGTACCTCACAAAATTCTTTTAACAAATTGGTTTTTTATTATCATGAATCATGATATCTTACACACTTATTTATGACTTAAAACAACGTTAATTAAACCAACTAGTTTTACATCAAAATAATAAATAACAAATAACAATTGTGCCTAATTTCATGGCTAAAAAACTCAAAAACATGACTAAAACATTATCTTTCTTTCGGACATCACCTTCCCAATCCTGGTTATACATTTCCTGTGTTCTTTATTGCAGAATTCATTTATTTCTTATCTGACTTATACGGGCGAAGTTGATTAATATTGTAGGTTCCTTTAATTTTTCCATCCTGGTATTTTATTACTACCGTATTGTTATCATTCACTGTATTAATTATGAATGGGCCTACATAACATAAAATTAATTTTTTCATCAACTTCTCCTTACTGCTGGGAAGTTGTCTATTACGAACCAGTACTAACTCTCCTATATGATAATCTATTTGTTTATACCTCTTCTTGTATTGTCGTCTGGCTCTTTTCTCTGCCTTCACTTTAATCCGACTCTCCATAATAACTTGTATGTCCTTCTGTGGTTGATTGAGCCATGTAAAATCAACTAAACTTTCGATAATTCTGGGTGGGCGTTTCTTATACATTGCCTCATATGGTGTCACACCGGTACTATCATGATTGGCTAAATTCATAAACTCCTCTGCTTTACTAACATATTCGCTCCATCTATTATGTTGATCATGGCAATATGTGCGGAATAAACGACCCACTTCTTTGAGCATTCTTTCGGCCGGGTTACTATTGGGATGGTAAACCGATGTTTTATACGTACGAATTTTTATGGCTCTCATAGCATTCTGCCACTTGACACCTTTAAATTGTGTTCCATGATCAGATACAATACTATGAGGCAATCCTACCTCCTTTATAAACTTTTCTTTAATTATTTTAACTATAGTTTAAGTATTGGCCTTAGTGATGGGATATAATTTTGTGAATCTAGTAAAACTGTCCATGATAATCAATACGTACTTGCTACGTCTCCTACCACTAGTTGGGAATGGTCCACAAATGTCAATAAAAACTTGTTCTAGCGATCTCAATGCTTGATTATTTATCCACCTTCCTTCATATCTAACATTAGCTAACTTGACTTTTTGACAAATATCACATGTTTCTATGGATCGAATTATTTTCTTTTCTAATTTATTCATGTAAAAGTGTTCCTTGAGTGCTGACACTACTTTCTTCTGGCCTTGGTGTCCATATCTCTCATGATAATCAACAATTAATTTATTACATACCTCTTAAGGCACTAAAATTTTCCAATCAGTATTTCTTTTTTTTGTCGGTGTTCCTAAACATCATTCCTTCATGAATCATATAATGTGATGTAGTGTTGGAAGTGCATTCCATCCTTTTCCTCCACTTTTGTATTCTAATATTGGTTGGCTGTAATTTCTTTATTTCTTCCACGATGAGTTGTAATTCTCTTTTATTCCTAAAGCATGCCAAAATTTTACGTGCTTCTTTGGCCATTATTTCTTCTTGATCACCTACTCTGGATAATATATCCGCTACTATATTTTTATTGCCTGGTAAGTACTCCCATTTTATATGATACTCTTGTAACTGGAGCATCCATCTTTTGAGCCTTCCATGTGATATCTTACAGTTTTTAAAAAAGGTTATTGCTTGACGATCGGTTCGTACTACTACCTCACTGTTTAATAAGTATGTTCGGAATTTAGTTATTGCAAAAACCACACTCAATGTCTCTTTTTCAGTTATTGTATAATTAAATTCTGCTTTAGTTAGTGTACGGCTTGCAAAAGCTATTACCTTTGGTTCTCCCTTGTCATTTTCTTGATATAACACCGATCCCAAACTTACTCCACTGGCATCACAATTTAAATAAAAAACTTTACTAAAATCTGGGTGACTTAACATGACGCACTGTAAAAATCTCTGTTTCACTTCATTGAATACTTCCTCATCCTTTTCGGTCCACTTCCACTTATTCTTCTTACAAATTAAATGTTGATAATGATGTGTTAGGTCGGAGTAATTACTTTGGAAACTTCTGTAATAATTACAAAGACCTAAGAAACTTTGTAATTGTTTTACATTTTTTGGACATGGGAAATTCTGTATTGATTGTATTTTATCAGGATCCGCCGATATGCCGGTATCCGAAACTATAAACTCTAAAAACTTAATCTTGCTGGCTATGAATGTTGACTTGTCTAATTTTGCGTAATTCCATGTTCTCCCAATCTGGTAAGTATCTTATCAATTCGATGACAGTGTTCTTCCCAATTGCTTGATGCAATTACCAAATCATCGACATAAACTATAGTAAATTCCAAAATCTCTTTACCCAATACGTCATCAAGACATTTTATAAATATAGCCACACTATTGACCAGACCAAAAGGTAATCTTTTAAATTGATAATTCCTACCGTTTACTATGAAACTCACATATTTTCTGCTTTCTGGATGCAATTCTACTTGCCAATATCCAGGATACAGCATCCCAACTACTAAAAAATTGTACGTTATTAAAACGTTTTAAAATTTCTCCTGTGTTCTCAGGCGACGTCTTATCAGCAATTATCATTTGATTAATTTGACGTGCATCTAAACACAATCTTAATGACTTATCTTTTTTGGGAATTACTACTAATGGGCTAGTGTGTTCTGACTGACTTAGTTCAATGATGTCTTCACGAAGCATTTTGTCGATTTCTACCTGTACTTGCTCTCTTAATTTGTAGGGTATGGGATATGATCTTTTGTTAAATGTCACATTTTCTCTTAGTCGTAACTTACATTGCACTCCTACTATTTTGCCAGGTTTGTTTGAAAATACTTTATAAGGTTTCAAATAAATTTCCATTAACTGATCTATTTGCTCTTTGTTTAGTTGATTATTATGATTACAGAATTGTCTGATTTCTTGCATTTTCTCCTCCCACATTGGATTATTTATTGTTAACTGCTGTAGTGACTTTCTATTGATTGGTCTATCTTTATATGAGTATTCAAATTTATCACTTAATTTGGTTGAATTGACCATTTTCCTTACACCTTCATTTTTATTTATAATTTTTATAGGTATTTTTGTTTATCGTATGTAAATACCACCTGATTAGTTTCTAAATCAATAATAGTTTCATACTTCCGCAAGTTATCACATCCGACTAATATTTCCGTTTCTATATTTATATATATTACAAATATTAATGGTATCACCCTTCCATTGAATTGTACATTCATCATTATTTGTTTGCGAGCAGTTCGATTGGCTCGTCCTGTTACACCCACTATAGTAATTTTGCTCACAGGTAATTCATAAATTCTATTAGCCTTTCCTTCGGATGACGTGATTCCCTTTTCCATTTCCTTTAATTCATGGTATTTAGTCATACTCATCAATGAAATTTCGGTACCAGTATCAATAATAAAATTTTGATTAGTTTTCCCATATTGACCGATAACAGACACTACATCACTTTCAATTACATTTTTATTGATTCTCTCGTTGTCCATAAAATCCTGACCTAAACTGGTTATCCAATACAGTGATCGGCTATTTGACTGTGGTTGACCACTGCACTCACTCACAGTCTTCTCTAGTTTTCCTGATTTTCATTTATGGTTACTCTCTCCTCTCTCCTTCCTTCCTGTTGACTATTTTCTGACTGGGAAAGGGAACTATGTTGCTCTCTATTTCTTAACTATTCATAATTGTTGTTCACCTCACTCTGTCTCTCCTCACTGCGAGAATATCCATTTCGATCAGTCTCCCTCGGGTAACGACTATTGTAGATTCGGGAATCATAGTTTCGGCGTATAAAATTCGCTTGATAGTTATTTGAAGCGTGGTTGCCACTATAATTATTATTGTAATTATTATTATTATTATTATCATATCTCCGGTCATTCCGGTTATCGTTTCTGTAGTAATTTCTTCCACCTTCCCTATCTTGGTATCTTGGAACATTACTTTGGTCGTTCCTTTCTACTATTTGATTCCTATCACGGTTTTGTTCTTCCGGATATCTATTAGGGTAGCTGTCTCTTCTCATATTCCCTTGTTTATTGCGATTGTCATAATTCATTTTCCTCTCATAATCAGTGAGTAATAAGGTCATCGCTTCTATAGTATTGGCTTGACTGGCAAATCGTGCTAAGCTTACCGTTTCAGGAAAATGATGACTCAAAGCTTCCACCACATATCTGTCATCCATGGGTGGATCTAAATATCTTGCCCTGCAAACATGCGATAAGAAATACGAGGTCGGTGTTTGTCCTACGCTTGGGTTGTACCTACCATATACTATGGTCTCCCGCACCCTTGTCTGTATGGATCGCGTCCAATATTTATTTTTATAGCTGTCCACAAATTCCTGGTAGCTATTCAAGGTGTTTCTAACAGCATCCCACCAATAATTATTCATTTCATGGAACCCTTGATCTAACATTAGCTTAATTCTCTCCCACCTATTTTCCTTGGTACTATGCAAATATTCCTTCATTCTATTTAAATACTCCATAGGATTTTTTATATATCCTTTCATATGTGGCACCTCATGACTAATATTCTTGTCTTCTCGTATAACACATGTTTGATGACCATTTTGTTCTATTTCATTGGCCCTTACTACTAATTGTCCCATGGTATCCTCTATTTTGGTATTATTGCTGTCCAACTGTTGTCCCATGGATTGAATATTGCTCCGTTACTTCCTGTTTGTGTTTGACCAATTCTCTCGTCATCTGTTCTATGACTTCATGTTTATTTTCTCCTAATTCCTCTTCCACTTCTTCCTTCAGTGACTGTTGTTTCGTTTCTATATTGTCAAACCTATTTTCCATTGTTTCCACATCCAATTTCACCTCTGCAAATTGTCTAACATTCCCTTCCTCATAATTTTTCAATATTAACTCAACTTCAGCCTTTTGCTGGTCTAATTTATTATTCACCCCATTTATGTGTTGTTGATTTGTCTCCTTTAATTCCTCAATATTTTGTTTTAATAAATTTTCATTATCTATTTTCATTTGTTTCTTTAAGGTTTCACGGTTACTATCCATTTTTTCATTTATTTGTTTCAACAATGTTTCGCTGGTTTTGTTATTCCCTTCCATTATAATTCTCATCATCTCCTGGAAATTTGCATCCATTGATTGTTTTGGTTTCTTTGGTTGGTCCCCTTGGGCATCCTCTACTATTACTTCCATTTCAGTTTCTTCCTCTTCAGCACTATTACTCCTTAATTCATATCGTTGCTCTGGTTTGTTAGCCATTTTACAATCTTTAACTTAATTTAATTACAAGGAAAAAAATTTTGTATGTTAATTAAATTTAACAAAATTGTGTTATTTGGTGCTGGTTTAAAGAAAATCTTTGCTTTCACGTATGGGCCCAATTTGGATTAATTAATTGTACTGTTATTTTTTTATGAGTCTTGTAATTATTTAATAGTATAATATAATTAAGAAATGTACCTACTGTTATTATGTTTTTTTGTTTACCAGTACATGTAAAGAAACTCTTTCTCTCAGGGTTAATGATTATTAAGCTGTTTGATCGTATTTACTATTGTATCTAATATTTTCTTTTCTTTAAACCAAACCAAATTCAGTTAATATGTAGTATTTTGAGAATTAACCATGTAAAAAATAAATACCAGACTAATGTAACTTAACCGACTCTGAATTTTTCCGGCTGCCACGGGTTCACTTCTGGTTGTTGTTTACCTTTTTTCAAAAGCAATATCAGGCTTGGCGATCTGTTCCTTCACACAAATTTCTTATTGATCTCACCGCTGAATGCCGCTCTCCAGGACGACTGCAACACAGATGTCTCCTCGGAACACTCAATTATCCTTTATGGCCACTTAAACTCTTCTTCAGTCCAGGATTTCCCTCTTCTATCGTCGTTCTATTAAGGATATTGTTATATTTCTCGTAATATTATTTATTTATTAAATATTATAATCAAAACTCTGGTATCACAAATTAAATTCCTTTACTGTATTTTCTTTTCCATGTTACATTAACTTGATGATGTACAAATGTTATTTTATGAATTTAGACTCTTCAAGCTACTTTTAATAGATATAATTTTAGACTTCTCACGCTACTCTTATTGAAAATAAAAATAGACTCATAACGTTACTTTTATTGAATATAATTGAAGACTAATAAAAATTTCCTTCATCACTATACAAAACAATACTTTAACAATTTACAAAATTGCCACTTTTATAATTTCTTTACATCTGTTTATCATATACCTATTAAAATATATATCATTTTTCTATTTCTTATTGAACATTTTTATTTTACCTCTAATATTCGTAATTCTAGTTGTTATTTATTAAATTATAATTTTATTACTCTTTACTCTTATTATAACATTCATTCCAATTTCATATATATTTTCTGAACATATAACTGAATATTGTTTTATATCATATAGGAATCGACCTCTATGTTGACTGGGTGAGTCGATAGTCCCAATGTTTTTTGTTTACATTTTAAAACATATGTTACATTCAATACAAAATCTGCATCCTTTCTCTTTTAAAATTTATTACCTCCCTATTATGTACTGTGTGCATTTTAACAGCAGTACAATATATATATATATATATTGCAAGGTAACGGGTTCTAACCCAGACCAGACTTGCAGAAAAGAATGCACAATTAGTGAAATTTAATACATTTATTGTTCTTTCTGATACACACTTTGTATTAAAATATTCTTTAATTATTTGACACACAATTAATTTCTTGTTGTTTAAAAATCTGCTTGAAATGTCTTTAAATAAATCCTTTCTTGCTTTAAACAGTTCTGTAAATTTTTTTAAGTGTTCAAAGCCTTTTTTTATTGAAAACAAAATTATTTTCAATTAATGTTCTTTGACGTTATACTTGAAAGTTTTATAATTTTCATAACAATTTAAACTTTCGCTTCCCTGTTTGGTCGTCCTCTCTGTCCTCCCGGTCGACGATCTCGATCCGGCCTCCAGTGATCCGTCGTCTCGGTCCACGTTCCAGCAACCGCCTCCAGGTAGTTCCTTGCTCCAGGTCCTCGTATTCCAGCCGCCACGATCAGCAAACGATGCTCAGGAACGGTAGTCGAATATTTCGCACTCCGTGATGGTTTCCTGCTGACACTCGCTGCTAATTCGACTCTACGGACCCAAGCACTGTCTGGAATTTACGTTGCCTGGAATCGCTGCCCACTGCGACCACCTTCGCTGACATACTTTCAGAGAGAGAACTTTCAGAGAGAGAGAGAGAGAGAAGACTGGCTACTCCTTTTATAACGCAGCTGAATGTAAGCCGTCGCGCTGCCGCATGATGTCACCGCCGATATGCGCGTAGGCGTCGTTTCTATTTACTCTAATGCATTCAGGAGCGCCCACGTGTTTTCCAACTTTTTCTTTCTTGAATCTTCTAGAACACATCTTTTTAACACATGAATATACTTTCCTAACATTCTATTCGCTACCTACATCACACAACACTTCAATCACATATTAAATTCTATCTTCATAGTTCTACATTGTTCTAAATTTATTTTCTAATTTATCCTATTAATTATAATTATTTTATTAATACTATTTATTTTCGAGCATTCTACTATTGTTCTGGACACTCATAACCGCTGATATTATTTATTCTCCAAATGTACCTATACTGAGACAGCTTATCACGTTGCATGAGCCTCCAGGTTAAATAATAAACAAATTTATTATCTTAGAAAATTAATTTTTTTTCTCTTTTTAAACTTAAAACATTCTTCTAATATAACCTCCTAAACAAATAATATAATCCAAAACATAACAAGAAATTTTCACAAACTAAAACGTAATTAACTCTTCATTTCATGTCTTTCTTAATACTATGCAACGTGGCAACAATATTTATAGGTTCTTATCTTCATCTTTCAGACAATATACTGTCCATCCATTCATACATAGTGGTTTTCTATGAGCGAGTTGCATAAACGTAGGTGCATTCCATCGTATTATAATTATGATTATTATTAATATTATTATTATTATTATGATTTTACTCTGGGCTTTTTTTTTCTTTTATGGATTCGATCGTTCACGAGGGTAATATTTTCTCAATGACGCTCCATGATATTTTCCAATTACCTTGTTATGATCTTCATCAACAACGATGAAAGTATTCCTTCCAACACGTTCTCTTAGCTTATAAGGACCATTAAATAATCTGAAGAACTTAGCCGATGTGTTATCTTCAGAACAGCCCACTGGATTTGCCTTCAGAAGGGCCGTTTCTCCTTCCTGAAACTTCAAAGTTCTATGTGTTTCATTGAACACCCGTGCCCGTTGATCAGCCCTCTGCTCTATTCGGGTTTTGGCTACGAACATAAGACTACGAATTATACGTAATAAGTACGTGAAAATAATGATCATTTGGAATCGCAAAATAAATAAGAAATGTGTTTGTAATATAAGATTACAAATTATACGTAACAATTATGTGAAAATAATAATGATTTTTAAATCGCAAAACAAATAAGAAATGTGTTAATAAAGATTTAAATGATTTTAAACCAATTAAATAGTGTTATTATTATTACGATTACACCCTTCATTCTTGCACACACGCGAATTTAATGTGTTGTAGGGGTACATAAAGATTTGTCGCACATCAATAAATAACACATTAAATTTGGTAGTGTTGTAATATATTGCAACAAAACACAGGATGATGATCTATGAATAAGAATATCTGGATGACGGACATTAACTTGCTTTAAATTTATTTTTGCAATTTGTGTTAATTAGCTATAAGTTTTGAATTTAGTGATTGTAACGGTGGTCGTAACATTAAAAATGTTAAACTAGACCCTTGGCCTAGATGAAGCGAAAATGTGCTGGAGCCCAGACTGACAGGACTTTAACAGTAACACAATTTTTTATTAGTGTTTTCCCATCACAACATTCACTATCTCATTATCATGACATATTTGTTACATGTTGAGTTCAACAATTGAATTTTTGTGTATTTCGAGAGCCGTACTTAGTTTTCATTCCATCAACAAATATAATTATTCTCGATCTGTATTAATCACAATCAAGCAGTATAACAATGAGATCTTTTGCACAGCTAGTAATATGAATTACAAATATAGTTATATATTGTTTGATGTCTTCTCGACACACTTACAAATATGCTTCAAAGAGTTTCATGATGGGATTATAGTTGTCCTTATACCACTTGGTGTTCACTGAAATTGTCTCAACACTCTGGCGAACCGTTAACGTTGCGTATTTCAGGTACTCTTCGTTGGCTTTATTGAAGTCTTCCAATTCTTTCAAGTCATCTTCTGAAATCATTGGACTAGCAACAGCAGTTACATATTTTCCTAGTCGACTTGACTCGATTCCATAGAATTCATAAATCCTATTGATGTTTTTAAAGAGGAAGTTTTTAGCCAGATAATAGCCCATGTCGCTGTAGACTACGCCGTTGAAAAAATATATATATATATTCACAGGACTTGTCCTGACAATTATTTTGTTTTCATCATTGTGAACATAAAGATTCTGTTTATGCATGCTTTCTTTATGCTGGGAAAATGGATTCATATTTTCATCTACGGCGGTACCTGTCTTTAGTTATGTCAAGAATTGTATATTTTCAAAGTGCATTCATGACAATTACAATACTATTAATAATGAAAATTAATTAAACGATATAACCACTGGATGCTTTAGCACACAGTTCTTAATAATAATACAATTCACAAATATGCACCCATAAAACATGGTCTAAGCATTTTAATCATTATGTTATAAGTTTATTTATGTCCTTTTGCTTTGAATACCGTTGGTAGTGAGTAGTTGTCTAGGTTAAATAAACGGAACGTTCCCACCTGCACTTCTGAAGCATTGATGCTACCAGTTAGGTCCTGACAATTAGTGTGGTAAGGGTGATGTGGAGTTCAGAGCCTCCTGCTAATCTTCGGGACAGCTGTTCTTGGTGGTCCTGGAAGATCTCTCTGTCCGACGGCGATGGGGGAGCGTTCCAGACCACAGCTCAGCCGATGATAACTGATGTCGTTGTTACCATGTCTTCATCCCTTTCTCCCGGCTCGTCGGGAACCCTGTAAAGTTTTTTATGTACAGTAGGCTGTCAGAAAATATAAGTACCCCAATTCTCTTTCGCTTCGTAACACCGAGACCACACACACACTGTCACAGTTTTATCCACACTACTATTCTGCTTTTATCAATAAAATTCGAACACATTTACATTAATTACCCTTATATTGTGTTTGCAAATTTAATTTTAAATTTTAACTTCATTTTAATTTAAATTTAATTTAATTTGATGTAATTTAATAAATTAATTTAATTCACCAACATTTATATTTACAATTAATTTTTCTGCAGTCAAGTGCAAAAATCGCCACGTGCTCGCATATATACCGGAAGTAACTTGTGAGACACAAACACATGACTAAGACTCACACAACTAACAATTAACAAACAATTCTCATTACTAAATTAGACACATAACCCCTTATTAATTTTGACAGTGAATAAGTAATGATCTTTACCGAAGGCACTTATAATTTTCACCAAGTCATAGTGAGTTGAGAAGAAAAGAATCTAGTTACCACCGCCGTCAGACCTCGAGATGCACAGTCGCAATTCTTATAAAGAAATGAGACCGATTCAAGCCTCTACCGAACCATCTCGCAAAAGAAGCTTGTAGCGGAATGTAAACTTTGATCGAACCGATGCCGCTAGCTGAATTGCGTCGACGTTGTGCGCCACGGTGTCGGCGATCCAGTCAGCCGTGCCTCACCCGAAGGTCGCAGCCTCGGTGCGATCTTTCAAACATGCCGGGAATTCAAATCCCGGCACATGAAGGATAAGGACTTATGTTACACCAAATTTTTTGTAAATTTTTGCTCTATAATGTCATTTACTTTGTGTGTGAATATGTGCGCGCGTTCGCGTGTGGTGAACCTTCGTTGTTATATCTTCCGCGTTAGTTAACCTATCGGCATGAAACTTGGACAGTGAATTATTTATGAAAATAGCTACATTTTCTATATACTCTGTTGTTCCCAGTTATTTTTTAAATATGATTTTTTAGTAATTGAAAATGCAACTTTCACGCTTATCTATTGAAGAGTAATAAAATTTCTAGATAAAACCTAGGCAGGCTCTATTCGAGTTTTTCGATTAGAACCAAGCGAGTTAAATTAAATAATATCCAGTATTATTATTATTAAGTGCTATTCCGCGTTAGTAGAAGATTTCCGCTTAGGAAGATTTATCTACCGCGATAAATCTTATTAGCGCGGAACACTTCAAGGATAGCCTGGAAGATGTAAGCCTAATACACCGTTGTTTAAAAAATTTATCGCTCATTACAACCCTGAGAATCAGTTATACTTAACGATAAAATAATAATAATAACAAATTCCGAGCGATACAAACTAAATTCGGAAAGTGACAATTTACTTGTGTGACAGTTTCAATTAGTGTATCAGTTGTTCGACGAACCCAGCACAGTCGCAGAGAGAGAAAGAGCGGTGACCGGCGGTCAGTGCAGTGCAGAGAGAGAGACGCCAGCGGGGAAGCCAGAGAGAGAGAGATAGAGCGTGAGGCCAGCGGCGCAGCGAGGGACGTCACGCCGAGTATAAGGAATTCGACTTATCAAGTAAAAAAACATCCAAACTGAACTTTATAGACTCTTTTTAGATAATATAAAGACTATACATGACATTGTTTAAATTTAAATATATCATATAAAGAATCATTTACTTGTGTGCTGAATAAATAATTTTTCTACACTTCCAATATAGACTTGTTCATAATTTATACACACACAACTATCCTATGCGAAAGTATTTATTTGTATCGTCGCAATATACATATATGTGTGTGTGTGTGTGTGTGTGCGTGTGTGCGCGCGCGATTGTACTGCAACGATACAAATTACAACTGCATAGATAGGTTACATTGAAATTATTACAACAGAGTAATAATACTACAATTTTTTATTATAAAGCCATAAGACCATAGTAATTTTTAATATGTTAATCCATAAAATTTTCCTACCTCCAGATATTGACTGTGTGTTGATAATTCCATCTAACCTATCTATGCAATAATAATTTGTTACGCTGCATAGAAAGTATATACACACATTTTTATGAATGTATGTACAGAATTTTAAATATATGCATTTTGTTTTGATGAAGTGAAAAACAAGTGTTCCTAAGTCGAATGCTGATAGAATATAGCCATTAATCCATTCCGCTGAACGAGTGCTTTTAACGTGTGCGTAGACTATGAGCCCAGCGACAGTAGCTCCACATAAAAACAACTTTTGCTTCAATTCTCTCTTGTCGTGTGTGTAAAATGTATAATTATCATGAAAAAAAATTCTTCACGGAAGAAGACCAATAAAATTATGTGAGTTGTTACCAACGGCCAAACTGCTTGTGTTAGTCCCTGCTGAAGACTTAATTCACTTTGTACAACCGCTGAAGGAAAACAATCTACGTGATTATAATTTGTTGTTCCGTCCTTGTTTATTGACAAACACACATCACCCGACACCGCTCCTGTGTTGCCAAACAAATTGTTCCACGGCCTTCTTGATGAGCGTGGAGAAATTGTATACAACACCAAACACCCACGATACGGCTCTCTCCAAACACCCACGTTTCCTCTTATATTTACATTGTTAATACTATCCAATCTAGTTCGTTTACAGCATCGTCTATGAAAATCCATCTCTATAGCTCTAATTCTGGATTTACTTCCCACAATTCTCTACTATGATTCATTGTTCTCTCAACTATGGTTTTGTACATTAGGTGTATTCTTTAATATAAAACCTTACCGGTATATTACTACAATCAAAACGTTACCTTAGCTCCTTTAAATTTTATCCTATTTCTTGCCACCTCGTTTTACTACATACAATTTAAATGTTCAGCCCATCTTTCGAACTGACATTAAGAATTTACATCTTGTAAAGTTCATTTTGGAAAACTTTTCTATATCTCCATTCTTTTATCAAGCTGATTAGTTTTTTCACCTTTTGAATAAATTAAATGGATTTTATTATTTTTCTTTTGAATAAAACAAGACTGTTGCTTCCTTCTTTCAGTTACCCAAGTATTGAAAATGGACATTTTATTATAACAGGTTTTAATACGTAAGCTAGGTGGTAAATTTATTGGGTTTGTTAAGAATCTATTTATGAAATTAATTTTATTGCGACACATAAAAAGGAAAGCTTCTGTTGGTTTTAACGATAGTCTATTTATTACATATTTGACTGAGATATTCTGACGACACAAAAGTGTGTGTTATTGTGTAGGCTGTACGCTGTAAAGTACTGCGATCTGCGTAGTGAGAATAATAACAAACTGAAGCAGTTAACTAGTTCAAGCAGCTAGTGGTGAGCGTTTTTGTTGTTTTTGCAAAACAAAAACGAACTGTTCGTTAAAAAAACAACTGTTTTTAAAAACAGTTGGAAAAACAGGTTCAATTAATGAACTGTTGCTTTTTACATTTACTGATTTTACCATTATATTGTTAAAACGGTTTGTTTTGAGCATTTCAGTAACTGTTCATTTTAGTATTTTTCTTAAATGGATGGTTATGTAACTTAAACAATGGCATTAAGTCAATATTTCTCTTATTTACCAGTATCTTAAAAGGCATTTTTTGTTTTAAATTCTTTCATCAAAACTCATGGGGAATATCTGAGTAATATTTTTATAGTAACAGAAATAAAACTGAATATACCCTAATTCTGCGATAAACGGAACGAGGACAGTACAACAATCGAACGCAAGTCAACAAACGTTGCAAATAAAAACGAACAGTTTTCTCGTAATAGCTCAACAAACGTTGCATTGAAAACAAACAGTTTACTCCAAACAGTTCAATAAAAACAGTTTACGCCAAACAGCTCAACGAAAGTTCCACTGAAAACGAACTGTTTATTCCGAACACAGAAATGTACTAGAACAGTTGCGTTGTCAATACTGTTGTCAGCGCCACATTCGTTTTTAAAACGGAGAACAGTTTGTCTCCGCGGAAAAGAACAGTTCGTTTGTATGTTTTTTTTTTCAAGCAGTTGTGCGTTTTTGTTCCCAGCATTACAAGCAGCTGATCAAGTAATATAATTTGTCAGACGTTCCATGTACGGATCATTAACAGACCTAGTTTGATTTGTATATTCAGGTCATTATTGTAAACTTAAAATATTCAAGTGCGTGTTATTCAGTGTTTTGCTTTCCTTGTGTGTTTGCATTCAATGCTTAATTAAATAATTTTCACGTTGCAGGAACTCTGTACACAGCGCGTCTTCTGGCAGTAAAACTAAGAATCTCTTTCGATTTTAAACTTTTGAACGCTGGCTCTGTCTATACAAAAAGTTTGTAACTTTACCTGTATACAACTATATACAAGCGTTTCAAATGTGCATACGGTAATTAAACACACAAAAATTTACTTTTATTCTAAATATTTGTAAAATCACACATATCAACGAGTTTCTGGTTAATCGGTTTATTACATTTCGAATAGACAAATCATGATTAAAATTCCTGCCAAAAGGTAAATTAGTCTGAATAAAAATATTATTATGGAAGTAATATCATTTTCTAACTTAATTTAGCCTAGTAAATGTTTTCGTTTCCTGTCTGGGAAAAATTCAATTGAAATTTTTTTTTATTTTGTGTGCATACTTCCCTGAAAAGTCTCTCCAAATTGTACGTTATTTTTCTTCCACATGTAAGAAAACCCAATTTTTAATGTTTTAGCACTAGACAGACGGTCATTCGCGTTTCTACAGTAAATATTGACATTAAACACCATTGGAAAATCAGTACGGTCACTGTATAACACTAAAATAATTATAATTATTTTCACTATAACTTGTCAGAATACAAATATGCTTGTGTATGATAGAGTGTCACATTACTCACATCACATCGAACAATTTTTCCTCTTAAATGACTATACCTGGTGAGAAAGGTATCTGAAAACCGAAAACAGGTTTGTTTTTTAACACTTTGAGTGCGGGCGTAGTAATATTACGACGGCCTGTTCGTCTGTGTTTACATGCGGTCTGTAGTAATATTACTACGATCTGACAAAACTGCTGTCAGCTGTTAGTGTTGTAGAACAAATTCTTGTCACTAGATGCCATTATGGTACAAGTACAAGTCGCTGAAACATCGTAATCAAGGTCGCTGTGCTGTTTGGTAATCAAGGTCGCCATTGGTACTTGTTTGTTTACAAGCCGTGTGCTGTTTGGTTAGCTTCGTGTAATTAGGGTACAGAGTTTTGTAGATATTTTTTATTACAAATAATACTTTTTTAAATATTCATTATTTTTTAATTTGAATCATTATTATGGAATATTTGTCCGAAAAAAAATCGCAGAATAAGCAGAGCAAAGTGACAGCAGTTAGGAATACACGGATTGTGATCCTGACTTTGCAGTCAGTGTAGCTTACATTTTACATTGTTAATTACAGACAGTATAAGGAAAATATTATTCTCCAAAGACTTTTACGGCCGGTGTCAGTTGCATTTAAATTATCTACCGGGCTGTTTGGCCGTGGTCCAGGTTTTTCATTAAAACCAAACGTTTCAGCAACACCACTGGCTACCATCTTCAGTGGAAGTTTCGAGTCAAACCTAACGCGGGGTGTCGTGCGTCAGACCCACAGTACTGTGGTGAACGCTCAAACACCACAGTATGTTTTGAGCCTTATACTTATAATGAAAATAAGTATGTTATTTATTTTAGGATAACGTTAAAATTAAAATTTGTATACATTTTTAAAAACAAGCAGTTTTACGAAAAAGTAGCCCGTTTCACGGTACCGTACGGAAATGTTGCTAAGGTGACCGCACTCAAAGTGTTCGTGGCTTCCCGTTTGGCGAAACCCTGGTCACTAAAGTCACTGGTGGTCAGGAACTCTGAACCAGAGCTCTTTTCCTAGTCGTCAAGAAAACAAAAATCTTCTCTGAGGACGGCGGTACCACCTCGCTCCAGTCGCAGCCACGAGGTTTGATCATGACATTACCAGATTTACGCAAGTCTGTCTCAATTGAACTGTCATCATCATCATTTACAAGGATTAAACCAAGGATGGTTTGTTCCTGTCTCAAGTACGCAAAGATTAGTGCTGGTCACTCCAGCGCTACCTCGAACGTCCCACACCTCTCCGTTCCTTCGGGTTATAGGTTCATTTTATATTTGTTTGGGGAAGCAGTAGTCATCCAGTCGGCAAAGATGTTCCCACCAATTCAGCCGATACTGGGAAATCCTGTCGAGTATACTCAAAATATTCACTTTCTGTCGTAGGTTATATCTGTGTTTATTTAAGTTTAAGTGATTGAAAATTTATTTAAGTAAGGACTACAGGTTCAGACATTGTATAATAGACAATAAGATACACGTTTAATTTGTTAGTTTAAGTTAAAATTTTGACAATAAAAAAATAATTAGTGTTGTTAAGTAGTGGTAAAATATGCGTAGGCATATGGCGAGTGCTCGTGTGCGGGTATGTATAATTGTGTTTTGGGATAATTATAAAAAACAGATAAAATTAGATAACTCTTGTGAAAATAAAAATTATGATATCAGGCTTATACTAGAATACGCATAAATAAAAGTCCTATCGAGTGGTAATATTTGTTCATAAATTAACGAACTAAATATTTGAGTTTTATAAAAAAAAAGTTTTATGACCCTAAAGGAAAGTAATAAAATTAGACTGGTTTTATTTGCCAACCTAAGTTTGTCCGTAGACAATCGTTTGCAGGAAGAACGTTATCTTTACCGAAGATGCAGAAAAAGGAAATTTTTCAGCCAATGAACGCTCGAGAATTGGCTAAAATCTCATTTAATTTTGTTCTACATAGCATATAGCGTCTTGCTCTGAACTCAGTAACGCGTGGTCGTTGCTGATAGTCTAAGACGATTGGTCTACAAAAGTGCACGAGCACAAGTCAGAAAGATTGCGAGTAGATTAAATACCGAGTACTAATACAGTATAGTACAAGATTCTCCGCATAGGTATTTAAAATATCGGTATGGAGAACCATACATGACTTCCATGTTCTAAGATTTATATTTAAAATCATATTTTAAATGAAATATTTCCATAGAAACTACTTCTTTCTACTTATTGCTTCAGCATTAACCACAGTACTGTGGTCACTAACGTATACCACCTCACGTTTTCGCACTCGATTTTCACCGATGATGGCAGTCGATGGCACTGCCGAAAAGTCTGGTTATGTAGAAAACATTGGACTACGGCTAAAGAGCCCGGGAAGCAATTTTAACAAAAAACTACTTCTTTGTTGCCGATAACGTAGTACACATATAAAAAATTCTCCCCTCCACCTTCAACTTTAATTTTTAATAATAGAAAATTACCCCCACCCCGTTCACCTAACCACTTCATTTATAGATATTTCATCTACGTTTCTACAGTAGATTACTATGAGCTTCTTATCAGGATACTTTATTTATAAAAATTAAGTACTTTACTCTTGTTAAATCATAAAATGTTTCAGGTAAACTACCCCTTTCTCTTAACCGATCTTCTCCAAAATCAATAGACCTTCCGTCCTCTACAATTCAGGGAAGCATGCAAAAAATATTTGATTCTGTTTCAATGTGCGGCAGTTATCGTTCGTCATGGAAACATTTCTCTTGTTACAACATAAAATATAGACGGTAAACTACCCCTTTCCCTTAACCGATCTTCACCAAAATCAATAGACCTTGAGCTCTCTGCAACTCAGGAAAGAGTGCAAAAAATTATTTGATTCTCATTGAATTTTCGGCAGTTATCGTTCGTCATAAAAAAATTACCCTTTTTAATACATAAAACGTTGCTGATAAACTACCCCTCCCCTTAACCGACCTTCAACGAAATCAACAGACCTTGAGTTCTCTTTAGTTCAAAAATGTATGCAAAAACCTAGTTGATTCTGTTTGAATTTACGGCAGTTATCGTTCGTCATATAAAAAATTACCCTGGTTAAAACGTAAAATGTTGCTGGTAAACTACCCCTTTCCCTTAACCGATCTTCACCAACACCAATAGGTATTGAGAACTCTACAATACAGGGCTTTATGCAAAACATCATTTGATTCTGTTTGAATTTGCGGCTGTTATCGTTTACTATAGAAAAAAATTACCCTTGATAAAAAACCGTTGCAGGTAAACTACCCCTTTCCCTTAACCGATCTTCACCAAAAACGATAGGTCTTGAGTAATCTACAATTCAGGTCTGTATGCAAACAGTTATTTGATTCTGTTTGAATTTTCGGCAGTTATCGTTCGTCATAGAAAAAATACCCTTGTTAAAACATAAAATGTTGCTGGTAAACTACCCCTCTCCCTTAACCGATCTTCAACAAAATCAACAGACCTTGAGTTCTGTATAATTCAAAAAGGTATGCAGAAGAGTAATTGATTCTGTTTTAATGTATGGCAGTTATCATTCGTCAAAACAAAATTACCTTTGATAAAAAAATAAAATGTTGCTGGTAAACAACCCTATTCTCTTAACCGATCTTCACCAAAACCAACGGGTCTTGAGAACTCTACATTTCAGGGCTGTATGCAAAATATTATATGATTCTGTTTGAATTTGCGGCTGTTATCGTTTGCCATACAAAATACCCTTGATAAGACAAAAAATGTGTCAGGTAAACTACCCCTTTCCCTTAACCGATCTTCACCAAAAACAATAGGTCTTTAGTACTCAACAAAACAGGGCTGTATGCAAAAACGTATTTGATCCTGTTTGAATTTGCGGCTCTTATCGTTTGCCATAGAAAATACCCTTTTAAAACATAAAACGTTGCTGGTAAACTACCCCTTTCCCTTAACCGATCTTCACCAACACCAATAAGTATTGAGAACTCTACAATACAGGGTTGTATGCAAAACGTCATTTGATTCTGTTTGAATTTGCGGCTGTTATCATTTACCATAGAAAAAGAAAAAGTAAAAATTACCCTTGATAAAAAACCGTTGCAGGTAAACTACCCCTTTACCTTAACCGATCTTCACCAAAAACGACAGGTCTTGAGAACTCTACAATTCAGAGGTGTATGCAAAATATTATATGATTGTGTTTGAATTTGCGTCTGTTATCGTTTGCCATACAAAATACCCTTGATTAAACAAAAAACGTGGCTGGTAAACTACCCCTTTCCCTTAACCAATCTTCACCAAAAACAATAGGTCTTGAAAACTCTACAATTCAGGGCTGTATACGAAACATTATTTAAGTCTGTTTGAATTTGCGGCTGTTATCGTTTGCCAAAAAAAAAAATTTCCCTTGATAAAAAAAACCGTTGCCGGTAAACTACCCCTTCCCCTCAACCGATCTTCACCAAAAACAATAGGTCTTGAGTACTCTACAAATCAGGGCAGTATCCAGAAAATTATTTGATTCTGTTTGAATTTGCGGCTGTTATCGTTTGCCATAAAAAATACCCTTGTTAAAAAAACGTTGTAGGTAAACTACCCCTTTCCCTTAACCGATCTTCACCAAAAACAATAGGTCTTGAGAACTCTACAATTTAGGGCTGATGCAAATAATCTTTTGATTCTGTTTGAATTTGCGGCCGTTATCGTTTGCCATAGGAAATACCCTTGTTAAAACATAAAACGTTACAAGTAAACTACCCCTTTCCCTTAACCGATCTTCACCAAAAACAATAGGTCTCGAGTACTCTACAATTTAGGGCTGTATGCAAATAATCTTTTGATACTGTTTGAATTTGCGGCTGTTATCGTTTGCCATAGGAAATACCCTTGTTAAAACATAAAACGTTACAAGTAAACTACCCCTTTCCCTTAACCGATCTTCACCAAAAACAAAAGGTCTTGAGAACTCTACAATTAAGGCCTGTATACGAAACATTATTTGATTATGTTTGAATTTGCGGCTGTTATCGTTTGCCAAAAAAAAAAATTTCCCTTGATAAAAAAAAACCGTTGCAGGTAAACTACCCCTTTCCTTCAACCGATCTTCACCAAAAACAATAGGTCGCGAGTCCTCTACAAATCAGGGCTGTATGCAAAAAATTATTTGATTCTGTTTGAATTTGCGGCAGTTATCGTTTGCCATAGAAAAAAAATCTACAGACACAGACACACACACAGACACACACACACACACACACACTTTTCGGAAAACGACTTTTTTTCATGTTTTGAGTGTAGTAGAATCAGAATCTGCAATAATCTCGAACACGATTTTTTTTGCCATCACCATACTTCCATTCCTTAAGGAAATATGGAAGTAAAAAAACACTTAAAGTTTACTGGATTATTGTGTATATTTAATACACAGAATAAACCACAATTAAAATTTAATTCACTACAAATTGTAGAAGTACCCAACCCGAGAACGACCCTGAACGCCGGCCAACAGGAGGAGATCGCAACAATATCCTGAACGTCTACCAGACGCTTACCAATACCGCAGTATCGACATCGCATCTTCCATCGTAAAGGGAAGTGAAATCATTTGTTATAAACTTATTAGAAAATACTTATAAACGTAAAGACAAAAGAACTCGTATAAATTAAATCTTTACGTAATTAGAATATAAGAGAAAATTATTTTAAATTTGTAAAAAAAAAGATCAACAGAGACAGTTATTTAATTTTATTTTGTTATCAGAATAAATATTAAATAATTAGTGTAATTTGAAAAAAATTATTAATAAATCCGAAGCATTCCAATATTCGATATAACCGACTACTTACTCTATGCAACCTTGTACATCGCAATATACGCGTATATTTGAAATTACTGAAGTGTATTCTGGTGCAGGCTTTATCAAAATGGTCAATTATTCTTTTCCTTAATTTTTGCCAATGCATCAAGGCAAGTCCTTAGAATGCAGTTATTCTTTATATTACACACACACACACACACACACACACACAATCTCATACTGTCCGCGGAAGAAAGCAATTTTGAGTTTAAAGCTGGTAATTAATTACGGTAGAAAAAAAACAAATAAACGGAAAGAAATCTTGTTAATGAACGTGCAGCAAAACATTTAAGAGAGAAAGTTTTTGGAGCGTCTTGAGTAAAGTAATTAACAGAGACAACGTGCAGCTGTGCCTTGAGAAGAAATTTCCATCGCCTCTATACGCCGCCGTTAGGGTCGGATTGGCGCGCGCGTGCGTGTAAGCGTGCAGGAATGAACGTGTGAGGAGAGGAGGATGCAGAAAGATGGAAAAACTAAATGATGTGGGAAAATAAAGCCTAGTTGTAATCGAATAATTGTTTAATTGGATAAATAAACATTTGCTATAGATCTACAGATAATTTTTATTTTACTGTCAGTTATTTCACCAGTTACTGCGTCTTCAGATGTTTGATTTGAACTGACAAATTTGAAAGGTATGTTAGACGGGGGAGGATTGTAGGTAGTGTATGACCAGGGGTGCATTGGAAAGTCACATTTAAAAAGTTAGACAAAGGTGCGTGTTCTACTGTTGTAATAAAAAGTGCCGTTAACGGATACACCGCTGTAGTAAAGATTGCTGCAATAAGTGCTACAATGTCTGCCATGTAATGTTGATTCCTGTTCATGTCCGTTTTGTCTTAACGTATGTGTATAGTGTCACTGAATCCATAACGGGTACACCGCTGTAGTAGTCTAACGATTGCCGTAATATGTGCAACAATTTCTGCCATGTAATATTGATTCATGTTCATGTCCATTTTGTCTTAACGTATGTGTATAGTGTCACTGAATCGTAAAATGTAATCTACAGGATACCCCGCTGTAGTAACGATTGCTGCAATAAGTGCTATAATGTCTGCCATGTAATATTGATTCATGTTCATGTCCATTTTGCCTTAACGTATGTGTATAGTGTCACTGAATCGTAAAATGTTATCTACAGGATACCCCGCTGTAGTAACGATTGCTGCAATAAGTGCGACAATGTCTGCCATGTAATATTGATTCATGTTCATGTCCATTTTGCCTTAACGTATGTGTATAGTGTCACTGAATCGTAAAATGTTATCTACAGGATACCCCGCTGTAGTAACGATTGCTGCAATAAGTGCGACAATGTCTGCCATGTAATATTGATTCATGTTCATGTCCATTTTGTCTTAACGTATGTGTATAGTGTCACTGAATCGTAAAATGTAATCTACAGGATACCCCGCTGTAGTAACGATTGCTGCAATAAGTGCTATAATGTCTGCCATGTAATATTGATTCCTGTTCCTGTCCGTTTTGTCTTAACGTATGTGTATAGTGTCACTGAATCCATAACGGATACACCGCTGTAGTAGTCTAACGATTGCTGTAATATGTGCAACAATTTCTGCCATGTAATATTGATTCATGTTCATGTCCATTTTGTCTTAACGTATGTGTATAGTGTCACTGAATCGTAAAATGTAATCTACAGGATACCCCGCTGTAGTAACGATTGCTGCAATAAGTGCGACAATGTCTGCCATGTAATATTGATTCATGTTCATGTCCATTTTGCCTTAACGTATGTGTATAGTGTCACTGAATCCATAACGGATACACCGCTGTAGTAGTCTAACGATTGCCGTAATATGTGCAACAATTTCTGCCATGTAATATTGATTCATGTTCATGTCCATTTTGTCTTAACGTATGTGTATAGTGTCACTGAATCGTAAAATGTAATCTACAGGATACCCCGCTGTAGTAACGATTGCTGCAATAAGTGCGACAATGTCTGCCATGTAATATTGATTCATGTTCATGTCCGTTTTGTCTTAACGTATGTGTATAGTGTCACTGAATCGTAAAATGTTATCTACAGGATACCCCGCTGTAGTAACGATTGCTGCAATAAGTGCGACAATGTCTGCCATGTAATATTGATTCATGTTCATGTCCATTTTGTCTTAACGTATCTGTATAGTGTCACTGAATCGTAAAGTGAGCATAACGGATACACCGCTGTAGTAGTCTAACGATTGCCATAATATGTGCAACAATTTCTGCCATGTAACATCGATCCTGTTCAAGTACGTTTTAACTTAACGTATGTGCATAGTGTCACTGAATCGTAAAATGTAATCTACAGGATACCCCGCTGTAGTAACGATTGCTGCAATAAGTGCGACAATGTCTGCCATGTAATATTGATTCATGTTCATGTCCATTTTGTCTTAACGTATCTGTATAGTGTCACTGAATCGTAAAGTGAGCATAACGGATACACCGCTGTAGTAGTCTAACGATTGCCATAATATGTGCAACAATTTCTGCCATGTAACATCGATCCTGTTCAAGTACGTTTTAACTTAACGTATGTGCATAGTGTCACTGAATCGTAAAATGTAATCTACAGGATACCCCGCTGTAGTAACGATTGCTGCAATAAGTGCGACAATGTCTGCCATGTAATATTGATTCATGTTCATGTCCATTTTGTCTTAACGTATCTGTATAGTGTCACTGAATCGTAAAGTGAGCATAACGGATACACCGCTGTAGTAGTCTAACGATTGCCATAATATGTGCAACAATTTCTGCCATGTAACATCGATCCTGTTCAAGTACGTTTTAACTTAACGTATGTGCATAGTGTCACTGAATCGTAAAATGTAATCTACAGGATACCCCGCTGTAGTAACGATTGCTGCAATAAGTGCGACAATGTCTGCCATGTAATATTGATTCATGTTCATGTCCATTTTGTCTTAACGTATCTGTATAGTGTCACTGAATCGTAAAGTGAGCATAACGGATACACCGCTGTAGTAGTCTAACGATTGCCATAATATGTGCAACAATTTCTGCCATGTAACATCGATCCTGTTCAAGTACGTTTTAACTTAACGTATGTGCATAGTGTCACTGAATCGTAAAATTTAATCTACAGGATACCCCGCTGTAGTAACGATTGCTGCAATAAGTGCGACAATGTCTGCCATGTAATATTGATTCATGTTCATGTCCATTTTGCCTTAACGTATGTGTATAGTGTCACTGAATCCATAACGGATACACCGCTGTAGTAGTCTAACGATTGCCGTAATATGTGCAACAATTTCTGCCATGTAATATTGATTCATGTTCATGTCCATTTTGTCTTAACGTATGTGTATAGTGTCACTGAATCGTAAAATGTAATCTACAGGATACCCCGCTGTAGTAACGATTGCTGCAATAAGTGCGACAATGTCTGCCATGTAATATTGATTCATGTTCATGTCCGTTTTGTCTTAACGTATGTGTATAGTGTCACTGAATCGTAAAATGTTATCTACAGGATACCCCGCTGTAGTAACGATTGCTGCAATAAGTGCGACAATGTCTGCCATGTAATATTGATTCATGTTCATGTCCATTTTGTCTTAACGTATCTGTATAGTGTCAGTGAATCGTAAAGTGAGCATAACGGATACACCGCTGTAGTAGTCTAACGATTGCCGTAATATGTGCGCCAATGTCTGCCATGTAATATTGATTCATGTTCATGTCCATTTTGCCTTAACGTATGTGTATAGTGTCACTGAATCGTAAAATGTTATCTACAGGATACCCCGCTGTAGTAACGATTGCTGCAATAAGTGCGACAATGTCTGCCATGTAATATTGATTCATGTTCATGTCCATTTTGTCTTAACGTATCTGTATAGTGTCACTGAATCGTAAACTGAGCATAACGGATACACCGCTGTAGTAGTCTAACGATTGCCGTAATATGTGCAACAATTTCTGCCATGTAACATCGATCCTGTTCAAGTACGTTTTAACTTAACGTATGTGCATAGTGTCACTATATCGTAAAATGTAATCTACAGGCTACCCCGCTGTAGTAACGAATGCTTCAATAAATGCAACAATGTCCATGATGTAGTACTGATTCCTGTTCATGTCCATTATAGCTTAACGTATCTGTATAGTGTCAGTGAATCGTAAACTGAGCATAACGGATACACCGCTGTAGTAGTCTAACGATTGCCGTAATATGTGCAACAATTTCTGCCATGTAACATCGATCCTGTTCAAGTACGTTGTAACTTAACGTATGTGCATAGTGTCACTATATCGTAAAATGTAATCTACAGGCTACCCCGCTGTAGTAACGAATGCTTCAATAAATGCAACAATGTCCATGATGTAGTACTGATTCCTGTTCATGTCCATTATAGCTTAACGTATCTGTATAGTGTCACTGAATCATAAATTGAGCATAACGGATACACCGCTGTAGTAGTCTAACGATTGCCGTAATATTTGCAACAATTTCTGCCATGTAACATCGATCCTGTTCAAGTACGTTTTAACTTAACGTATGTGCATAGTGTCACTATATCGTAAAATGTAATCTACAGGCTACCCCGCTGTAGTAACGAATGCTTCAATAAATGCAACAATGTCCATGATGTAGTACTGATTCCTGTTCATGTCCATTATAGCTTAACGTATGTGTATAGTGTCACTGAATCGTAAAGTGAGCATAACGGATACACCGCTGTAGTAACGAATGCTTCAATAAATGCAACAATGTCCATGATGTAGTACTGATTCCTGTTCATGTCCATTATAGCTTAACGTATCTGTATAGTGTCACTGAATCGTAAACTGAGCATAACGGATACACCGCTGTAGTAACGAATGCTTCAATAAATGCAACAATGTCCATGATGTAGTACTGATTCCTGTTCATGTCCATTTTGTCTTAACGTATGTGTATAGTGTCACTGAATCGTAAACTGAGCATAACGGATACACCGCTGTAGTAGTCTAACGATTGCCGTAATATTTGCAACAATTTCTGCCATGTTACATCGATCCTGTTCAAGTACGTTTTAACTTAACGTATGTGCATAGTGTCACTATATCGTAAAATGTAATCTATAGGCTACCCCGCTGTAGTAACGAATGCTTCAATAAATGCAACAATGTCCATGATGTAGTACTGATTCCTGTTCAGGTCCATTATAGCATAACGTATGTGCATAGTGTCACTGTATCGTAAAATCTGCATAAAGGATACCCCGCTGTAGTAACGAATGCTGCAATAAATGCAACAATGTCCACCATGAAATAATGATTCCAGTTCATCTCGATTGTTGCTGAACCTAAGTGCACGGTACCACTGTACCCTAAAGGTTGACCCAGCAGACACCATGCTACAATAACTGCAGCAGGAAGTACAGTAACGACTAAAATTAAGTATTTTCTCTTGTCTTGCTGGATTATTGCGTTTTTTGACCAAGACTTGATACATCCTTCAGTCAACTAGTGGTAGTAATAACTGATGCAATAAATATTATAATGAAGTTCGACTCTAGTGCTTCTTCTTAAGGGTTTTGGTTGTATACACAATTGTATCTGTTATAGGATTGGTTTTTATTATTATTTCATAGTTTTATACTTCTGTTTAATTGTGGTTTTCCGCGGAGAAGGCATTCCAGCTCTTTGAATCTGGGGTGTAGTTGCTTTTGTTTGAGTTCTACGCGTCGTTTAGGGGCAGATATTATATCAGATAGATTTTCATGTGCTCAAATTCCAGTCGGTCTGCAATTATTCTATCCATTAAGCCTGTCTAACTGATAGACCATAGATTTGTGATAGGTTTTATTTGCGTCTATTTATTGTGATTAGAGCTCTGATTCTCGTTCGTTTCATGAAATTATAAAGAAAGATTTGTCGTATGTTTTACAGTTGAATATATATTTCAGTTAACAGTCGTGTATGACCAGAAGACCAGAAAGTATTTTAAAATTTTTCGTGTCACAAATGTCAGAATAAAATCAATAAATTTTATATACTTCGTTATTGGATACCATTTCATAAATGTTAATAAACAGAAAAAACCATAAGAATAAATAAATTGAGAGTTACAATTATTTGATGTGTCTTATAAGTTTATAGAATACAATGTGAGAAAATGTGCATAGTTTATAATCTATTTTGTAACAATTTGAAAAAAAATATATGTGCGAACTTTAGAACGCTAACACTAAAATTAAACATACACAGTAACTGATATTTTTTATAATTGTGTGTGATTTTACAATCCCTGCCAGTATATTAATAATTTATGAAAAACAAATATTCGCAAACCAAATATTTTTTTGTTTGCTGTGATATAATAATAACTTCAATCAAATATATTGGAACTTACCGTCTGCGGCTTTTAGAAACAGCGTCTTTACAAAATTGACATGTTTCGGGACACTTGTCCCATCATCAGAATTTAAAACAATCGCGTATCATTTAAAGTTGATACACTTGTCAATCACTGAAAACATTAAAATCCAATATGAACAAATAACTTAAAATAATATGATACTAAAATGTTTAAAACGAGTGCGAAGGTTTACCGATGTACATCGTATGAAGACCGACCGCGCACTAATTTACGTCTCGCTCCCACCACGACAATAGCGAAGGGCAGTGTTGTACAATACATTTGACTTGAAAACCAATTTATCATTTAAAACATGCGGCTTGGTATCAGTATTGTTGTATGCTTTATAAATTTCGTACTCTTCAAGAGCGTTCAAATATCGCCCTTTCTTACATATATGAAGGGGTATCAAATTAGTTTTAAAATTAGTGTAGTTACGATTCTCGGAAATGAGGTGTTCTGCAAATTTTGACTTGATATTGTCCAAACTGTGAAATTGTGTAGGCGGCCTATGTTCTGTAAATCTTTTTAAAAAACCGCGTCCTGTCTGGCCCACATAAAAGGCGTCACAATGGTCACAAATCAATTTGTAAACACCAGTTTTGTGTTCAAGGCTGGTAGTTCTGCGGACACGAAGATTATTCATAATACTATTAGTGGTCTTATAAGCGACCTTGATATTACTGATTTTACTAAAAATTGACCCAAAAATCTGAGGCATAAGGTATGTGTACGGTGTTGCAATGCATTTGCGTGTTGTATTTTCGCGTGTTTTATGTCCGTTAATGTTACTATGCCCCTTCTTATGTTTTCGAAGGATGTTGTTCACCATATTAACATCATAACCATTAGCAACTGCAACGTGTTTAATGGTGTCTAATTCCTCACGGTATTCTTTATCACCGAGGGGCAAAGGTAAAAGTCTATAAATCATACTGTGGAAGGCAGCTAATTTCTGTGATAAAGGATGAAAAGACTTAGCATGTATTACAATATCAGTCGTTGTGGGTTTTCTATAGATGTCAAATTGTAACTTTTTATTATTGTCCTTAGCAACAGTTAAATCTAGAAAATTCAGTTTACCATTGTCTTCACTTTCAAGTGTGAACTGCATTTTGTCATTGATATTATTCAAATAATTATGTAAATTATCAAGTTGCCTTTGTGTAACTTTGTATATTAAAAAGGTATCATCAACATACCTGCCGTAAAATATTATGTTATTCTTGTGTTTGTTATTAGTGAGAATGAATGAATTTTCGAAATTATTTAGGTATATATCTGCAAGAAGACCTGAAAGTGGAGAACCCATTGCTAACCCATTTTGTTGGCTGAAAAATTGATTATTGTGGGTAAAATAATTTTGATCAAGAACTAACTCCAAAATGTGCATCAATTCATGTATACTATTAATATCCAATTTAATAGTATTAATAAGGTTAATCCTAAGTATACGCAAGGTCTCAGCTACTGGTATATTCGTATACAAGTCCACAATATCAAAGCAAATAAGTTTGCAAGCCGGTTCAACTATTAAATTTTTAACCTTATTCACAAAGTCAACACTATTAATTAGACTATGATCATTAATTATTTGTATATTGTGTTTTATTATGGTGACTAGTTTTTTAGCCGTTTTATACCCCGGAGCAGTGGTGAAATTTACTAATGGTCTCAAGGGGATAGCATCCTTGTGGAGTTTGGGTAATCCTGTCAAAACGGGTGCTTTTGAATTTATAGGTTTCAAAGATCTTCTTGTTTGTTCATCAAACAAATGGGTGCATATGTTTATACCTTGATTTAATTGTTTTAGATAATTTTCAGTTGGGTCAGAATTTAGTAAACCAATGTTGTTGTTAATAATGAAATTTTGTATTTTATTGTTATAATCTTCTCTGTCCATAATAACTACAGTGTTACCTTTGTCAGCTTTAGTGACGAGAGCTTTATTGTCAGATAATTTTTGTTTTAATCCTATTAAAATTTTCCGTTCTTTATTATAATTATTATTTGTTAAAGGAATAGAGGAATGAACATTATTATACCGATTTTTAATGATTTTATTGAATATTTCGTTTAATAAGAAACGTGTCTGGTCTTGATCTTTTTGGTCAACCATTGCCTTAACAACAGTCTCTGCATTGATACTTTCTGCAATAATTTGCTTACGATCAAGACTCGATTTGTGTACGGGAAGATTATATTTCTAACCTTTACTCAATAAATCAGTTTCATCAGTATTTAAAACAAGGGACGTTAAATTCTGCAACCGCGTATAAAATTTGTGTTTACATTTGATATTGCTGGATATCGGTAACTGATCATTGAACAACCTTTGCAGTTTATCTGATTGTTTTATACGCATTTGATAAACTATTCGCCTGACGTCATTGTTTATAAAATCCAGATAGTGATTCAGTACGGCTGGATGCGTGTTATCTAATAATTGTAAATGCAATTTGTATAATGTATAATTTAGGTTTGACTTTTTAATGTATAGAGATTTAATTTCTTCTTTAACTCTGTAAATTTCTGCATATTTTTTGGTTTTTGATTCAGCAATAGATGAACCTTTAAGTCTTATAATAGCATAATTCGGTATAACATTGTTCTCCAAACACGATTTGTTGAATTTAATGTGTAAAATAGTTTTGTGTAATTGGAATTTAATATTTTGAAATTTTCGTACTAAGTTTGCACGACTTGCAGTATTCATGTTTAAAAGGAATAAATTCCAAATGTTTAGTACCAAGCCACGTGTTGTTCAATCAAATATATTGGAACTTACCGTCTGCGGCTTTTAGAAACAGCGTCTTTACAAAATTGACATGTTTCGGGACACTTGTCCCATCATCAGAATTTAAAACAATCGCGTATCATTTAAAGTTGATACACTTGTCAATCACTGAAAACATTAAAATCCAATATGAACAAATAACTTAAAATAATATGATACTAAAATGTTTAAAACGAGTGCGAAGGTTTACCGATGTACATCGTATGAAGACCGACCGCGCACTAATTTACGTCTCGCTCCCACCACGACAATAGCGCAGGGCAGTGTTGTACAATACATTTGACTTGAAAACCAATTTATCATTTAAAACATGCGGCTTGGTATCAGTATTGTTGTATGCTTTATAAATTTCGTACTCTTCAAGAGCGTTCAAATATCGCCCTTTCTTACATATATGAAGGGGTATCAAATTAGTTTTAAAATTAGTGTAGTTATGATTCTCGGAAATGAGGTGTTCTGCAAATTTTGACTTGATATTGTCCAAACTGTAAAAGTGTGTAGGCGGCCTATGTTCTGTAAATCTTTTTAAAAAACCGCGTCCTGTTTGGCCCACATAAAAGGCGTCACAATGGTCACAAATCAATTTGTAAACACCAGTTTTGTGTTCAAGGCTGGTAGTTCTGCGGACACGAAGATTATTCATAATACTATTAGTGGTCTTATAAGTGACCTTGATGTTACTGGTTTTACTAAAAATTGACCCAAAAATCTGAGGCATAATGTATGTGTACGGTGTTGCAATGCATTTGCGTGTTGTATTTTCGCGTGTTTTATGTCCGTTAATGTTACTATGCCCCTTCTTATGTTTTCGAAGGATGTTGTTCACCATATTGACATCATAACCATTAGCAACTGCAACGTGTTTAATGGTGTCTAATTCCTCACGGTATTCTTTATCACCGAGGGGCAAAGGTAAAAGTCTATAAATCATACTGTGGAAGGCAGCTAATTTCTGTGATAAAGGATGAAAAGACTTAGCATGTATTACAATATCAGTCGTTGTGGGTTTTCTATAGATGTCAAATTGTAACTTTTTATTATTGTCCTTAGCAACAGTTAAATCTAGAAAATTCAGTTTACCATTGTCTTCACTTTCAAGTGTGAACTGCATTTTGTCATTGATATTATTCAAATAATTATGTAAATTATCAAGTTGCCTTTGTGTAACTTTGTATATTAAAAAGGTATCATCAACATACCTGCCGTAAAATATTATGTTATTCTTGTGTTTGTTATTAGTGAGAATGAATGAATTTTCGAAATTATTTAGGTATATATCTGCAAGAAGACCTGAAAGTGGAGAACCCATTGCTAACCCATTTTGTTGGCTGAAAAATTGATTATTGTGGGTAAAATAATTTTGATCAAGAACTAACTCCAAAATGTGCATCAATTCATGTATACTATTAATATCCAATTTAATAGTATTAATAAGGTTAATCCTAAGTATACGCAAGGTCTCAGCTACTGGTATATTCGTATACAAGTCCACAATATCAAAGCAAATAAGTTTGCAAGCCGGTTCAACTATTAAATTTTTAACCTTATTCACAAAGTCAACACTATTAATTAGACTATGATCATTAATTATTTGTATATTGTGTTTTATTATGGTGACTAGTTTTTTAGCCGTTTTATACCCCGGAGCAGTGGTGAAATTTACTCTTGGTCTCAAGGGGATAGCATCCTTGTGGAGTTTGGGTAATCCTGTCAAAACGGGTGCTTTTGAATTTATAGGTTTCAAAGATCTTCTTGTTTGTTCATCAAACAAATGGGTGCATCTGTTTATACCTTGATTTAATTGTTTTAGATAATTTTCAGTTGGGTCAGAATTTAGTAAACCAATGTTGTTGTTAATAATGAAATTTTGTATTTTATTGTTATAATCTTCTCTGTCCATAATAACTACAGTGTTACCTTTGTCAGCTTTAGTGACGAGAGCTTTATTGTCAGATAATTTTTGTTTTAATCCTATTAAAATTTTCCGTTCTTTATTATAATTATTATTTGTTAAAGGAATAGAGGAATGAACATTATTATACCGATTTTTAATGATTTTATTGAATATTTCGTTTAATAAGAAACGTGTCTGGTCTTGATCTTTTTGGTCAACCATTGCCTTAACAACAGTCTCTGCATTGATAATTTCTGCAATAATTTGCTTACGATCAAGACTCGATTTGTGTACGGGAAGATTATATTTCTAACCTTTACTCAATAAATCAGTTTCATCAGTATTTAAAACAAGGGACGTTAAATTCTGCAACCGCGTATAAAATTTGTGTTTACATTTGATATTGCTGGATATCGGTAACTGATCATTGAACAACCTTTGCAGTTTATCTGATTGTTTTATACGCATTTGATAAACTATTCGCCTGACGTCATTGTTTATAAAATCCAGATAGTGATTCAGTACGGCTGGATGCGTGTTATCTAATAATTGTAAATGCAATTTGTATAATGTATAATTTAGGTTTGACTTTTTAATGTATAGAGATTTAATTTCTTCTTTAACTCTGTAAATTTCTGCATATTTTTTGGTTTTTGATTCAGCAATAGATGAACCTTTAAGTCTTATAATAGCATAATTCGGTATAACATTGTTCTCCAAACACGATTTGTTGAATTTAATGTGTAAAATAGTTTTGTGTAATTGGACTTTAATATTTTGAAATTTTCGTACTAATTTTGCACGACTTGCAGTATTCATGTTTAAAAGGAATAAATTCCAAATGTTTAGTACCAAGCCACGTGTTGTTCAATCAAATATATTGGAACTTACCGTCTGCGGCTTTTAGAAACAGCGTCTTTACAAAATTGACATGTTTCGGGACACTTGTCCCATCATCAGAATTTAAAACAATCGCGTATCATTTAAAGTTGATACACTTGTCAATCACTGAAAACATTAAAATCCAATATGAACAAATAACTTAAAATAATATGATACTAAAATGTTTAAAACGAGTGCGAAGGTTTACCGATGTACATCGTATGAAGACCGACCGCGCACTAATTTACGTCTCGCTCCCACCACGACAATAGCGCAGGGCAGTGTTGTACAATACATTTGACTTGAAAACCAATTTATCATTTAAAACATGCGGCTTGGTATCAGTATTGTTGTATGCTTTATAAATTTCGTACTCTTCAAGAGCGTTCAAATATCGCCCTTTCTTACATATATGAAGGGGTATCAAATTAGTTTTAAAATTAGTGTAGTTATGATTCTCGGAAATGAGGTGTTCTGCAAATTTTGACTTGATATTGTCCAAACTGTGAAATTGTGTAGGCGGCCTATGTTCTGTAAATCTTTTTAAAAAACCGCGTCCTGTCTGGCCCACATAAAAGGCGTCACAATGGTCACAAATCAATTTGTAAACACCAGTTTTGTGTTCAAGGCTGGTAGTTCTGCGGACACGAAGATTATTCATAATACTATTAGTGGTCTTATAAGCGACCTTGATATTACTGATTTTACTAAAAATTGACCCAAAAATCTGAGGCATAAGGTATGTGTACGGTGTTGCAATGCATTTGCGTGTTGTATTTTCGCGTGTTTTATGTCCGTTAATGTTACTATGCCCCTTCTTATGTTTTCGAAGGATGTTGTTCACCATATTGGCATCATAACCATTAGCAACTGCAACGTGTTTAATGGTGTCTAATTCCTCACGGTATTCTTTATCACCGAGGGGCAAAGGTAAAAGTCTATAAATCATACTGTGGAAGGCAGCTAATTTCTGTGATAAAGGATGAAAAGACTTAGCATGTATTACAATATCAGTCGTTGTGGGTTTTCTATAGATGTCAAATTGTAACTTTTTATTATTGTCCTTAGCAACAGTTAAATCTAGAAAATTCAGTTTACCATTGTCTTCACTCTCAAGTGTGAACTGCATTTTGTCATTGATATTATTCAAATAATTATGTAAATTATCAAGTTGCCTTTGTGTACCTTTGTATATTAAAAAGGTATCATCAACATACCTGCCGTAAAATATTATGTTATTCTTGTGTTTGTTATTAGTGAGAATGAATGAATTTTCGAAATTATTTAGGTATATATCTGCAAGAAGACCTGAAAGTGGAGAACCCATTGCTAACCCATTTTGTTGGCTGAAAAATTGATTATTGTGGGTAAAATAATTTTGATCAAGAACTAACTCCAAAATGTGCATCAATTCATGTATACTATTAATATCCAATTTAATAGTATTAATAAGGTTAATCCTAAGTATACGCAAGGTCTCAGCTACTGGTATATTCGTATACAAGTCCACAATATCAAAGCAAATAAGTTTGCAAGCCGGTTCAACTATTAAATTTTTAACCTTATTCACAAAGTCAACACTATTAATTAGACTATGATCATTAATTATTTGTATATTGTGTTTTATTATGGTGACTAGTTTTTTAGCCGTTTTATACCCCGGAGCAGTGGTGAAATTTACTAATGGTCTCAAGGGGATAGCATCCTTGTGGAGTTTGGGTAATCCTGTCAAAACGGGTGCTTTTGAATTTATAGGTTTCAAAGATCTTCTTGTTTGTTCATCAAACAAATGGGTGCATATGTTTATACCTTGATTTAATTGTTTTAGATAATTTTCAGTTGGGTCAGAATTTAGTAAACCAATGTTGTTGTTAATAATGAAATTTTGTATTTTATTGTTATAATCTTCTCTGTCCATAATAACTACAGTGTTACCTTTGTCAGCTTTAGTGACGAGAGCTTTATTGTCAGATAATTTTTGTTTTAATCCTATTAAAATTTTCCGTTCTTTATTATAATTATTATTTGTTAAAGGAATAGAGGAATGAACATTATTATACCGATTTTTAATGATTTTATTGAATATTTCGTTTAATAAGAAACGTGTCTGGTCTTGATCTTTTTGGTCAACCATTGCCTTAACAACAGTCTCTGCATTGATAATTTCTGCAATAATTTGCTTACGATCAAGACTCGATTTGTGTACGGGAAGATTATATTTCTAACCTTTACTCAATAAATCAGTTTCATCAGTATTTAAAACAAGGGACGTTAAATTCTGCAACCGCGTATAAAATTTGTGTTTACATTTGATATTGCTGGATATCGGTAACTGATCATTGAACAACCTTTGCAGTTTATCTGATTGTTTTATACGCATTTGATAAACTATTCGCCTGACGTCATTGTTTATAAAATCCAGATAGTGATTCAGTACGGCTGGATGCGTGTTATCTAATAATTGTAAATGCAATTTGTATAATGTATAATTTAGGTTTGACTTTTTAATGTATAGAGATTTAATTTCTTCTTTAACTCTGTAAATTTCTGCATATTTTTTGGTTTTTGATTCAGCAATAGATGAACCTTTAAGTCTTATAATAGCATAATTCGGTATAACATTGTTCTCCAAACACGATTTGTTGAATTTAATGTGTAAAATAGTTTTGTGTAATTGGACTTTAATATTTTGAAATTTTCGTACTAAGTTTGCACGACTTGCAGTATTCATGTTTAAAAGGAATAAATTCCAAATGTTTAGTACCAAGCCACGTGTTGTTCAATCAAATATATTGGAACTTACCGTCTGCGGCTTTTAGAAACAGCGTCTTTACAAAATTGACATGTTTCGGGACACTTGTCCCATCATCAGAATTTAAAACAATCGCGTATCATTTAAAGTTGATACACTTGTCAATCACTGAAAACATTAAAATCCAATATGAACAAATAACTTAAAATAATATGATACTAAAATGTTTAAAACGAGTGCGAAGGTTTACCGATGTACATCGTATGAAGACCGACCGCGCACTAATTTACGTCTCGCTCCCACCACGACAATAGCGCAGGGCAGTGTTGTACAATACATTTGACTTGAAAACCAATTTATCATTTAAAACATGCGGCTTGGTATCAGTATTGTTGTATGCTTTATAAATTTCGTACTCTTCAAGAGCGTTCAAATATCGCCCTTTCTTACATATATGAAGGGGTATCAAATTAGTTTTAAAATTAGTGTAGTTATGATTCTCGGAAATGAGGTGTTCTGCAAATTTTGACTTGATATTGTCCAAACTGTGAAATTGTGTAGGCGGCCTATGTTCTGTAAATCTTTTTAAAAAACCGCGTCCTGTCTGGCCCACATAAAAGGCGTCACAATGGTCACAAATCAATTTGTAAACACCAGTTTTGTGTTCAAGGCTGGTAGTTCTGCGGACACGAAGATTATTCATAATACTATTAGTGGTCTTATAAGCGACCTTGATATTACTGATTTTACTAAAAATTGACCCAAAAATCTGAGGCATAAGGTATGTGTACGGTGTTGCAATGCATTTGCGTGTTGTATTTTCGCGTGTTTTATGTCCGTTAATGTTACTATGCCCCTTCTTATGTTTTCGAAGGATGTTGTTCACCATATTGGCATCATAACCATTAGCAACTGCAACGTGTTTAATGGTGTCTAATTCCTCACGGTATTCTTTATCACCGAGGGGCAAAGGTAAAAGTCTATAAATCATACTGTGGAAGGCAGCTAATTTCTGTGATAAAGGATGAAAAGACTTAGCATGTATTACAATATCAGTCGTTGTGGGTTTTCTATAGATGTCAAATTGTAACTTTTTATTATTGTCCTTAGCAACAGTTAAATCTAGAAAATTCAGTTTACCATTGTCTTCACTCTCAAGTGTGAACTGCATTTTGTCATTGATATTATTCAAATAATTATGTAAATTATCAAGTTGCCTTTGTGTACCTTTGTATATTAAAAAGGTATCATCAACATACCTGCCGTAAAATATTATGTTATTCTTGTGTTTGTTATTAGTGAGAATGAATGAATTTTCGAAATTATTTAGGTATATATCTGCAAGAAGACCTGAAAGTGGAGAACCCATTGCTAACCCATTTTGTTGGCTGAAAAATTGATTATTGTGGGTAAAATAATTTTGATCAAGAACTAACTCCAAAATGTGCATCAATTCATGTATACTATTAATATCCAATTTAATAGTATTAATAAGGTTAATCCTAAGTATACGCAAGGTCTCAGCTACTGGTATATTCGTATACAAGTCCACAATATCAAAGCAAATAAGTTTGCAAGCCGGTTCAACTATTAAATTTTTAACCTTATTCACAAAGTCAACACTATTAATTAGACTATGATCATTAATTATTTGTATATTGTGTTTTATTATGGTGACTAGTTTTTTAGCCGTTTTATACCCCGGAGCAGTGGTGAAATTTACTAATGGTCTCAAGGGGATAGCATCCTTGTGGAGTTTGGGTAATCCTGTCAAAACGGGTGCTTTTGAATTTATAGGTTTCAAAGATCTTCTTGTTTGTTCATCAAACAAATGGGTGCATATGTTTATACCTTGATTTAATTGTTTTAGATAATTTTCAGTTGGGTCAGAATTTAGTAAACCAATGTTGTTGTTAATAATGAAATTTTGTATTTTATTGTTATAATCTTCTCTGTCCATAATAACTACAGTGTTACCTTTGTCAGCTTTAGTGACGAGAGCTTTATTGTCAGATAATTTTTGTTTTAATCCTATTAAAATTTTCCGTTCTTTATTATAATTATTATTTGTTAAAGGAATAGAGGAATGAACATTATTATACCGATTTTTAATGATTTTATTGAATATTTCGTTTAATAAGAAACGTGTCTGGTCTTGATCTTTTTGGTCAACCATTGCCTTAACAACAGTCTCTGCATTGATAATTTCTGCAATAATTTGCTTACGATCAAGACTCGATTTGTGTACGGGAAGATTATATTTCTAACCTTTACTCAATAAATCAGTTTCATCAGTATTTAAAACAAGGGACGTTAAATTCTGCAACCGCGTATAAAATTTGTGTTTACATTTGATATTGCTGGATATCGGTAACTGATCATTGAACAACCTTTGCAGTTTATCTGATTGTTTTATACGCATTTGATAAACTATTCGCCTGACGTCATTGTTTATAAAATCCAGATAGTGATTCAGTACGGCTGGATGCGTGTTATCTAATAATTGTAAATGCAATTTGTATAATGTATAATTTAGGTTTGACTTTTTAATGTATAGAGATTTAATTTCTTCTTTAACTCTGTAAATTTCTGCATATTTTTTGGTTTTTGATTCAGCAATAGATGAACCTTTAAGTCTTATAATAGCATAATTCGGTATAACATTGTTCTCCAAACACGATTTGTTGAATTTAATGTGTAAAATAGTTTTGTGTAATTGGACTTTAATATTTTGAAATTTTCGTACTAAGTTTGCACGACTTGCAGTATTCATGTTTAAAAGGAATAAATTCCAAATGTTTAGTACCAAGCCACGTGTTGTTCAATCAAATATATTGGAACTTACCGTCTGCGGCTTTTAGAAACAGCGTCTTTACAAAATTGACATGTTTCGGGACACTTGTCCCATCATCAGAATTTAAAACAATCGCGTATCATTTAAAGTTGATACACTTGTCAATCACTGAAAACATTAAAATCCAATATGAACAAATAACTTAAAATAATATGATACTAAAATGTTTAAAACGAGTGCGAAGGTTTACCGATGTACATCGTATGAAGACCGACCGCGCACTAATTTACGTCTCGCTCCCACCACGACAATAGCGCAGGGCAGTGTTGTACAATACATTTGACTTGAAAACCAATTTATCATTTAAAACATGCGGCTTGGTATCAGTATTGTTGTATGCTTTATAAATTTCGTACTCTTCAAGAGCGTTCAAATATCGCCCTTTCTTACATATATGAAGGGGTATCAAATTAGTTTTAAAATTAGTGTAGTTATGATTCTCGGAAATGAGGTGTTCTGCAAATTTTGACTTGATATTGTCCAAACTGTGAAATTGTGTAGGCGGCCTATGTTCTGTAAATCTTTTTAAAAAACCGCGTCCTGTCTGGCCCACATAAAAGGCGTCACAATGGTCACAAATCAATTTGTAAACACCAGTTTTGTGTTCAAGGCTGGTAGTTCTGCGGACACGAAGATTATTCATAATACTATTAGTGGTCTTATAAGCGACCTTGATATTACTGATTTTACTAAAAATTGACCCAAAAATCTGAGGCATAAGGTATGTGTACGGTGTTGCAATGCATTTGCGTGTTGTATTTTCGCGTGTTTTATGTCCGTTAATGTTACTATGCCCCTTCTTATGTTTTCGAAGGATGTTGTTCACCATATTGGCATCATAACCATTAGCAACTGCAACGTGTTTAATGGTGTCTAATTCCTCACGGTATTCTTTATCACCGAGGGGCAAAGGTAAAAGTCTATAAATCATACTGTGGAAGGCAGCTAATTTCTGTGATAAAGGATGAAAAGACTTAGCATGTATTACAATATCAGTCGTTGTGGGTTTTCTATAGATGTCAAATTGTAACTTTTTATTATTGTCCTTAGCAACAGTTAAATCTAGAAAATTCAGTTTACCATTGTCTTCACTCTCAAGTGTGAACTGCATTTTGTCATTGATATTATTCAAATAATTATGTAAATTATCAAGTTGCCTTTGTGTACCTTTGTATATTAAAAAGGTATCATCAACATACCTGCCGTAAAATATTATGTTATTCTTGTGTTTGTTATTAGTGAGAATGAATGAATTTTCGAAATTATTTAGGTATATATCTGCAAGAAGACCTGAAAGTGGAGAACCCATTGCTAACCCATTTTGTTGGCTGAAAAATTGATTATTGTGGGTAAAATAATTTTGATCAAGAACTAACTCCAAAATGTGCATCAATTCATGTATACTATTAATATCCAATTTAATAGTATTAATAAGGTTAATCCTAAGTATACGCAAGGTCTCAGCTACTGGTATATTCGTATACAAGTCCACAATATCAAAGCAAATAAGTTTGCAAGCCGGTTCAACTATTAAATTTTTAACCTTATTCACAAAGTCAACACTATTAATTAGACTATGATCATTAATTATTTGTATATTGTGTTTTATTATGGTGACTAGTTTTTTAGCCGTTTTATACCCCGGAGCAGTGGTGAAATTTACTAATGGTCTCAAGGGGATAGCATCCTTGTGGAGTTTGGGTAATCCTGTCAAAACGGGTGCTTTTGAATTTATAGGTTTCAAAGATCTTCTTGTTTGTTCATCAAACAAATGGGTGCATATGTTTATACCTTGATTTAATTGTTTTAGATAATTTTCAGTTGGGTCAGAATTTAGTAAACCAATGTTGTTGTTAATAATGAAATTTTGTATTTTATTGTTATAATCTTCTCTGTCCATAATAACTACAGTGTTACCTTTGTCAGCTTTAGTGACGAGAGCTTTATTGTCAGATAATTTTTGTTTTAATCCTATTAAAATTTTCCGTTCTTTATTATAATTATTATTTGTTAAAGGAATAGAGGAATGAACATTATTATACCGATTTTTAATGATTTTATTGAATATTTCGTTTAATAAGAAACGTGTCTGGTCTTGATCTTTTTGGTCAACCATTGCCTTAACAACAGTCTCTGCATTGATAATTTCTGCAATAATTTGCTTACGATCAAGACTCGATTTGTGTACGGGAAGATTATATTTCTAACCTTTACTCAATAAATCAGTTTCATCAGTATTTAAAACAAGGGACGTTAAATTCTGCAACCGCGTATAAAATTTGTGTTTACATTTGATATTGCTGGATATCGGTAACTGATCATTGAACAACCTTTGCAGTTTATCTGATTGTTTTATACGCATTTGATAAACTATTCGCCTGACGTCATTGTTTATAAAATCCAGATAGTGATTCAGTACGGCTGGATGCGTGTTATCTAATAATTGTAAATGCAATTTGTATAATGTATAATTTAGGTTTGACTTTTTAATGTATAGAGATTTAATTTCTTCTTTAACTCTGTAAATTTCTGCATATTTTTTGGTTTTTGATTCAGCAATAGATGAACCTTTAAGTCTTATAATAGCATAATTCGGTATAACATTGTTCTCCAAACACGATTTGTTGAATTTAATGTGTAAAATAGTTTTGTGTAATTGGACTTTAATATTTTGAAATTTTCGTACTAAGTTTGCACGACTTGCAGTATTCATGTTTAAAAGGAATAAATTCCAAATGTTTAGTACCAAGCCACGTGTTGTTCAATCAAATATATTGGAACTTACCGTCTGCGGCTTTTAGAAACAGCGTCTTTACAAAATTGACATGTTTCGGGACACTTGTCCCATCATCAGAATTTAAAACAATCGCGTATCATTTAAAGTTGATACACTTGTCAATCACTGAAAACATTAAAATCCAATATGAACAAATAACTTAAAATAATATGATACTAAAATGTTTAAAACGAGTGCGAAGGTTTACCGATGTACATCGTATGAAGACCGACCGCGCACTAATTTACGTCTCGCTCCCACCACGACAATAGCGCAGGGCAGTGTTGTACAATACATTTGACTTGAAAACCAATTTATCATTTAAAACATGCGGCTTGGTATCAGTATTGTTGTATGCTTTATAAATTTCGTACTCTTCAAGAGCGTTCAAATATCGCCCTTTCTTACATATATGAAGGGGTATCAAATTAGTTTTAAAATTAGTGTAGTTATGATTCTCGGAAATGAGGTGTTCTGCAAATTTTGACTTGATATTGTCCAAACTGTGAAATTGTGTAGGCGGCCTATGTTCTGTAAATCTTTTTAAAAAACCGCGTCCTGTCTGGCCCACATAAAAGGCGTCACAATGGTCACAAATCAATTTGTAAACACCAGTTTTGTGTTCAAGGCTGGTAGTTCTGCGGACACGAAGATTATTCATAATACTATTAGTGGTCTTATAAGCGACCTTGATATTACTGATTTTACTAAAAATTGACCCAAAAATCTGAGGCATAAGGTATGTGTACGGTGTTGCAATGCATTTGCGTGTTGTATTTTCGCGTGTTTTATGTCCGTTAATGTTACTATGCCCCTTCTTATGTTTTCGAAGGATGTTGTTCACCATATTGGCATCATAACCATTAGCAACTGCAACGTGTTTAATGGTGTCTAATTCCTCACGGTATTCTTTATCACCGAGGGGCAAAGGTAAAAGTCTATAAATCATACTGTGGAAGGCAGCTAATTTCTGTGATAAAGGATGAAAAGACTTAGCATGTATTACAATATCAGTCGTTGTGGGTTTTCTATAGATGTCAAATTGTAACTTTTTATTATTGTCCTTAGCAACAGTTAAATCTAGAAAATTCAGTTTACCATTGTCTTCACTCTCAAGTGTGAACTGCATTTTGTCATTGATATTATTCAAATAATTATGTAAATTATCAAGTTGCCTTTGTGTACCTTTGTATATTAAAAAGGTATCATCAACATACCTGCCGTAAAATATTATGTTATTCTTGTGTTTGTTATTAGTGAGAATGAATGAATTTTCGAAATTATTTAGGTATATATCTGCAAGAAGACCTGAAATTGGAGAACCCATTGCTAACCCATTTTGTTGGCTGAAAAATTGATTATTGTGGGTAAAATAATTTTGATCAAGAACTAACTCCAAAATGTGCATCAATTCATGTATACTATTAATATCCAATTTAATAGTATTAATAAGGTTAATCCTAAGTATACGCAAGGTCTCAGCTACTGGTATATTCGTATACAAGTCCACAATATCAAAGCAAATAAGTTTGCAAGCCGGTTCAACTATTAAATTTTTAACCTTATTCACAAAGTCAACACTATTAATTAGACTATGATCATTAATTATTTGTATATTGTGTTTTATTATGGTGACTAGTTTTTTAGCCGTTTTATACCCCGGAGCAGTGGTGAAATTTACTAATGGTCTCAAGGGGATAGCATCCTTGTGGAGTTTGGGTAATCCTGTCAAAACGGGTGCTTTTGAATTTATAGGTTTCAAAGATCTTCTTGTTTGTTCATCAAACAAATGGGTGCATATGTTTATACCTTGATTTAATTGTTTTAGATAATTTTCAGTTGGGTCAGAATTTAGTAAACCAATGTTGTTGTTAATAATGAAATTTTGTATTTTATTGTTATAATCTTCTCTGTCCATAATAACTACAGTGTTACCTTTGTCAGCTTTAGTGACGAGAGCTTTATTGTCAGATAATTTTTGTTTTAATCCTATTAAAATTTTCCGTTCTTTATTATAATTATTATTTGTTAAAGGAATAGAGGAATGAACATTATTATACCGATTTTTAATGATTTTATTGAATATTTCGTTTAATAAGAAACGTGTCTGGTCTTGATCTTTTTGGTCAACCATTGCCTTAACAACAGTCTCTGCATTGATAATTTCTGCAATAATTTGCTTACGATCAAGACTCGATTTGTGTACGGGAAGATTATATTTCTAACCTTTACTCAATAAATCAGTTTCATCAGTATTTAAAACAAGGGACGTTAAATTCTGCAACCGCGTATAAAATTTGTGTTTACATTTGATATTGCTGGATATCGGTAACTGATCATTGAACAACCTTTGCAGTTTATCTGATTGTTTTATACGCATTTGATAAACTATTCGCCTGACGTCATTGTTTATAAAATCCAGATAGTGATTCAGTACGGCTGGATGCGTGTTATCTAATAATTGTAAATGCAATTTGTATAATGTATAATTTAGGTTTGACTTTTTAATGTATAGAGATTTAATTTCTTCTTTAACTCTGTAAATTTCTGCATATTTTTTGGTTTTTGATTCAGCAATAGATGAACCTTTAAGTCTTATAATAGCATAATTCGGTATAACATTGTTCTCCAAACACGATTTGTTGAATTTAATGTGTAAAATAGTTTTGTGTAATTGGACTTTAATATTTTGAAATTTTCGTACTAAGTTTGCACGACTTGCAGTATTCATGTTTAAAAGGAATAAATTCCAAATGTTTAGTACCAAGCCACGTGTTGTTCAATCAAATATATTGGAACTTACCGTCTGCGGCTTTTAGAAACAGCGTCTTTACAAAATTGACATGTTTCGGGACACTTGTCCCATCATCAGAATTTAAAACAATCGCGTATCATTTAAAGTTGATACACTTGTCAATCACTGAAAACATTAAAATCCAATATGAACAAATAACTTAAAATAATATGATACTAAAATGTTTAAAACGAGTGCGAAGGTTTACCGATGTACATCGTATGAAGACCGACCGCGCACTAATTTACGTCTCGCTCCCACCACGACAATAGCGCAGGGCAGTGTTGTACAATACATTTGACTTGAAAACCAATTTATCATTTAAAACATGCGGCTTGGTATCAGTATTGTTGTATGCTTTATAAATTTCGTACTCTTCAAGAGCGTTCAAATATCGCCCTTTCTTACATATATGAAGGGGTATCAAATTAGTTTTAAAATTAGTGTAGTTATGATTCTCGGAAATGAGGTGTTCTGCAAATTTTGACTTGATATTGTCCAAACTGTGAAAGTGTGTAGGCGGCCTATGTTCTGTAAATCTTTTTAAAAAACCGCGTCCTGTTTGGCCCACATAAAAGGCGTCACAATGGTCACAAATCAATTTGTAAACACCAGTTTTGTGTTCAAGGCTGGTAGTTCTGCGGACACGAAGATTATTCATAATACTATTAGTGGTCTTATAAGTGACCTTGATATTACTGGTTTTACTAAAAATTGACCCAAAAATCTGAGGCATAAGGTATGTGTACGGTGTTGCAATGCATTTGCGTGTTGTATTTTCGCGTGTTTTATGTCCGTTAATGTTACTATGCCCCTTCTTATGTTTTCGAAGGATGTTGTTCACCATATTGACATCATAACCATTAGCAACTGCAACGTGTTTAATGGTGTCTAATTCCTCACGGTATTCTTTATCACCGAGGGGCAAAGGTAAAAGTCTATAAATCATACTGTGGAAGGCAGCTAATTTCTGTGATAAAGGATGAAAAGACTTAGCATGTATTACAATATCAGTCGTTGTGGGTTTTCTATAGATGTCAAATTGTAACTTTTTAATATTGTCCTTAGCAACAGTTAAATCTAGAAAATTCAGTTTACCATTGTCTTCACTTTCAAGTGTGAACTGCATTTTGTCATTGATATTATTCAAATAATTATGTAAATTATCAAGTTGCCTTTGTGTACCTTTGTATATTAAAAAGGTATCATCAACATACCTGCCGTAAAATATTATGTTATTCTTGTGTTTGTTATTAGTGAGAATGAATGAATTTTCGAAATTATTTAGGTATATATCTGCAAGAAGACCTGAAAGTGGAGAACCCATTGCTAACCCATTTTGTTGGCTGAAAAATTGATTATTGTGGGTAAAATAATTTTGATCAAGAACTAACTCCAAAATGTGCATCAATTCATGTATACTATTAATATCCAATTTAATAGTATTAATAAGTTTAATCCTAAGTATACGCAAGGTCTCAGCTACTGGTATATTCGTATACAAGTCCACAATATCAAAGCAAATAAGTTTGTAAGCCGGTTCAACTATTAAATTTTTAACCTTATTCACAAAGTCAACACTATTAATTAGACTATGATCATTAATTATTTGTATATTGTGTTTTATTATGGTGACTAGTTTTTTAGCCGTTTTATACCCCGGAGCAGTGGTGAAATTTACTAATGGTCTCAAGGGGATAGCATCCTTGTGGAGTTTGGGTAATCCTGTCAAAACGGGTGCTTTTGAATTTATAGGTTTCAAAGATCTTCTTGTTTGTTCATCAAACAAATGGGTGCATCTGTTTATACCTTGATTTAATTGTTTTAGATAATTTTCAGTTGGGTCAGAATTTAGTAAACCAATGTTGTTGTTAATAATGAAATTTTGTATTTTATTGTTATAATCTTCTCTGTCCATAATAACTACAGTGTTACCTTTGTCAGCTTTAGTGACGAGAGCTTTATTGTCAGATAATTTTTGTTTTAATCCTATTAAAATTTTCCGTTCTTTATTATAATTATTATTTGTTAAAGGAATAGAGGAATGAACATTATTATACCGATTTTTAATGATTTTATTGAATATTTCGTTTAATAAGAAACGTGTCTGGTCTTGATCTTTTTGGTCAACCATTGCCTTAACAACAGTCTCTGCATTGATAATTTCTGCAATAATTTGCTTACGATCAAGACTCGATTTGTGTACGGGAAGATTATATTTCTAACCTTTACTCAATAAATCAGTTTCATCAGTATTTAAAACAAGGGACGTTAAATTCTGCAACCGCGTATAAAATTTGTGTTTACATTTGATATTGCTGGATATCGGTAACTGATCATTGAACAACCTTTGCAGTTTATCTGATTGTTTTATACGCATTTGATAAACTATTCGCCTGACGTCATTGTTTATAAAATCCAGATAGTGATTCAGTACGGCTGGATGCGTGTTATCTAATAATTGTAAATGCAATTTGTATAATGTATAATTTAGGTTTGACTTTTTAATGTATAGAGATTTAATTTCTTCTTTAACTCTGTAAATTTCTGCATATTTTTTGGTTTTTGATTCAGCAATAGATGAACCTTTAAGTCTTATAATAGCATAATTCGGTATAACATTGTTCTCCAAACACGATTTGTTGAATTTAATGTGTAAAATAGTTTTGTGTAATTGGACTTTAATATTTTGAAATTTTCGTACTAAGTTTGCACGACTTGCAGTATTCATGTTTAAAAGGAATAAATTCCAAATGTTTAGTACCAAGCCACGTGTTGTTCAATCAAATATATTGGAACTTACCGTCTGCGGCTTTTAGAAACAGCGTCTTTACAAAATTGACATGTTTCGGGACACTTGTCCCATCATCAGAATTTAAAACAATCGCGTATCATTTAAAGTTGATACACTTGTCAATCACTGAAAACATTAAAATCCAATATGAACAAATAACTTAAAATAATATGATACTAAAATGTTTAAAACGAGTGCGAAGGTTTACCGATGTACATCGTATGAAGACCGACCGCGCACTAATTTACGTCTCGCTCCCACCACGACAATAGCGCAGGGCAGTGTTGTACAATACATTTGACTTGAAAACCAATTTATCATTTAAAACATGCGGCTTGGTATCAGTATTGTTGTATGCTTTATAAATTTCGTACTCTTCAAGAGCGTTCAAATATCGCCCTTTCTTACATATATGAAGGGGTATCAAATTAGTTTTAAAATTAGTGTAGTTATGATTCTCGGAAATGAGGTGTTCTGCAAATTTTGACTTGATATTGTCCAAACTGTGAAATTGTGTAGGCGGCCTATGTTCTGTAAATCTTTTTAAAAAACCGCGTCCTGTCTGGCCCACATAAAAGGCGTCACAATGGTCACAAATCAATTTGTAAACACCAGTTTTGTGTTCAAGGCTGGTAGTTCTGCGGACACGAAGATTATTCATAATACTATTAGTGGTCTTATAAGCGACCTTGATATTACTGATTTTACTAAAAATTGACCCAAAAATCTGAGGCATAAAGTATGTGTACGGTGTTGCAATGCATTTGCGTGTTGTATTTTCGCGTGTTTTATGTCCGTTAATGTTACTATGCCCCTTCTTATGTTTTCGAAGGATGTTGTTCACCATATTGACATCATAACCATTAGCAACTGCAACGTGTTTAATGGTGTCTAATTCCTCACGGTATTCTTTATCACCGAGGGGCAAAGGTAAAAGTCTATAAATCATACTGTGGAAGGCAGCTAATTTCTGTGATAAAGGATGAAAAGACTTAGCATGTATTACAATATCAGTCGTTGTGGGTTTTCTATAGATGTCAAATTGTAACTTTTTATTATTGTCCTTAGCAACAGTTAAATCTAGAAAATTCAGTTTACCATTGTCTTCACTTTCAAGTGTGAACTGCATTTTGTCATTGATATTATTCAAATAATTATGTAAATTATCAAGTTGCCTTTGTGTACCTTTGTATATTAAAAAGGTATCATCAACATACCTGCCGTAAAATATTATGTTATTCTTGTGTTTGTTATTAGTGAGAATGAATGAATTTTCGAAATTATTTAGGTATATATCTGCAAGAAGACCTGAAAGTGGAGAACCCATTGCTAACCCATTTTGTTGGCTGAAAAATTGATTATTGTGGGTAAAATAATTTTGATCAAGAACTAACTCCAAAATGTGCATCAATTCATGTATACTATTAATATCCAATTTAATAGTATTAATAAGGTTAATCCTAAGTATACGCAAGGTCTCAGCTACTGGTATATTCGTATACAAGTCCACAATATCAAAGCAAATAAGTTTGCAAGCCGGTTCAACTATTAAATTTTTAACCTTATTCACAAAGTCAACACTATTAATTAGACTATGATCATTAATTATTTGTATATTGTGTTTTATTATGGTGACTAGTTTTTTAGCCGTTTTATACCCCGGAGCAGTGGTGAAATTTACTAATGGTCTCAAGGGGATAGCATCCTTGTGGAGTTTGGGTAATCCTGTCAAAACGGGTGCTTTTGAATTTATAGGTTTCAAAGATCTTCTTGTTTGTTCATCAAACAAATGGGTGCATCTGTTTATACCTTGATTTAATTGTTTTAGATAATTTTCAGTTGGGTCAGAATTTAGTAAACCAATGTTGTTGTTAATAATGAAATTTTGTATTTTATTGTTATAATCTTCTCTGTCCATAATAACTACAGTGTTACCTTTGTCAGCTTTAGTGACGAGAGCTTTATTGTCAGATAATTTTTGTTTTAATCCTATTAAAATTTTCCGTTCTTTATTATAATTATTATTTGTTAAAGGAATAGAGGAATGAACATTATTATACCGATTTTTAATGATTTTATTGAATATTTCGTTTAATAAGAAACGTGTCTGGTCTTGATCTTTTTGGTCAACCATTGCCTTAACAACAGTCTCTGCATTGATAATTTCTGCAATAATTTGCTTACGATCAAGACTCGATTTGTGTACGGGAAGATTATATTTCTAACCTTTACTCAATAAATCAGTTTCATCAGTATTTAAAACAAGGGACGTTAAATTCTGCAACCGCGTATAAAATTTGTGTTTACATTTGATATTGCTGGATATCGGTAACTGATCATTGAACAACCTTTGCATTTTATCTGATTGTTTTATACGCATTTGTTAAACTATTCGCCTGACGTCATTGTTTATAAAATCCAGATAGTGATTCAGTACGGCTGGATGCGTGTTATCTAATAATTGTAAATGCAATTTGTATAATGTATAATTTAGGTTTGACTTTTTAATGTATAGAGATTTAATTTCTTCTTTAACTCTGTAAATTTCTGCATATTTTTTGGTTTTTGATTCAGCAATAGATGAACCTTTAAGTCTTATAATAGCATAATTCGGTATAACATTGTTCTCCAAACACGATTTGTTGAATTTAATGTGTAAAATAGTTTTGTGTAATTGGACTTTAATATTTTGAAATTTTCGTACTAAGTTTGCACGACTTGCAGTATTCATGTTTAAAAGGAATAAATTCCAAATGTTTAGTACCAAGCCACGTGTTGTTCAATCAAATATATTGGAACTTACCGTCTGCGGCTTTTAGAAACAGCGTCTTTACAAAATTGACATGTTTCGGGACACTTGTCCCATCATCAGAATTTAAAACAATCGCGTATCATTTAAAGTTGATACACTTGTCAATCACTGAAAACATTAAAATCCAATATGAACAAATAACTTAAAATAATATGATACTAAAATGTTTAAAACGAGTGCGAAGGTTTACCGATGTACATCGTATGAAGACCGACCGCGCACTAATTTACGTCTCGCTCCCACCACGACAATAGCGCAGGGCAGTGTTGTACAATACATTTGACTTGAAAACCAATTTATCATTTAAAACATGCGGCTTGGTATCAGTATTGTTGTATGCTTTATAAATTTCGTACTCTTCAAGAGCGTTCAAATATCGCCCTTTCTTACATATATGAAGGGGTATCAAATTAGTTTTAAAATTAGTGTAGTTATGATTCTCGGAAATGAGGTGTTCTGCAAATTTTGACTTGATATTGTCCAAACTGTGAAAGTGTGTAGGCGGCCTATGTTCTGTAAATCTTTTTAAAAAACCGCGTCCTGTTTGGCCCACATAAAAGGCGTCACAATGGTCACAAATCAATTTGTAAACACCAGTTTTGTGTTCAAGGCTGGTAGTTCTGCGGACACGAAGATTATTCATAATACTATTAGTGGTCTTATAAGTGACCTTGATATTACTGGTTTTACTAAAAATTGACCCAAAAATCTGAGGCATAAGGTATGTGTACGGTGTTGCAATGCATTTGCGTGTTGTATTTTCGCGTGTTTTATGTCCGTTAATGTTACTATGCCCCTTCTTATGTTTTCGAAGGATGTTGTTCACCATATTGACATCATAACCATTAGCAACTGCAACGTGTTTAATGGTGTCTAATTCCTCACGGTATTCTTTATCACCGAGGGGCAAAGGTAAAAGTCTATAAATCATACTGTGGAAGGCAGCTAATTTCTGTGATAAAGGATGAAAAGACTTAGCATGTATTACAATATCAGTCGTTGTGGGTTTTCTATAGATGTCAAATTGTAACTTTTTATTATTGTCCTTAGCAACAGTTAAATCTAGAAAATTCAGTTTACCATTGTCTTCACTTTCAAGTGTGAACTGCATTTTGTCATTGATATTATTCAAATAATTATGTAAATTATCAAGTTGCCTTTGTGTACCTTTGTATATTAAAAAGGTATCATCAACATACCTGCCGTAAAATATTATGTTATTCTTGTGTTTGTTATTAGTGAGAATGAATGAATTTTCGAAATTATTTAGGTATATATCTGCAAGAAGACCTGAAAGTGGAGAACCCATTGCTAACCCATTTTGTTGGCTGAAAAATTGATTATTGTGGGTAAAATAATTTTGATCAAGAACTAACTCCAAAATGTGCATCAATTCATGTATACTATTAATATCCAATTTAATAGTATTAATAAGGTTAATCCTAAGTATACGCAAGGTCTCAGCTACTGGTATATTCGTATACAAGTCCACAATATCAAAGCAAATAAGTTTGCAAGCCGGTTCAACTATTAAATTTTTAACCTTATTCACAAAGTCAACACTATTAATTAGACTATGATCATTAATTATTTGTATATTGTGTTTTATTATGGTGACTAGTTTTTTAGCCGTTTTATACCCCGGAGCAGTGGTGAAATTTACTAATGGTCTCAAGGGGATAGCATCCTTGTGGAGTTTGGGTAATCCTGTCAAAACGGGTGCTTTTGAATTTATAGGTTTCAAAGATCTTCTTGTTTGTTCATCAAACAAATGGGTGCATCTGTTTATACCTTGATTTAATTGTTTTAGATAATTTTCAGTTGGGTCAGAATTTAGTAAACCAATGTTGTTGTTAATAATGAAATTTTGTATTTTATTGTTATAATCTTCTCTGTCCATAATAACTACAGTGTTACCTTTGTCAGCTTTAGTGACGAGAGCTTTATTGTCAGATAATTTTTGTTTTAATCCTATTAAAATTTTCCGTTCTTTATTATAATTATTATTTGTTAAAGGAATAGAGGAATGAACATTATTATACCGATTTTTAATGATTTTATTGAATATTTCGTTTAATAAGAAACGTGTCTGGTCTTGATCTTTTTGGTCAACCATTGCCTTAACAACAGTCTCTGCATTGATAATTTCTGCAATAATTTGCTTACGATCAAGACTCGATTTGTGTACGGGAAGATTATATTTCTAACCTTTACTCAATAAATCAGTTTCATCAGTATTTAAAACAAGGGACGTTAAATTCTGCAACCGCGTATAAAATTTGTGTTTACATTTGATATTGCTGGATATCGGTAACTGATCATTGAACAACCTTTGCATTTTATCTGATTGTTTTATACGCATTTGATAAACTATTCGCCTGACGTCATTGTTTATAAAATCCAGATAGTGATTCAGTACGGCTGGATGCGTGTTATCTAATAATTGTAAATGCAATTTGTATAATGTATAATTTAGGTTTGACTTTTTAATGTATAGAGATTTAATTTCTTCTTTAACTCTGTAAATTTCTGCATATTTTTTGGTTTTTGATTCAGCAATAGATGAACCTTTAAGTCTTATAATAGCATAATTCGGTATAACATTGTTCTCCAAACACGATTTGTTGAATTTAATGTGTAAAATAGTTTTGTGTAATTGGACTTTAATATTTTGAAATTTTCGTACTAAGTTTGCACGACTTGCAGTATTCATGTTTAAAAGGAATAAATTCCAAATGTTTAGTACCAAGCCACGTGTTGTTCAATCAAATATATTGGAACTTACCGTCTGCGGCTTTTAGAAACAGCGTCTTTACAAAATTGACATGTTTCGGGACACTTGTCCCATCATCAGAATTTAAAACAATCGCGTATCATTTAAAGTTGATACACTTGTCAATCACTGAAAACATTAAAATCCAATATGAACAAATAACTTAAAATAATATGATACTAAAATGTTTAAAACGAGTGCGAAGGTTTACCGATGTACATCGTATGAAGACCGACCGCGCACTAATTTACGTCTCGCTCCCACCACGACAATAGCGCAGGGCAGTGTTGTACAATACATTTGACTTGAAAACCAATTTATCATTTAAAACATGCGGCTTGGTATCAGTATTGTTGTATGCTTTATAAATTTCGTACTCTTCAAGAGCGTTCAAATATCGCCCTTTCTTACATATATGAAGGGGTATCAAATTAGTTTTAAAATTAGTGTAGTTATGATTCTCGGAAATGAGGTGTTCTGCAAATTTTGACTTGATATTGTCCAAACTGTGAAAGTGTGTAGGCGGCCTATATTCTGTAAATCTTTTTAAAAAACCGCGTCCTGTTTGGCCCACATAAAAGGCGTCACAATGGTCACAAATCAATTTGTAAACACCAGTTTTGTGTTCAAGGCTGGTAGTTCTGCGGACACGAAGATTATTCATAATACTATTAGTGGTCTTATAAGTGACCTTGATATTACTGGTTTTACTAAAAATTGACCCAAAAATCTGAGGCATAAGGTATGTGTACGGTGTTGCAATGCATTTGCGTGTTGTATTTTCGCGTGTTTTATGTCCGTTAATGTTACTATGCCCCTTCTTATGTTTTCGAAGGATGTTGTTCACCATATTGACATCATAACCATTAGCAACTGCAACGTGTTTAATGGTGTCTAATTCCTCACGGTATTCTTTATCACCGAGGGGCAAAGGTAAAAGTCTATAAATCATACTGTGGAAGGCAGCTAATTTCTGTGATAAAGGATGAAAAGACTTAGCATGTATTACAATATCAGTCGTTGTGGGTTTTCTATAGATGTCAAATTGTAACTTTTTATTATTGTCCTTAGCAACAGTTAAATCTAGAAAATTCAGTTTACCATTGTCTTCACTTTCAAGTGTGAACTGCATTTTGTCATTGATATTATTCAAATAATTATGTAAATTATCAAGTTGCCTTTGTGTACCTTTGTATATTAAAAAGGTATCATCAACATACCTGCCGTAAAATATTATGTTATTCTTGTGTTTGTTATTAGTGAGAATGAATGAATTTTCGAAATTATTTAGGTATATATCTGCAAGAAGACCTGAAAGTGGAGAACCCATTGCTAACCCATTTTGTTGGCTGAAAAATTGATTATTGTGGGTAAAATAATTTTGATCAAGAACTAACTCCAAAATGTGCATCAATTCATGTATACTATTAATATCCAATTTAATACTATTAATAAGGTTAATCCTAAGTATACGCAAGGTCTCAGCTACTGGTATATTCGTATACAAGTCCACAATATCAAAGCAAATAAGTTTGCAAGCCGGTTCAACTATTAAATTTTTAACCTTATTCACAAAGTCAACACTATTAATTAGACTATGATCATTAATTATTTGTATATTGTGTTTTATTATGGTGACTAGTTTTTTAGCCGTTTTATACCCCGGAGCAGTGGTGAAATTTACTAATGGTCTCAAGGGGATAGCATCCTTGTGGAGTTTGGGTAATCCTGTCAAAACGGGTGCTTTTGAATTTATAGGTTTCAAAGATCTTCTTGTTTGTTCATCAAACAAATGGGTGCATATGTTTATACATTGATTTAATTGTTTTAGATAATTTTCAGTTGGGTCAGAATTTAGTAAACCAATGTTGTTGTTAATAATGAAATTTTGTATTTTATTGTTATAATCTTCTCTGTCCATAATAACTACAGTGTTACCTTTGTCAGCTTTAGTGACGAGAGCTTTATTGTCAGATAATTTTTGTTTTAATCCTATTAAAATTTTCCGTTCTTTATTATAATTATTATTTGTTAAAGGAATAGAGGAATGAACATTATTATACCGATTTTTAATGATTTTATTGAATATTTCGTTTAATAAGAAACGTGTCTGGTCTTGATCTTTTTGGTCAACCATTGCCTTAACAACAGTCTCTGCATTGATAATTTCTGCAATAATTTGCTTACGATCAAGACTCGATTTGTGTACGGGAAGATTATATTTCTAACCTTTACTCAATAAATCAGTTTCATCAGTATTTAAAACAAGGGACGTTAAATTCTGCAACCGCGTATAAAATTTGTGTTTACATTTGATATTGCTGGATATCGGTAACTGATCATTGAACAACCTTTGCAGTTTATCTGATTGTTTTATACGCATTTGATAAACTATTCGCCTGACGTCATTGTTTATAAAATCCAGATAGTGATTCAGTACGGCTGGATGCGTGTTATCTAATAATTGTAAATGCAATTTGTATAATGTATAATTTAGGTTTGACTTTTTAATGTATAGAGATTTAATTTCTTCTTTAACTCTGTAAATTTCTGCATATTTTTTGGTTTTTGATTCAGCAATAGATGAACCTATAAGTCTTATAATAGCATAATTCGGTATAACATTGTTCTCCAAACACGATTTGTTGAATTTAATGTGTAAAATAGTTTTGTGTAATTGGACTTTAATATTTTGAAATTTTCGTACTAAGTTTGCACGACTTGCAGTATTCATGTTTAAAAGGAATAAATTCCAAATGTTTAGTACCAAGCCACGTGTTGTTCAATCAAATATATTGGAACTTACCGCCTGCGGCTTTTAGAAACAGCGTCTTTACAAAATTGACATGTTTCGGGACACTTGTCCCATCATCAGAATTTAAAACAATCGCGTATCATTTAAAGTTGATACACTTGTCAATCACTGAAAACATTAAAATCCAATATGAACAAATAACTTAAAATAATATGATACTAAAATGTTTAAAACGAGTGCGAAGGTTTACCGATGTACATCGTATGAAGACCGACCGCGCACTAATTTACGTCTCGCTCCCACCACGACAATAGCGCAGGGCAGTGTTGTACAATACATTTGACTTGAAAACCAATTTATCATTTAAAACATGCGGCTTGGTATCAGTATTGTTGTATGCTTTATAAATTTCGTACTCTTCAAGAGCGTTCAAATATCGCCCTTTCTTACATATATGAAGGGGTATCAAATTAGTTTTAAAATTAGTGTAGTTATGATTCTCGGAAATGAGGTGTTCTGCAAATTTTGACTTGATATTGTCCAAACTGTGAAAGTGTGTAGGCGGCCTATGTTCTGTAAATCTTTTTAAAAAACCGCGTCCTGTTTGGCCCACATAAAAGGCGTCACAATGGTCACAAATCAATTTGTAAACACCAGTTTTGTGTTCAAGGCTGGTAGTTCTGCGGACACGAAGATTATTCATAATACTATTAGTGGTCTTATAAGTGACCTTGATATTACTGGTTTTACTAAAAATTGACCCAAAAATCTGAGGCATAAGGTATGTGTACGGTGTTGCAATGCATTTGCGTGTTGTATTTTCGCGTGTTTTATGTCCGTTAATGTTACTATGCCCCTTCTTATGTTTTCGAAGGATGTTGTTCACCATATTGACATCATAACCATTAGCAACTGCAACGTGTTTAATGGTGTCTAATTCCTCACGGTATTCTTTATCACCGAGGGGCAAAGGTAAAAGTCTATAAATCATACTGTGGAAGGCAGCTAATTTCTGTGATAAAGGATGAAAAGACTTAGCATGTATTACAATATCAGTCGTTGTGGGTTTTCTATAGATGTCAAATTGTAACTTTTTATTATTGTCCTTAGCAACAGTTAAATCTAGAAAATTCAGTTTACCATTGTCTTCACTTTCAAGTGTGAACTGCATTTTGTCATTGATATTATTCAAATAATTATGTAAATTATCAAGTTGCCTTTGTGTACCTTTGTATATTAAAAAGGTATCATCAACATACCTGCCGTAAAATATTATGTTATTCTTGTGTTTGTTATTAGTGAGAATGAATGAATTTTCGAAATTATTTAGGTATATATCTGCAAGAAGACCTGAAAGTGGAGAACCCATTGCTAACCCATTTTGTTGGCTGAAAAATTGATTATTGTGGGTAAAATAATTTTGATCAAGAACTAACTCCAAAATGTGCATCAATTCATGTATACTATTAATATCCAATTTAATAGTATTAATAAGGTTAATCCTAAGTATACGCAAGGTCTCAGCTACTGGTATATTCGTATACAAGTCCACAATATCAAAGCAAATAAGTTTGCAAGCCGGTTCAACTATTAAATTTTTAACCTTATTCACAAAGTCAACACTATTAATTAGACTATGATCATTAATTATTTGTATATTGTGTTTTATTATGGTGACTAGTTTTTTAGCCGTTTTATACCCCGGAGCAGTGGTGAAATTTACTAATGGTCTCAAGGGGATAGCATCCTTGTGGAGTTTGGGTAATCCTGTCAAAACGGGTGCTTTTGAATTTATAGGTTTCAAAGATCTTCTTGTTTGTTCATCAAACAAATGGGTGCATATGTTTATACATTGATTTAATTGTTTTAGATAATTTTCAGTTGGGTCAGAATTTAGTAAACCAATGTTGTTGTTAATAATGAAATTTTGTATTTTATTGTTATAATCTTCTCTGTCCATAATAACTACAGTGTTACCTTTGTCAGCTTTAGTGACGAGAGCTTTATTGTCAGATAATTTTTGTTTTAATCCTATTAAAATTTTCCGTTCTTTATTATAATTATTATTTGTTAAAGGAATAGAGGAATGAACATTATTATACCGATTTTTAATGATTTTATTGAATATTTCGTTTAATAAGAAACGTGTCTGGTCTTGATCTTTTTGGTCAACCATTGCCTTAACAACAGTCTCTGCATTGATAATTTCTGCAATAATTTGCTTACGATCAAGACTCGATTTGTGTACGGGAAGATTATATTTCTAACCTTTACTCAATAAATCAGTTTCATCAGTATTTAAAACAAGGGACGTTAAATTCTGCAACCGCGTATAAAATTTGTGTTTACATTTGATATTGCTGGATATCGGTAACTGATCATTGAACAACCTTTGCAGTTTATCTGATTGTTTTATACGCATTTGATAAACTATTCGCCTGACGTCATTGTTTATAAAATCCAGATAGTGATTCAGTACGGCTGGATGCGTGTTATCTAATAATTGTAAATGCAATTTGTATAATGTATAATTTAGGTTTGACTTTTTAATGTATAGAGATTTAATTTCTTCTTTAACTCTGTAAATTTCTGCATATTTTTTGGTTTTTGATTCAGCAATAGATGAACCTATAAGTCTTATAATAGCATAATTCGGTATAACATTGTTCTCCAAACACGATTTGTTGAATTTAATGTGTAAAATAGTTTTGTGTAATTGGACTTTAATATTTTGAAATTTTCGTACTAAGTTTGCACGACTTGCAGTATTCATGTTTAAAAGGAATAAATTCCAAATGTTTAGTACCAAGCCACGTGTTGTTCAATCAAATATATTGGAACTTACCGCCTGCGGCTTTTAGAAACAGCGTCTTTACAAAATTGACATGTTTCGGGACACTTGTCCCATCATCAGAATTTAAAACAATCGCGTATCATTTAAAGTTGATACACTTGTCAATCACTGAAAACATTAAAATCCAATATGAACAAATAACTTAAAATAATATGATACTAAAATGTTTAAAACGAGTGCGAAGGTTTACCGATGTACATCGTATGAAGACCGACCGCGCACTAATTTACGTCTCGCTCCCACCACGACAATAGCGCAGGGCAGTGTTGTACAATACATTTGACTTGAAAACCAATTTATCATTTAAAACATGCGGCTTGGTATCAGTATTGTTGTATGCTTTATAAATTTCGTACTCTTCAAGAGCGTTCAAATATCGCCCTTTCTTACATATATGAAGGGGTATCAAATTAGTTTTAAAATTAGTGTAGTTATGATTCTCGGAAATGAGGTGTTCTGCAAATTTTGACTTGATATTGTCCAAACTGTGAAAGTGTGTAGGCGGCCTATGTTCTGTAAATCTTTTTAAAAAACCGCGTCCTGTTTGGCCCACATAAAAGGCGTCACAATGGTCACAAATCAATTTGTAAACACCAGTTTTGTGTTCAAGGCTGGTAGTTCTGCGGACACGAAGATTATTCATAATACTATTAGTGGTCTTATAAGTGACCTTGATATTACTGGTTTTACTAAAAATTGACCCAAAAATCTGAGGCATAAGGTATGTGTACGGTGTTGCAATGCATTTGCGTGTTGTATTTTCGCGTGTTTTATGTCCGTTAATGTTACTATGCCCCTTCTTATGTTTTCGAAGGATGTTGTTCACCATATTGACATCATAACCATTAGCAACTGCAACGTGTTTAATGGTGTCTAATTCCTCACGGTATTCTTTATCACCGAGGGGCAAAGGTAAAAGTCTATAAATCATACTGTGGAAGGCAGCTAATTTCTGTGATAAAGGATGAAAAGACTTAGCATGTATTACAATATCAGTCGTTGTGGGTTTTCTATAGATGTCAAATTGTAACTTTTTATTATTGTCCTTAGCAACAGTTAAATCTAGAAAATTCAGTTTACCATTGTCTTCACTTTCAAGTGTGAACTGCATTTTGTCATTGATATTATTCAAATAATTATGTAAATTATCAAGTTGCCTTTGTGTACCTTTGTATATTAAAAAGGTATCATCAACATACCTGCCGTAAAATATTATGTTATTCTTGTGTTTGTTATTAGTGAGAATGAATGAAGTTTCGAAATTATTTAGGTATATATCTGCAAGAAGACCTGAAAGTGGAGAACCCATTGCTAACCCATTTTGTTGGCTGAAAAATTGATTATTGTGGGTAAAATAATTTTGATCAAGAACTAACTCCAAAATGTGCATCAATTCATGTATACTATTAATATCCAATTTAATAGTATTAATAAGGTTAATCCTAAGTATACGCAAGGTCTCAGCTACTGGTATATTCGTATACAAGTCCACAATATCAAAGCAAATAAGTTTGCAAGCCGGTTCAACTATTAAATTTTTAACCTTATTCACAAAGTCAACACTATTAATTAGACTATGATCATTAATTATTTGTATATTGTGTTTTATTATGGTGACTAGTTTTTTAGCCGTTTTATACCCCGGAGCAGTGGTGAAATTTACTAATGGTCTCAAGGGGATAGCATCCTTGTGGAGTTTGGGTAATCCTGTCAAAACGGGTGCTTTTGAATTTATAGGTTTCAAAGATCTTCTTGTTTGTTCATCAAACAAATGGGTGCATATGTTTATACCTTGATTTAATTGTTTTAGATAATTTTCAGTTGGGTCAGAATTTAGTAAACCAATGTTGTTGTTAATAATGAAATTTTGTATTTTATTGTTATAATCTTCTCTGTCCATAATAACTACAGTGTTACCTTTGTCAGCTTTAGTGACGAGAGCTTTATTGTCAGATAATTTTTGTTTTAATCCTATTAAAATTTTCCGTTCTTTATTATAATTATTATTTGTTAAAGGAATAGAGGAATGAACATTATTATACCGATTTTTAATGATTTTATTGAATATTTCGTTTAATAAGAAACGTGTCTGGTCTTGATCTTTTTGGTCAACCATTGCCTTAACAACAGTCTCTGCATTGATAATTTCTGCAATAATTTGCTTACGATCAAGACTCGATTTGTGTACGGGAAGATTATATTTCTAACCTTTACTCAATAAATCAGTTTCATCAGTATTTAAAACAAGGGACGTTAAATTCTGCAACCGCGTATAAAATTTGTGTTTACATTTGATATTGCTGGATATCGGTAACTGATCATTGAACAACCTTTGCATTTTATCTGATTGTTTTATACGCATTTGATAAACTATTCGCCTGACGTCATTGTTTATAAAATCCAGATAGTGATTCAGTACGGCTGGATGCGTGTTATCTAATAATTGTAAATGCAATTTGTATAATGTATAATTTAGGTTTGACTTTTTAATGTATAGAGATTTAATTTCTTCTTTAACTCTGTAAATTTCTGCATATTTTTTGGTTTTTGATTCAGCAATAGATGAACCTATAAGTCTTATAATAGCATAATTCGGTATAACATTGTTCTCCAAACACGATTTGTTGAATTTAATGTGTAAAATAGTTTTGTGTAATTGGACTTTAATATTTTGACATTTTCGTACTAAGTTTGCACGACTTGCAGTATTCATGTTTAAAAGGAATAAATTCCAAATGTTTAGTACCAAGCCACGTGTTGTTCAATCAAATATATTGGAACTTACCGTCTGCGGCTTTTAGAAACAGCGTCTTTACAAAATTGACATGTTTCGGGACACTTGTCCCATCATCAGAATTTAAAACAATCGCGTATCATTTAAAGTTGATACACTTGTCAATCACTGAAAACATTAAAATCCAATATGAACAAATAACTTAAAATAATATGATACTAAAATGTTTAAAACGAGTGCGAAGGTTTACCGATGTACATCGTATGAAGACCGACCGCGCACTAATTTACGTCTCGCTCCCACCACGACAATAGCGCAGGGCAGTGTTGTACAATACATTTGACTTGAAAACCAATTTATCATTTAAAACATGCGGCTTGGTATCAGTATTGTTGTATGCTTTATAAATTTCGTACTCTTCAAGAGCGTTCAAATATCGCCCTTTCTTACATATATGAAGGGGTATCAAATTAGTTTTAAAATTAGTGTAGTTATGATTCTCGGAAATGAGGTGTTCTGCAAATTTTGACTTGATATTGTCCAAACTGTAAAAGTGTGTAGGCGGCCTATGTTCTGTAAATCTTTTTAAAAAACCGCGTCCTGTTTGGCCCACATAAAAGGCGTCACAATGGTCACAAATCAATTTGTAAACACCAGTTTTGTGTTCAAGGCTGGTAGTTCTGCGGACACGAAGATTATTCATAATACTATTAGTGGTCTTATAAGTGACCTTGATATTACTGGTTTTACTAAAAATTGACCCAAAAATCTGAGGCATAAGGTATGTGTACGGTGTTGCAATGCATTTGCGTGTTGTATTTTCGCGTGTTTTATGTCCGTTAATGTTACTATGCCCCTTCTTATGTTTTCGAAGGATGTTGTTCACCATATTGACATCATAACCATTAGCAACTGCAACGTGTTTAATGGTGTCTAATTCCTCACGGTATTCTTTATCACCGAGGGGCAAAGGTAAAAGTCTATAAATCATACTGTGGAAGGCAGCTAATTTCTGTGATAAAGGATGAAAAGACTTAGCATGTATTACAATATCAGTCGTTGTGGGTTTTCTATAGATGTCAAATTGTAACTTTTTAATATTGTCCTTAGCAACAGTTAAATCTAGAAAATTCAGTTTACCATTGTCTTCACTTTCAAGTGTGAACTGCATTTTGTCATTGATATTATTCAAATAATTATGTAAATTATCAAGTTGCCTTTGTGTACCTTTGTATATTAAAAAGGTATCATCAACATACCTGCCGTAAAATATTATGTTATTCTTGTGTTTGTTATTAGTGAGAATGAATGAATTTTCGAAATTATTTAGGTATATATCTGCAAGAAGACCTGAAAGTGGAGAACCCATTGCTAACCCATTTTGTTGGCTGAAAAATTGATTATTGTGGGTAAAATAATTTTGATCAAGAACTAACTCCAAAATGTGCATCAACTCATGTATACTATTAATATCCAATTTAATAGTATTAATAAGGTTAATCCTAAGTATACGCAAGGTCTCAGCTACTGGTATATTCGTATACAAGTCCACAATATCAAAGCAAATAAGTTTGTAAGCCGGTTCAACTATTAAATTTTTAACCTTATTCACAAAGTCAACACTATTAATTAGACTATGATCATTAATTATTTGTATATTGTGTTTTATTATGGTGACTAGTTTTTTAGCCGTTTTATACCCCGGAGCAGTGGTGAAATTTACTAATGGTCTCAAGGGGATAGCATCCTTGTGGAGTTTGGGTAATCCTGTCAAAATGGGTGCTTTTGAATTTATAGGTTTCAAAGATCTTCTTGTTGGTTCATCAAACAAATGGGTGCATCTGTTTATACCTTGATTTAATCGTTTTAGATAATTTTCAGTTGGGTCAGAATTTAGTAAACCAATGTTGTTGTTAATAATGAAATTTTGTATTTTATTGTTATAATCTTCTCTGTCCATAATAACTACAGTGTTACCTTTGTCAGCTTTAGTGACGAGAGCTTTATTGTCAGATAATTTTTGTTTTAATCCTATTAAAATTTTCCGTTCTTTATTATAATTATTATTTGTTAAAGGAATAGAGGAATGAACATTATTATACCGATTTTTAATGATTTTATTGAATATCTCGTTTAATAAGAAACGTGTCTGGTCTTGATCTTTTTGGTCAACCATTGCCTTAACAACAGTCTCTGCATTGATAATTTCTGCAATAATTTGCTTACGATCAAGACTCGATTTGTGTACGGGAAGATTATATTTCTAACCTTTACTCAATAAATCAGTTTCATCAGTATTTAAAACAAGGGACGTTAAATTCTGCAACCGCGTATAAAATTTGTGTTTACATTTGATATTGCTGGATATCGGTAACTGATCATTGAACAACCTTTGCAGTTTATCTGATTGTTTTATACGCATTTGATAAACTATTCGCCTGACGTCATTGTTTATAAAATCCAGATAGTGATTCAGTACGGCTGGATGCGTGTTATCTAATAATTGTAAATGCAATTTGTATAATGTATAATTTAGGTTTGACTTTTTAATGTATAGAGATTTAATTTCTTCTTTAACTCTGTAAATTTCTGCATATTTTTTGGTTTTTGATTCAGCAATAGATGAACCTTTAAGTCTTATAATAGCATAATTCGGTATAACATTGTTCTCCAAACACGATTTGTTGAATTTAATGTGTAAAATAGTTTTGTGTAATTGGACTTTAATATTTTGAAATTTTCGTACTAAGTTTGCACGACTTGCAGTATTCATGTTTAAAAGGAATAAATTCCAAATGTTTAGTACCAAGCCACGTGTTGTTCAATCAAATATATTGGAACTTACCGTCTGCGGCTTTTAGAAACAGCGTCTTTACAAAATTGACATGTTTCGGGACACTTGTCCCATCATCAGAATTTAAAACAATCGCGTATCATTTAAAGTTGATACACTTGTCAATCACTTAAAACATTAAAATCCAATATGAACAAATAACTTAAAATAATATGATACTAAAATGTTTAAAACGAGTGCGAAGGTTTACCGATGTACATCGTATGAAGACCGACCGCGCACTAATTTACGTCTCGCTCCCACCACGACAATAGCGCAAGGCAGTGTTGTACAATACATTTGACTTGAAAACCAATTTATCATTTAAAACATGCGGCTTGGTATCAGTATTGTTGTATGCTTTATAAATTTCGTACTCTTCAAGAGCTTTCAAATATCGCCCTTTCTTACATATATGAAGGGGTATCAAATTAGTTTTAAAATTAGTGTAGTTATGATTCTCGGAAATGAGGTGTTCTGCAAATTTTGACTTGATATTGTCCAAACTGTGAAAGTGTGTAGGCGGCCTATGTTCTGTAAATCTTTTTAAAAAACCGCGTCCTGTTTGGCCCACATAAAAGGCGTCACAATGGTCACAAATCAATTTGTAAACACCAGTTTTGTGTTCAAGGCTGGTAGTTCTGCGGACACGAAGATTATTCATAATACTATTAGTGGTCTTATAAGTGACCTTGATATTACTGGTTTTACTAAAAATTGACCCAAAAATCTGAGGCATAAGGTATGTGTACGGTGTTGCAATGCATTTGCGTGTTGTATTTTCGCGTGTTTTATGTCCGTTAATGTTACTATGCCCCTTCTTATGTTTTCGAAGGATGTTGTTCACCATATTGACATCATAACCATTAGCAACTGCAACGTGTTTAATGGTGTCTAATTCCTCACGGTATTCTTAACACCGAGGGGCAAAGGTAAAAGTCTATAAATCATACTGTGGAAGGCAGCTAATTTCTGTGATAAAGGATGAAAAGACTTAGCATGTATTACAATATCAGTCGTTGTGGGTTTTCTATAGATGTCAAATTGTAACTTTTTATTATTGTCCTTAGCAACAGTTAAATCTAGAAAATTCAGTTTACCATTGTCTTCACTTTCAAGTGTGAACTGCATTTTGTCATTGATATTATTCAAATAATTATGTAAATTATCAAGTTGCCTTTGTGTACCTTTGTATATTAAAAAGGTATCATCAACATACCTGCCGTAAAATATTATGTTATTCTTGTGTTTGTTATTAGTGAGAATGAATGAATTTTCGAAATTATTTAGGTATATATCTGCAAGAAGACCTGAAAGTGGAGAACCCATTGCTAACCCATTTTGTTGGCTGAAAAATTGATTATTGTGGGTAAAATAATTTTGATCAAGAACTAACTCCAAAATGTGCATCAATTCATGTATACTATTAATATCCAATTTAATACTATTAATAAGGTTAATCCTAAGTATACGCAAGGTCTCAGCTACTGGTATATTCGTATACAAGTCCACAATATCAAAGCAAATAAGTTTGCAAGCCGGTTCAACTATTAAATTTTTAACCTTATTCACAAAGTCAACACTATTAATTAGACTATGATCATTAATTATTTGTATATTGTGTTTTATTATGGTGACTAGTTTTTTAGCCGTTTTATACCCCGGAGCAGTGGTGAAATTTACTAATGGTCTCAAGGGGATAGCATCCTTGTGGAGTTTGGGTAATCCTGTCAAAACGGGTGCTTTTGAATTTATAGGTTTCAAAGATCTTCTTGTTTGTTCATCAAACAAATGGGTGCATATGTTTATACCTTGATTTAATTGTTTTAGATAATTTTCAGTTGGGTCAGAATTTAGTAAACCAATGTTGTTGTTAATAATGAAATTTTGTATTTTATTGTTATAATCTTCTCTGTCCATAATAACTACAGTGTTACCTTTGTCAGCTTTAGTGACGAGAGCTTTATTGTCAGATAATTTTTGTTTTAATCCTATTAAAATTTTCCGTTCTTTATTATAATTATTATTTGTTAAAGGAATAGAGGAATGAACATTATTATACCGATTTTTAATGATTTTATTGAATATTTCGTTTAATAAGAAACGTGTCTGGTCTTGATCTTTTTGGTCAACCATTGCCTTAACAACAGTCTCTGCATTGATAATTTCTGCAATAATTTGCTTACGATCAAGACTCGATTTGTGTACGGGAAGATTATATTTCTAACCTTTACTCAATAAATCAGTTTCATCAGTATTTAAAACAAGGGACGTTAAATTCTGCAACCGCGTATAAAATTTGTGTTTACATTTGATATTGCTGGATATCGGTAACTGATCATTGAACAACCTTTGCATTTTATCTGATTGTTTTATACGCATTTGATAAACTATTCGCCTGACGTCATTGTTTATAAAATCCAGATAGTGATTCAGTACGGCTGGATGCGTGTTATCTAATAATTGTAAATGCAATTTGTATAATGTATAATTTAGGTTTGACTTTTTAATGTATAGAGATTTAATTTCTTCTTTAACTCTGTAAATTTCTGCATATTTTTTGGTTTTTGATTCAGCAATAGATGAACCTATAAGTCTTATAATAGCATAATTCGGTATAACATTGTTCTCCAAACACGATTTGTTGAATTTAATGTGTAAAATAGTTTTGTGTAATTGGACTTTAATATTTTGACATTTTCGTACTAAGTTTGCACGACTTGCAGTATTCATGTTTAAAAGGAATAAATTCCAAATGTTTAGTACCAAGCCACGTGTTGTTCAATCAAATATATTGGAACTTACCGTCTGCGGCTTTTAGAAACAGCGTCTTTACAAAATTGACATGTTTCGGGACACTTGTCCCATCATCAGAATTTAAAACAATCGCGTATCATTTAAAGTTGATACACTTGGCAATCACTGAAAACATTAAAATCCAATATGAACAAATAACTTAAAATAATATGATACTAAAATGTTTAAAACGAGTGCGAAGGTTTACCGATGTACATCGTATGAAGACCGACCGCGCACTAATTTACGTCTCGCTCCCACCACGACAATAGCGCAGGGCAGTGTTGTACAATACATTTGACTTGAAAACCAATTTATCATTTAAAACATGCGGCTTGGTATCAGTATTGTTGTATGCTTTATAAATTTCGTACTCTTCAAGAGCGTTCAAATATCGCCCTTTCTTACATATATGAAGGGGTATCAAATTAGTTTTAAAATTAGTGTAGTTATGATTCTCGGAAATGAGGTGTTCTGCAAATTTTGACTTGATATTGTCCAAACTGTAAAAGTGTGTAGGCGGCCTATGTTCTGTAAATCTTTTTAAAAAACCGCGTCCTGTTTGGCCCACATAAAAGGCGTCACAATGGTCACAAATCAATTTGTAAACACCAGTTTTGTGTTCAAGGCTGGTAGTTCTGCGGACACGAAGATTATTCATAATACTATTAGTGGTCTTATAAGTGACCTTGATATTACTGGTTTTACTAAAAATTGACCCAAAAATCTGAGGCATAAGGTATGTGTACGGTGTTGCAATGCATTTGCGTGTTGTATTTTCGCGTGTTTTATGTCCGTTAATGTTACTATGCCCCTTCTTATGTTTTCGAAGGATGTTGTTCACCATATTGACATCATAACCATTAGCAACTGCAACGTGTTTAATGGTGTCTAATTCCTCACGGTATTCTTTATCACCGAGGGGCAAAGGTAAAAGTCTATAAATCATACTGTGGAAGGCAGCTAATTTCTGTGATAAAGGATGAAAAGACTTAGCATGTATTACAATATCAGTCGTTGTGGGTTTTCTATAGATGTCAAATTGTAACTTTTTAATATTGTCCTTAGCAACAGTTAAATCTAGAAAATTCAGTTTACCATTGTCTTCACTTTCAAGTGTGAACTGCATTTTGTCATTGATATTATTCAAATAATTATGTAAATTATCAAGTTGCCTTTGTGTACCTTTGTATATTAAAAAGGTATCATCAACATACCTGCCGTAAAATATTATGTTATTCTTGTGTTTGTTATTAGTGAGAATGAATGAATTTTCGAAATTATTTAGGTATATATCTGCAAGAAGACCTGAAAGTGGAGAACCCATTGCTAACCCATTTTGTTGGCTGAAAAATTGATTATTGTGGGTAAAATAATTTTGATCAAGAACTAACTCCAAAATGTGCATCAACTCATGTATACTATTAATATCCAATTTAATAGTATTAATAAGGTTAATCCTAAGTATACGCAAGGTCTCAGCTACTGGTATATTCGTATACAAGTCCACAATATCAAAGCAAATAAGTTTGTAAGCCGGTTCAACTATTAAATTTTTAACCTTATTCACAAAGTCAACACTATTAATTAGACTATGATCATTAATTATTTGTATATTGTGTTTTATTATGGTGACTAGTTTTTTAGCCGTTTTATACCCCGGAGCAGTGGTGAAATTTACTAATGGTCTCAAGGGGATAGCATCCTTGTGGAGTTTGGGTAATCCTGTCAAAATGGGTGCTTTTGAATTTATAGGTTTCAAAGATCTTCTTGTTGGTTCATCAAACAAATGGGTGCATCTGTTTATACCTTGATTTAATCGTTTTAGATAATTTTCAGTTGGGTCAGAATTTAGTAAACCAATGTTGTTGTTAATAATGAAATTTTGTATTTTATTGTTATAATCTTCTCTGTCCATAATAACTACAGTGTTACCTTTGTCAGCTTTAGTGACGAGAGCTTTATTGTCAGATAATTTTTGTTTTAATCCTATTAAAATTTTCCGTTCTTTATTATAATTATTATTTGTTAAAGGAATAGAGGAATGAACATTATTATACCGATTTTTAATGATTTTATTGAATATCTCGTTTAATAAGAAACGTGTCTGGTCTTGATCTTTTTGGTCAACCATTGCCTTAACAACAGTCTCTGCATTGATAATTTCTGCAATAATTTGCTTACGATCAAGACTCGATTTGTGTACGGGAAGATTATATTTCTAACCTTTACTCAATAAATCAGTTTCATCAGTATTTAAAACAAGGGACGTTAAATTCTGCAACCGCGTATAAAATTTGTGTTTACATTTGATATTGCTGGATATCGGTAACTGATCATTGAACAACCTTTGCAGTTTATCTGATTGTTTTATACGCATTTGATAAACTATTCGCCTGACGTCATTGTTTATAAAATCCAGATAGTGATTCAGTACGGCTGGATGCGTGTTATCTAATAATTGTAAATGCAATTTGTATAATGTATAATTTAGGTTTGACTTTTTAATGTATAGAGATTTAATTTCTTCTTTAACTCTGTAAATTTCTGCATATTTTTTGGTTTTTGATTCAGCAATAGATGAACCTTTAAGTCTTATAATAGCATAATTCGGTATAACATTGTTCTCCAAACACGATTTGTTGAATTTAATGTGTAAAATAGTTTTGTGTAATTGGACTTTAATATTTTGAAATTTTCGTACTAAGTTTGCACGACTTGCAGTATTCATGTTTAAAAGGAATAAATTCCAAATGTTTAGTACCAAGCCACGTGTTGTTCAATCAAATATATTGGAACTTACCGTCTGCGGCTTTTAGAAACAGCGTCTTTACAAAATTGACATGTTTCGGGACACTTGTCCCATCATCAGAATTTAAAACAATCGCGTATCATTTAAAGTTGATACACTTGTCAATCACTTAAAACATTAAAATCCAATATGAACAAATAACTTAAAATAATATGATACTAAAATGTTTAAAACGAGTGCGAAGGTTTACCGATGTACATCGTATGAAGACCGACCGCGCACTAATTTACGTCTCGCTCCCACCACGACAATAGCGCAAGGCAGTGTTGTACAATACATTTGACTTGAAAACCAATTTATCATTTAAAACATGCGGCTTGGTATCAGTATTGTTGTATGCTTTATAAATTTCGTACTCTTCAAGAGCTTTCAAATATCGCCCTTTCTTACATATATGAAGGGGTATCAAATTAGTTTTAAAATTAGTGTAGTTATGATTCTCGGAAATGAGGTGTTCTGCAAATTTTGACTTGATTGTCCAAACTGTGAAATTGTGTAGGCGGCCTATGTTCTGTAAATATTTTTAAAAAACCGCGTCCTGTCTGGCCCACATAAAAGGCTTCACAATGGTCACAAATCAATTTGTAAACACCGGTTTTGTGTTCAAGGCTGGTAGTTCTGCGGACACGAAGATTATTCATAATACTATTAGTGGTCTTATAAGTGACCTTGATATTACTGGTTTTACTAAAAATTGACCCAAAAATCTGAGGCATAAGGTATGTGTACGGTGTTGCAATGCATTTGCGTGTTGTATTTTCGCGTGTTTTATGTCCGTTAATGTTACTATGCCCCTTCTTATGTTTTCGAAGGATGTTGTTCACCATATTGACATCATAACCATTAGCAACTGCAACGTGCTTAATGGTGTCTAATTCCTCACGGTATTCTTTATCACCGAGGGGCAAAGGTAAAAGTCTATAAATCATACTGTGGAAGGCAGCTAATTTCTGTGATAAAGGATGAAAAGACTTAGCATGTATTACAATATCAGTCGTTGTGGGTTTTCTATAGATGTCAAATTGTAACTTTTTATTATTGTCCTTAGCAACAGTTAAATCTAGAAAATTCAGTTTACCATTGTCTTCACTTTCAAGTGTGAACTGCATTTTGTCATTGATAATATTCAAATAATTATGTAAATTATCAAGTTGCCTTTGTGTACCTTTGTATATTAAAAAGGTATCATCAACATACCTGCCGTAAAATATTATGTTATTCTTGTGTTTGTTATTAGTGAGAATGAATGAATTTTCGAAATTATTTAGGTATATATCTGCAAGAAGACCTGAAAGTGGAGAACCCATTGCTAACCCATTTTGTTGGCTGAAAAATTGATTATTGTGGGTAAAATAATTTTGATCAAGAACTAACTCCAAAATGTGCATCAATTCATGTATACTATTAATATCCAATTTAATAGTATTAATAAGGTTAATCCTAAGTATACGCAAGGTCTCAGCTACTGGTATATTCGTATACAAGTCCACAATATCAAAGCAAATAAGTTTGTAAGCCGGTTCAACTATTAAATTTTTAACCTTATTCACAAAGTCAACATTATTAATTAGACTATGATCATTAATTATTTGTATATTGTGTTTTATTATGGTGACTAGTTTTTTAGCCGTTTTTATACCCCGGAGCAGTGGTGAAATTTACTAATGGTCTCAAGGGGATAGCATCCTTGTGGAGTTTGGGTAATCCTGTCAAAACGGGTGCTTTTGAATTTATAGTTTTCAAAGATCTTCTTGTTTGTTCATCAAACAAATGGGTGCATCTGTTTATACCTTGATTTAATTGTTTTAGATAATTTTCAGTTGGGTCAGAATTTAGTAAACCAATGTTGTTGTTAATAATGAAAGTTTGTATTTTATTGTTATAATCTTCTCTGTCCATAATAACTACAGTGTTACCTTTGTCAGCTTTAGTGACGAGAGCTTTATTGTCAGATAATTTTTGTTTTAATCCTATTAAAATTTTCCGTTCTTTATTATAATTATTATTTGTTAAAGGAATAGAGGAATGAACATTATTATACCGATTTTTAATGATTTTATTGAATATTTCGTTTAATAAGAAACGTGTCTGGTCTTGATCTTTTTGGTCAACCATTGCCTTAACAACAGTCTCTGCATTGATAATTTCTGCAATAATTTGCTTACGATCAAGACTCGATTTGTGTACGGGAAGATTATATTTCTAACCTTTACTCAATAAATCAGTTTCATCAGTATTTAAAACAAGGGACGTTAAATTCTGCAACCGCGTATAAAATTTGTGTTTACATTTGATATTGCTGGATATCGGTAACTGATCATTGAACAACCTTTGCAGTTTATCTGATTGTTTTATACGCATTTGATAAACTATTCGCCTGACGTCATTGTTTATAAAATCCAGATAGTGATTCAGTACGGCTGGATGCGTGTTATCTAATAATTGTAAATGCAATTTGTATAATGTATAATTTAGGTTTGACTTTTTAATGTATAGAGATTTAATTTCTTCTTTAACTCTGTAAATTTCTGCATATTTTTTGGTTTTTGATTCAGCAATAGATGAACCTTTAAGTCTTATAATAGCATAATTCGGTATAACATTGTTCTCCAAACACGATTTGTTGAATTTAATGTGTAAAATAGTTTTGTGTAATTGGACTTTAATATTTTGAAATTTTCGTACTAAGTTTGCACGACTTGCAGTATTCATGTTTAAAAGGAATAAATTCCAAATGTTTAGTACCAAGCCACGTGTTGTTCAATCAAATATATTGGAACTTACCGTCTGCGGCTTTTAGAAACAGCGTCTTTACAAAATTGACATGTTTCGGGACACTTGTCCCATCATCAGAATTTAAAACAATCGCGTATCATTTAAAGTTGATACACTTGTCAATCACTGAAAACATTAAAATCCAATATGAACAAATAACTTAAAATAATATGATACTAAAATGTTTAAAACGAGTGCGAAGGTTTACCGATGTACATCGTATGAAGACCGACCGCGCACTAATTTACGTCTCGCTCCCACCACGACAATAGCGCAAGGCAGTGTTGTACAATACATTTGACTTGAAAACCAATTTATCATTTAAAACATGCGGCTTGGTATCAGTATTGTTGTATGCTTTATAAATTTCGTACTCTTCAAGAGCTTTCAAATATCGCCCTTTCTTACATATAAGAAGGGGTATCAAATTAGTTTTAAAATTAGTGTAGTTATGATTCTCGGAAATGAGGTGTTCTGCAAATTTTGACTTGATATTGTCCAAACTGTGAAAGTGTTTAGGCGGCCTATGTTCTGTAAATCTTTTTAACAAACCACGTCCTGTCTGGCCCACATAAAAGGCGTCACAATCGTCACAAATCAATTTGTAAACACCAGTTTTGTGTTCAAGGCTGGTAGTTCTGCGGACACGAAGATTATTCATAATACTATGAGTGGTCTTATAAGTGACCTTGATATTACTGGTTTTACTAAAAACTGACCCAAAAATCTGAGGCATAAGGTATGTGTACGGTGTTGCAATGCATTTGCGTGTTGTATTTTCGCGTGTTTTCTGTCCGTTACTGTTACTATGCCCCTTCTTATGTTTTCGAAGGATGTTGTTCACCATATTGACATCATAACCATTAGCAACTGCAACGTGTTTAATGGTGTCTAATTCCACACGGTATTCTTTATCACCGAGGGGCAAAGGTAAAAGTCTATAAATCATACTGTGGAAGGCAGCTAATTTCTGTGATAAAGGATGAAAAGACTTAGCATGTATTACAATATCAGTCGTTGTGGGTTTTCTATAGATGTCAAATTGTAACTTTTTATTATTGTCCTTAGCAACAGTTAAATCTAGAAAATTCAGTTTACCATTGTCTTCACTTTCAAGTGTGAACTGCATTTTGTCATTGATAATATTCAAATAATTATGTAAATTATCAAGTTGCCTTTGTGTACCTTTGTATATTAAAAAGGTATCATCAACATACCTGCCGTAAAATATTATGTTATTCTTGTGTTTGTTATTAGTGAGAATGAATGAATTTTCGAAATTATTTAGGTATATATCTGCAAGAAGACCTGAAAGTGGAGAACCCATTGCTAACCCATTTTGTTGGCTGAAAAATTGATTATTGTGGGTAAAATAATTTTGATCAAGAACTAACTCCAAAATGTGCATCAATTCATGTATACTATTAATATCCAATTTAATAGTATTAATAAGGTTAATCCTAAGTATACGCAAGGTCTCAGCTACTGGTATATTCGTATACAAGTCCACAATATCAAAGCAAATAAGTTTGTAAGCCGGTTCAACTATTAAATTTTTAACCTTATTCACAAAGTCAACATTATTAATTAGACTATGATCATTAATTATTTGTATATTGTGTTTTATTATGGTGACTAGTTTTTTAGCCGTTTTTATACCCCGGAGCAGTGGTGAAATTTACTAATGGTCTCAAGGGGATAGCATCCTTGTGGAGTTTGGGTAATCCTGTCAAAACGGGTGCTTTTGAATTTATAGTTTTCAAAGATCTTCTTGTTTGTTCATCAAACAAATGGGTGCATCTGTTTATACCTTGATTTAATTGTTTTAGATAATTTTCAGTTGGGTCAGAATTTAGTAAACCAATGTTGTTGTTAATAATGAAATTTTGTATTTTATTGTTATAATCTTCTCTGTCCATAATAACTACAGTGTTACCTTTGTCAGCTTTAGTGACGAGAGCTTTATTGTCAGATAATTTTTGTTTTAATCCTATTAAAATTTTCCGTTCTTTATTATAATTATTATTTGTTAAAGGAATAGAGGAATGAACATTATTATACCGATTTTTAATGATTTTATTGAATATTTCGTTTAATAAGAAACGTGTCTGGTCTTGATCTTTTTGGTCAACCATTGCCTTAACAACAGTCTCTGCATTGATAATTTCTGCAATAATTTGCTTACGATCAAGACTCGATTTGTGTACGGGAAGATTATATTTCTAACCTTTACTCAATAAATCAGTTTCATCAGTATTTAAAACAAGGGACGTTAAATTCTGCAACCGCGTATAAAATTTGTGTTTACATTTGATATTGCTGGATATCGGTAACTGATCATTGAACAACCTTTGCAGTTTATCTGATTGTTTTATACGCATTTGATAAACTATTCGCCTGACGTCATTGTTTATAAAATCCAGATAGTGATTCAGTACGGCTGGATGCGTGTTATCTAATAATTGTAAATGCAATTTGTATAATGTATAATTTAGGTTTGACTTTTTAATGTATAGAGATTTAATTTCTTCTTTAACTCTGTAAATTTCTGCATATTTTTTGGTTTTTGATTCAGCAATAGATGAACCTTTAAGTCTTATAATAGCATAATTCGGTATAACATTGTTCTCCAAACACGATTTGTTGAATTTAATGTGTAAAATAGTTTTGTGTAATTGGACTTTAATATTTTGAAATTTTCGTACTAAGTTTGCACGACTTGCAGTATTCATGTTTAAAAGGAATAAATTCCAAATGTTTAGTACCAAGCCACGTGTTGTTCAATCAAATATATTGGAACTTACCGTCTGCGGCTTTTAGAAACAGCGTCTTTACAAAATTGACATGTTTCGGGACACTTGTCCCATCATCAGAATTTAAAACAATCGCGTATCATTTAAAGTTGATACACTTGTCAATCACTTAAAACATTAAAATCCAATATGAACAAATAACTTAAAATAATATGATACTAAAATGTTTAAAACGAGTGCGAAGGTTTACCGATGTACATCGTATGAAGACCGACCGCGCACTAATTTACGTCTCGCTCCCACCACGACAATAGCGCAAGGCAGTGTTGTACAATACATTTGACTTGAAAACCAATTTATCATTTAAAACATGCGGCTTGGTATCAGTATTGTTGTATGCTTTATAAATTTCGTACTCTTCAAGAGCTTTCAAATATCGCCCTTTCTTACATATATGAAGGGGTATCAAATTAGTTTTAAAATTAGTGTAGTTATGATTCTCGGAAATGAGGTGTTCTGCAAATTTTGACTTGATATTGTCCAAACTGTGAAAGTGTGTAGGCGGCCTATGTTCTGTAAACCTTTTTAACAAACCACGTCCTGTCTGGCCCACATAAAAGGCGTCACAATCGTCACAAATCAATTTGTAAACACCAGTTTTGTGTTCAAGGCTGGTAGTTCTGCGGACACGAAGATTATTCATAATACTATGAGTGGTCTTATAAGTGACCTTGATATTACTGGTTTTACTAAAAACTGACCCAAAAATCTGAGGCATAAGTTATGTGTACGGTGTTGCAATGCATTTGCGTGTTGTATTTTCGCGTGTTTTCTGTCCGTTACTGTTACTATGCCCCTTCTTATGTTTTCGAAGGATGTTGTTCACCATATTGACATCATAACCATTAGCAACTGCAACGTGTTTAATGGTGTCTAATTCCACACGGTATTCTTTATCACCGAGGGGCAAAGGTAAAAGTCTATAAATCATACTGTGGAAGGCAGCTAATTTCTGTGATAAAGGATGAAAAGACTTAGCATGTATTACAATATCAGTCGTTGTGGGTTTTCTATAGATGTCAAATTGTAACTTTTTATTATTGTCCTTAGCAACAGTTAAATCTAGAAAATTCAGTTTACCATTGTCTTCACTTTCAAGTGTGAACTGCATTTTGTCATTGATAATATTCAAATAATTATGTAAATTATCAAGTTGCCTTTGTGTACCTTTGTATATTAAAAAGGTATCATCAACATACCTGCCGTAAAATATTATGTTATTCTTGTGTTTGTTATTAGTGAGAATGAATGAATTTTCGAAATTATTTAGGTATATATCTGCAAGAAGACCTGAAAGTGGAGAACCCATTGCTAACCCATTTTGTTGGCTGAAAAATTGATTATTGTGGGTAAAATAATTTTGATCAAGAACTAACTCCAAAATGTGCATCAATTCATGTATACTATTAATATCCAATTTAATAGTATTAATAAGGTTAATCCTAAGTATACGCAAGGTCTCAGCTACTGGTATATTCGTATACAAGTCCACAATATCAAAGCAAATAAGTTTGTAAGCCGGTTCAACTATTAAATTTTTAACCTTATTCACAAAGTCAACATTATTAATTAGACTATGATCATTAATTATTTGTATATTGTGTTTTATTATGGTGACTAGTTTTTTAGCCGTTTTTATACCCCGGAGCAGTGGTGAAATTTACTAATGGTCTCAAGGGGATAGCATCCTTGTGGAGTTTGGGTAATCCTGTCAAAACGGGTGCTTTTGAATTTATAGTTTTCAAAGATCTTCTTGTTTGTTCATCAAACAAATGGGTGCATCTGTTTATACCTTGATTTAATTGTTTTAGATAATTTTCAGTTGGGTCAGAATTTAGTAAACCAATGTTGTTGTTAATAATGAAATTTTGTATTTTATTGTTATAATCTTCTCTGTCCATAATAACTACAGTGTTACCTTTGTCAGCTTTAGTGACGAGAGCTTTATTGTCAGATAATTTTTGTTTTAATCCTATTAAAATTTTCCGTTCTTTATTATAATTATTATTTGTTAAAGGAATAGAGGAATGAACATTATTATACCGATTTTTAATGATTTTATTGAATATTTCGTTTAATAAGAAACGTGTCTGGTCTTGATCTTTTTGGTCAACCATTGCCTTAACAACAGTCTCTGCATTGATAATTTCTGCAATAATTTGCTTACGATCAAGACTCGATTTGTGTACGGGAAGATTATATTTCTAACCTTTACTCAATAAATCAGTTTCATCAGTATTTAAAACAAGGGACGTTAAATTCTGCAACCGCGTATAAAATTTGTGTTTACATTTGATATTGCTGGATATCGGTAACTGATCATTGAACAACCTTTGCAGTTTATCTGATTGTTTTATACGCATTTGATAAACTATTCGCCTGACGTCATTGTTTATAAAATCCAGATAGTGATTCAGTACGGCTGGATGCGTGTTATCTAATAATTGTAAATGCAATTTGTATAATGTATAATTTAGGTTTGACTTTTTAATGTATAGAGATTTAATTTCTTCTTTAACTCTGTAAATTTCTGCATATTTTTTGGTTTTTGATTCAGCAATAGATGAACCTTTAAGTCTTATAATAGCATAATTCGGTATAACATTGTTCTCCAAACACGATTTGTTGAATTTAATGTGTAAAATAGTTTTGTGTAATTGGACTTTAATATTTTGAAATTTTCGTACTAAGTTTGCACGACTTGCAGTATTCATGTTTAAAAGGAATAAATTCCAAATGTTTAGTACCAAGCCACGTGTTGTTCAATCAAATATATTGGAACTTACCGTCTGCGGCTTTTAGAAACAGCGTCTTTACAAAATTGACATGTTTCGGGACACTTGTCCCATCATCAGAATTTAAAACAATCGCGTATCATTTAAAGTTGATACACTTGTCAATCACTGAAAACATTAAAATCCAATATGAACAAATAACTTAAAATAATATGATACTAAAATGTTTAAAACGAGTGCGAAGGTTTACCGATGTACATCGTATGAAGACCGACCGCGCACTAATTTACGTCTCGCTCCCACCACGACAATAGCGCAAGGCAGTGTTGTACAATACATTTGACTTGAAAACCAATTTATCATTTAAAACATGCGGCTTGGTATCAGTATTGTTGTATGCTTTATAAATTTCGTACTCTTCAAGAGCGTTCAAATATCGCCCTTTCTTACATATATGAAGGGGTATCAAATTAGTTTTAAAATTAGTGTAGTTATGATTCTCGGAAATGAGGTGTTCTGCAAATTTTGACTTGATATTGTCCAAACTGTGAAAGTGTGTAGGCGGCCTATGTTCTGTAAATCTTTTTAAAAAACCGCGTCCTGTTTGGCCCACATAAAAGGCGTCACAATGGTCACAAATCAATTTGTAAACACCAGTTTTGTGTTCAAGGCTGGTAGTTCTGCGGACACGAAGATTATTCATAATACTATTAGTGGTCTTATAAGTGACCTTGATATTACTGGTTTTACTAAAAATTGACCCAAAAATCTGAGGCATAAGGTATGTGTACGGTGTTGCAATGCATTTGCGTGTTGTATTTTCGCGTGTTTTATGTCCGTTAATGTTACTATGCCCCTTCTTATGTTTTCGAAGGATGTTGTTCACCATATTGACATCATAACCATTAGCAACTGCAACGTGTTTAATGGTGTCTAATTCCTCACGGTATTCTTTATCACCGAGGGGCAAAGGTAAAAGTCTATAAATCATACTGTGGAAGGCAGCTAATTTCTGTGATAAAGGATGAAAAGACTTAGCATGTATTACAATATCAGTCGTTGTGGGTTTTCTATAGATGTCAAATTGTAACTTTTTATTATTGTCCTTAGCAACAGTTAAATCTAGAAAATTCAGTTTACCATTGTCTTCACTTTCAAGTGTGAACTGCATTTTGTCATTGATATTATTCAAATAATTATGTAAATTATCAAGTTGCCTTTGTGTACCTTTGTATATTAAAAAGGTATCATCAACATACCTGCCGTAAAATATTATGTTATTCTTGTGTTTGTTATTAGTGAGAATGAATGAAGTTTCGAAATTATTTAGGTATATATCTGCAAGAAGACCTGAAAGTGGAGAACCCTTTGCTAACCCATTTTGTTGGCTGAAAAATTGATTATTGTGGGTAAAATAATTTTGATCAAGAACTAACTCCAAAATGTGCATCAATTCATGTATACTATTAATATCCAATTTAATAGTATTAATAAGGTTAATCCTAAGTATACGCAAGGTCTCAGCTACTGGTATATTCGTATACAAGTCCACAATATCAAAGCAAATAAGTTTGTAAGCCGGTTCAACTATTAAATTTTTAACCTTATTCACAAAGTCAACACTATTAATTAGACTATGATCATTAATTATTTGTATATTGTGTTTTTTTTATGGTGACTAGTTTTTTAGCCGTTTTATACCCCGGAGCAGTGGTGAAATTTACTAATGGTCTCAAGGGGATAGCATCCTTGTGGAGTTTGGGTAATCCTGTCAAAACGGGTGCTTTTGAATTTATAGGTTTCAAAGATCTTCTTGTTTGTTCATCAAACAAATGGGTGCATCTGTTTATACCTTGATTTAATTGTTTTAGATAATTTTCAGTTGGGTCAGAATTTAGTAAACCAATGTTGTTGTTAATAATGAAATTTTGTATTTTATTGTTATAATCTTCTCTGTCCATAATAACTACAGTGTTACCTTTGTCAGCTTTAGTGACGAGAGCTTTATTGACAGATAATTTTTGTTTTAATCCTATTAAAATTTTCCGTTCTTTATTATAATTATTATTTGTTAAAGGAATAGAGGAATGAACATTATTATACCGATTTTTAATGATTTTATTGAATTTTTCGTTTATTAAGAAACGTGTCTGGTCTTGATCTTTTTGGTCAACCATTGCCTTAACAACAGTCTCTGCATTGATAATTTCTGCAATAATTTGCTTACGATCAAGACTCGATTTGTGTACGGGAAGATTATATTTCTAACCTTTACTCAATAAATCAGTTTCATCAGTATTTAAAACAAGGGACGTTAAATTCTGCAACCGCGTATAAAATTTGTGTTTACATTTGATATTGCTGGATATCGGTAACTGATCATTGAACAACCTTTGCAGTTTATCTGATTGTTTTATACGCATTTGATAAACTATTCGCCTGACGTCATTGTTTATAAAATCCAGATAGTGATTCAGTACGGCTGGATGCGTGTTATCTAATAATTGTAAATGCAATTTGTATAATGTATAATTTAGGTTTGACTTTTTAATGTATAGAGATTTAATTTCTTCTTTAACTCTTTAAATTTCTGCATATTTTTTGGTTTTTGATTCAGCAATAGATGAACCTTTAAGTCTTATAATAGCATAATTCGGTATAACATTGTTCTCCAAACACGATTTGTTGAATTTAATGTGTAAAATAGTTTTGTGTAATTGGACTTTAATATTTTGAAATTTTCGTACTATGTTTGCACGACTTGCAGTATTCATGTTTAAAAGGAATAAATTCCAAATGTTTAGTACCAAGCCACGTGTTGTTCAATCAAATATATTGGAACTTACCGTCTGCGGCTTTTAGAAACAGCGTCTTTACAAAATTGACATGTTTCGGGGCACTTGTCCCATCATCAGAATTTAAAACAATCGCGTATCATTTAAAGTTGATACACTTGTCAATCACTTAAAACATTAAAATCCAATTAGAACAAATAACTTAAAATAATATGATACTAAAATGTTTAAAACGAGTGCGAAGGTTTACCGATGTACATCGTATGAAGACCGACCGCGCACTAATTTACGTCTCGCTCCCACCACGACAATAGCGCAAGGCAGTGTTGTACAATACATTTGACTTGAAAACCAATTTATCATTTAAAACATGCGGCTTGGTATCAGTATTGTTGTATGCTTTATAAATTTCGTACTCTTCAAGAGCTTTCAAATATCGCCCTTTCTTACATATATGAAGGGGTATCAAATTAGTTTTAAAATTAGTGTAGTTATGATTCTCGGAAATGAGGTGTTCTGCAAATTTTGACTTGATATTGTCCAAACTGTGAAAGTGTGTAGGCGGCCTATGTTCTGTAAATCTTTTTAACAAACCACGTCCTGTCTGGCCCACATAAAAGGCGTCACAATCGTCACAAATCAATTTGTAAACACCAGTTTTGTGTTCAAGGCTGGTAGTTCTGCGGACACGAAGATTATTCATAATACTATGAGTGGTCTTATAAGTGACCTTGATATTACTGGTTTTACTAAAAACTGACCCAAATATCTGAGGCATAAGGTATGTGTACGGTGTTGCAATGCATTTGCGTGTTGTATTTTCGCGTGTTTTCTGTCCGTTACTGTTACTATGCCCCTTCTTATGTTTTCGAAGGATGTTGTTCACCATATTGACATCATAACCATTAGCAACTGCAACGTGTTTAATGGTGTCTAATTCCTCACGGTATTCTTTATCACCGAGGGGCAAAGGTAAAAGTCTATAAATCATACTGTGGAAGGCAGCTAATTTCTGTGATAAAGGATGAAAAGACTTAGCATGTATTACAATATCAGTCGTTGTGGGTTTTCTATAGATGTCAAATTGTAACTTTTTATTATTGTCCTTAGCAACAGTTAAATCTAGAAAATTCAGTTTACCATTGTCTTCACTTTCAAGTGTGAACTGCATTTTGTCATTGATATTATTCAAATAATTATGTAAATTATCAAGTTGCCTTTGTGTACCTTTGTATATTAAAAAGGTATCATCAACATACCTGCCGTAAAATATTATGTTATTCTTGTGTTTGTTATTAGTGAGAATGAATGAAGTTTCGAAATTATTTAGGTATATATCTGCAAGAAGACCTGAAAGTGGAGAACCCTTTGCTAACCCATTTTGTTGGCTGAAAAATTGATTATTGTGGGTAAAATAATTTTGATCAAGAACTAACTCCAAAATGTGCATCAATTCATGTATACTATTAATATCCAATTTAATAGTATTAATAAGGTTAATCCTAAGTATACGCAAGGTCTCAGCTACTGGTATATTCGTATACAAGTCCACAATATCAAAGCAAATAAGTTTGTAAGCCGGTTCAACTATTAAATTTTTAACCTTATTCACAAAGTCAACACTATTAATTAGACTATGATCATTAATTATTTGTATATTGTGTTTTATTATGGTGACTAGTTTTTTAGCCGTTTTATACCCCGGAGCAGTGGTGAAATTTACTAATGGTCTCAAGGGGATAGCATCCTTGTGGAGTTTGGGTAATCCTGTCAAAACGGGTGCTTTTGAATTTATAGGTTTCAAAGATCTTCTTGTTTGTTCATCAAACAAATGGGTGCATCTGTTTATACCTTGATTTAATTGTTTTAGATAATTTTCAGTTGGGTCAGAATTTAGTAAACCAATGTTGTTGTTAATAATGAAATTTTGTATTTTATTGTTATAATCTTCTCTGTCCATAATAACTACAGTGTTACCTTTGTCAGCTTTAGTGACGAGAGCTTTATTGTCAGATAATTTTTGTTTTAATCCTATTAAAATTTTCCGTTCTTTATTATAATTATTATTTGTTAAAGGAATAGAGGAATGAACATTATTATACCGATTTTTAATGATTTTATTGAATATTTCGTTTAATAAGAAACGTGTCTGGTCTTGATCTTTTTGGTCAACCATTGCCTTAACAACAGTCTCTGCATTGATAATTTCTGCAATAATTTGCTTACGATCAAGAATCGATTTGTGTACGGGAAGATTATATTTCTAACCTTTACTCAATAAATCAGTTTCATCAGTATTTAAAACAAGGGACGTTAAATTCTGCAACCGCGTATAAAATTTGTGTTTACATTTGATATTGCTGGATATCGGTAACTGATCATTGAACAACCTTTGCAGTTTATATGCTTGTTTTATACGCATTTGATAAACTATTCGCCTGACGTCATTGTTTATAAAATTCAGATAGTGATTCAGTACGGCTGGATGCGTGTTATCTAATAATTGTAAATGCAATTTGTATAATGTATAATTTAGGTTTGACTTTTTATTGTATAGAGATTTAATTTCTTCTTTAACTCTGTAAATTTCTGCATATTTTTTGGTTTTTGATTCAGCAATAGATGAACCTTTAAGTCTTATAATAGCATAATTCGGTATAACATTGTTCTCCAAACACGATTTGTTGAATTTAATGTGTAAAATAGTTTTGTGTAATTGGACTTTAATATTTTGAAATTTTCGTACTAAGTTTGCACGACTTGCAGTATTCATGTTTAAAAGGAATAAATTCCAAATGTTTAGTACCAAGCCACGTGTTGTTCAATCAAATATATTGGAACTTACCGTCTGCGGCTTTTAGAAACAGCGTCTTTACAAAATTGACATGTTTCGGGACACTTGTCCCATCATCAGAATTTAAAACAATCGCGTAGTATTTAAAGTTGATACACTTGTCAATCACTTATAACATTAAAATCCAATATGAACAAATAACTTAAAATAATATGATACTAAAATGTTTAAAACGAGTGCGAAGGTTTACCGATGTACATCGTATGAAGACCGACCGCGCACTAATTTACGTCTCGCTCCCACCACGAAAATAGCGCAAGGCAGTGTTGTACAATACATTTGACTTGAAAACCAATTTATCATTTAAAACATGCGGCTTGGTATCAGTATTGTTGTATGCTTTATAAATTTCGTACTCTTCAAGAGCGTTCAAATATCGCCCTTTCTTACATATATGAAGGGGCATCAAATTAGTTTTAAAATTAGTGTAGTTATGATTCTCGGAAATGAGGTGTTCCGCAAATTTTGACTTGATATTGTCCAAACTGTGAAAGTGTGTAGGCGGCCTATGTTCTGTAAATCTTTTTAAAAACCGCGTCCTGTTTGGCCCACATAAAAGGCGTCACAATGGTCACAAATCAATTTGTAAACACCAGTTTTGTGTTCAAGGCTGGTAGTTCTGCGGACACGAAGATTATTCATAATACTATTAGTGGTCTTATAAGTGACCTTGATATTACTGGTTTTACTAAAAATTGACCCAAAAATCTGAGGCATAAGGTATGTGTACGGTGTTGCAATGCATTTGCGTGTTGTATTTTCGCGTGTTTTATGTCCGTTAATGTTACTATGCCCCTTCTTATGTTTTCGAAGGATGTTGTTCACCATATTAACATCATAACCATTAGCAACTGCAACGTGTTTAATGGTGTCTAATTCCTCACGGTATTCTTTATCACCGAGGGGCAAAGGTAAAAGTCTATAAATCATACTGTGGAAGGCAGCTAATTTCTGTGATAAAGGATGAAAAGACTTAGCATGTATTACAATATCAGTCGTTGTGGGTTTTCTATAGATGTCAAATTGTAACTTTTTATTATTGTCCTTAGCAACAATTAAATCTAGAAAATTCAGTTTACCATTGTCTTCACTTTCAAGTGTGAACTGCATTTTGTCATTGATATTATTCAAATAATTATGTAAATTATCAAGTTGCCTTTGTGTACCTTTGTATATAAGAAGGGGCATAGTAACATTAACGGACATAAAACACGCGAAAATACAACACGCAAATGCATTGCAACACCGTACACATACCTTATGCCTCAGATTTTTGGGTCAATTTTTAGTAAAACCAGTAATATCAAGGTCACTTATAAGACCACTAATAGTATTATGAATAATCTTCGTGTCCGCAGAACTACCAGCCTTGAACACAAAACTGGTGTTTACAAATTGATTTGTGACGATTGTGACGCCTTTTATGTGGACCAGACAGGACGTGGTTTTTTAAAAAGATTTACAGAACATAGGCCGCCTACACACTTTCACAGTTTGGACAAGATCAAGTCAAAATTTGCAGAACACCTCATTTCCGAGAATCATAACTACACTAATTTTAAAACTAGTTTGAGACCCCTTCACATATGTAAGAAAGGGCGATATTTGAACGCTCTTGAAGAGTACGAAATTTATAAAGCATACAACAATACTGATACCAAGCCGCATGTTTTAAATGATAAATTGGTTTTCAAGTCAAATGTACTGTACAACACTGCCTTGCGCTATTGTCGTGGTGGGAGCGAGACGTAAATTAGTGCGCGGTCGGTCTTCATACGATGTACATCGGTAAACCTTCGCACTCGTTTTAAACATTTTAGTATCATATTATTTTAAGTTATTTGTTCATATTGGATTTTAATGTTTTAAGTGATTGACAAGTGTATCAACTTTAAATGATACGCGATTGTTTTAAATTCTGATGATGGGACAAGTGTCCCGAAACATGTCAATTTTGTAAAGACGCTGTTTCTAAAAGTTCCAAGTTCTTTGTAACTAAAGTTTTCTAAAAGTTCCAAGTAAGTTCCAATATATTTGATTGAACAACACGAAGCTTGGTAATAAACATTTGGAATTTATTCCTTTTAAACATGAAAAATAAATTATTAACTGCATGTAATTGGTATGTTATAAATCCTTTTACGCGAAGAACAAAGATATGCCTTACATATTTATACACTGACATATGTACAACACTATACAAATGTGTGCAATCTATAATCTATTTTGTTACGGGGAAAATATGATTAAATGTTTAACTGCAAAATATAAAATTATATATACACATTTCTTTCGGTACACACGCCTGTGTTCAGCAGTTCGTGTCTTCACGCTGCGTTTTGTTGTTCCAATGTACACTACGTATCCGCACGAACACGGAATACTGTTGACTCCACCCTAAACCAAGGGATGTCTGGCATCTTAAGTTTGCCTCCGATTTGCTTACTTGATGTACAAAAATGTGTCTTACGTACACATTGAAATATACTGTGAAATACATTGTGTTATTTATACACTGAAATATGTACAAAGCTGTACAAATATGTACAACCTATAATCTACATTTATTAAAATTATTACATAAAACCAAACCAAAAATTGCAATCCAATTTTAAAATTTTAATTCACTTGAAGATGATGGTTTATGATCGACAATATATATCTAACTGGTTTAAAAAAATTATACATACTCAGTGCATATTAATGGTTGATACATTTAGTGAAATGGAAGTTTTATTGCAATAGTATTTGTTGTGCATAAATTTCTTCTGAGCGATTATTCATTGGCATATGTAGTTTCAGATAAAACGGGTAAACTTTGAGCTGTGCCTTTGGAATTAAGCAGCATCCATAGTATTTACGGAGTGTCGGACACCGTGCTAGATATGTTGGAGGATATTTTGGGGACGATTGGGAACGTTTTATTGGATTCTTTGGGTCACTGTACTTTCTCAGACGCAGTTGGGGTATTCTTCTTTATCTGAATCTTTCTCATAATTAACATTACTTTTTTTGTGTTTACAAGGCTGTCGCATGATTACATGAGCATTACATGATATAGCTTCAGCCAGATGGTAAGGAGTTTGTACGGAGTCGTACGTCAATGGTGGCCGGCAGTTGAGAAGGTGGAGGCACGTAGAAGAAAGAGTATTGCATGTTGGAGTATTTGTGTGCATTATGCAGTTGGTAGCCAGATGTGAGAAGGAAGATTAGTGCGTGTTGGAGTATTTGTGTGCATTATGCAGTTGGTAGCCAGATGTGAGAAGGAAGAGGTAGATGGAGGCCTCATTTAATAAGTGTTTGTTTATTTAGTTTTCAGGGCTGCCAAGGGAGGGACGAGTAACGCAGGTCGCCAATGCTGGAGAGTGGCGACAGGGTGGCGTCAAGGTAGGCAGGGACACATAGTAGTGGATTAAAGACCTGGGTAGTGGGTGATAGGAAATTACGTTATAGTAAGATCAAGAAAGTTGACAGGTGATCGATTTTAAATTTGAGTATTTTTGGATTTATGAGCTGCTCTGTTGATGGATGGGACTACTGATTGCAGGGACGTGTGTCGCGAGCCCGTTTGGGAATATTTCCAATTATGTTTGGTTAGGAAGGTGTCCAGGTGAGGGAATAAGGTGTTTAATGCATACATAGCTCTGTTGGAGATTTTTGTTTGGCGTGGTCTGCGATTGACCAGTTGTAAAGCTCGTTGTTTTGTGAGTCGGTGGGGATCGAGGTAGGCAGGGTCAGCGGTTGGGAGAATATGATGTGCATAGGTGATAATCAAACGGATGCAGAGGGTGTAAATACGACTTAGTAATTTACTGGAGCCGTGGTTGTATCTACTTAGAGTCCTAAGGGATCGGATTCGGGCACGGGCAAGGGTTGTGGTTTTTTGATGTGAGGTCGCCAGGTTAGATTGGAGTCAAGCGTGACGCTCAGATATTTGCATTTATGAGGCTCGCTTACACACTTTCTCGGCGCTTTTTTAATCGACAATATCTCGGCACCCTCATGGATTCGGTTAGACGGGTGAGGAGACTGTCACTGAAGCCGCAGCAGAAGGTGGAGTTAGTCATGCTACTTCCCTTCCTTTGCCCACCGTTTGACAATCGACCTTCCGTCGGCCGCCACACTAATGACCGTGAATCGTGCTCTGCGGGGCGAGATGAAGAAGATACTACATCTTCCTCAGTCGACCACCGACTGTGTGTTCTATGCACGCAAGCGGGATGGTGGGCTGGGATTCACTCAACTCGGCCCGTAGATCAGTGTCTAATGACCTCGTGCGGGTCTTCGACTGCTTCAGTCGGATGACCCGCTGATGCGACGGCTGGTGGGGGCCCGGGGCTGGGGTGTCCGCTTCGAGACTCTGGCACGGCAGTTGGATCTCGGGTGGCTTGTGATATTGGGGCGGCCGAGGACACGTGGCACGAGCTGAAGCTCAGCGTCTCGGGGCGATGGGCGGAGCTAAGCTCGCAGGGAGTGAGGGTTAATTGGTTCGCCAACGACCCTCATGGTAACTGCTGGCTTTTAAATCCAACTATGCTCCGCCCGGGCAAGTTTATTGATACCCTTAAACTGCGTACCAATACCTTTGGTACGAGGGTTGCCTTAGGACGCGAGTTTGCGGAGCCCGAGGTGCTCTGTCGGCGGTGCCAACTTACACCTGAGACCATGGCCATGTTCTGGGGGAATGTGTTGCCGGTAAGTGAGCTAGAATTGCGCACAATAACTGGCTGGTTGGCGAGATTGCTGAGCGGTGTCGGCATAACGACCTAGAAATTTGTAGGGAGCAGAACGTCGCGTTGCCAGGTGGCACAATCCTGCGGCCTGACCTGGTCATAAAACACCGGGAGACGGCGGCACTGGTGGAAGTAACATTGCTATATGAGAATAAAGAATCTCTCCAGGAGGCCGCCTACACCAAGGTATGTAAGTACCTGCCAGAGTTCCCGACCATCCAGGACGATCGGCAGATACTGCTGGACATAGCACGTATGGTTCTGCGCACCTCAATCGATCTGGAGCGGTGCCACATGGACTATGGCCGTAGAGGACTTCCCGGGGGAGGGGGCTGCCATAGGCGAGCTGCCGTTACATGACTAGATATGAAAATAGAAGTTCATAGAATTTAAGTTTAATAATAATGTAATTGGGGGGGGGAGATAACAAGTGTTATTATTTGAAATATAGCTAAAAATCACTAACCGGTTTACCGTAAAGTGCTAAAAGTTTAAAAAAAAAAGGGAACGGGCGGGGTGCCTGGTATGTTCCAAGCCCTGTATCCGTGCTTGGTGTTGGACTCGAGGTGGTCTGTGGTTTTGGACCTATGGGATCGCGGCGGGAGCCTCTAAAGTGAGGTGTACTCGTGGGGGATGTTATGGGCTGATAAATCCTAGACAGTCGATATTCCGAACCCCACGGAGGGTAATGGAGCCGCACGTCTCATATTCCCAGGGGTACCGACCAGTTCATCGTCGGGCACTTAGTCAGTGTTTTAGGTATTAGACTCCTCGCCAATGGGAGCCAAGGGTTGTAGATAGGACAAGGTCCTGGGTCTTCCCTTGTAAAACTCTTCTCCTTCTTGTGTTCCTATCTACTATCTAGCGAAACCACAGCCAAGGGAACGCGCTTGGAAAAATCAGCGGGGAGAATCCCTGTTGAACTTGAATCTAGTCTGGCAGTGTAAGGAGACATGAGAGGTGTAGTATAAGTAGGAGGCCGACCTGCTTCTCGCCGACGACGGTCGCCGGTGAAACACCACTACTTTCGTAGTTTCTTTACTTATGTGGTGAGGTGGAGGCCGTCCGCCGCGGGCTCCACGGGCCCCGGCGCGACGGTATTCTTGCGCCAAGCGCCAAGGGTTGCCGGCTCGAAACTGCCATGTAATGTGTGTTGCTGGCCGTACTGTAAACGTTTGGAGGATTTTGGGGACAATTGGAAAAGTTTTATTGGTATTTTTCGGAAGCTGTGATAAAATAAATTAATTAAAAAATAGCTGCAATTAATTTGTACCTTATGAATGCTTTTACTCAAAGTACATGATATGTCTAACATTTTACTTCCATGTTCCTTAAGGAAATGGAAGTATGGTGATGGCAAAAAAAATCGTGTTCGAGATTATTGCAGATTCTGATTGTACTACACTCAAAACATGAAAAAAAGTCGTTTTTCGAAAAGTGTCTGTGTGTGTGTCTGTGTGTCTTCTGTCTGTAGATTTGTTTTCTATGGCAAACGATAACAGCCGCAAATTCAAACAGAATCAAATACTTTTTTTCATACAGCCCTAATTTGTAGAGTACTCACGACCTATTGTTTTTGGTGAAGATCGGTTGAGGGAATGGGGTAGTTTACCTGCAACGGTTTTTTTATCAAGGGTAATTTTTTTGTTGGCAAACGATAACAGCCGCAAATTCAAACAAAATTAAATAATGTTTCGCATACAGCCCTGAATTGTAGAGTTCTCAACATATGTTGATTGTGGTGAAGATCTGTTACGGGAAAGGGGTAGTTTACCTGCAACGTTTTGTGTTTTAACAAGGGTATTTTCTATGGCAAACGATAACAGCCGCAAATTCAAACAGAATCAAAAGATTATTTGCATACAGCCCTAAATTGTAGAGTTCTCAAGACCTGTTGTTTTTGGTGAAGATCGGTTAAGGGAAAGTGGTAGTTTACCGGCAACATTTTTTTAACAAGGGTATTTTCTATGGCAAACGATAACAGCCGCAAATTCAAACAGAATCAAATATTTTTTTGCATACTGTACTGATTTGTAGAGTACTCAAGACCTATTGTTTTTGGTGAAGATCAGTTAAGGGGAAGAAGTAGTTTACCGGCAACATTTTTTTATCAAGTGTAATTTTATATGGCAAACGATAACAGCCGCAAATTCAAACAGAATCAAATAATTGTTTGCATACGTCCCTGAATTCAGTGCACAGTCGCCGTCCTCTTGGATGTGAATAAGACCTTCGATCGAGTCTGGCACGAAGGCCTTCTGTACACTTCTGTACAATATTGCTATGTCCCCTCTACCTACATCTTTTGTACATCTCATGCGCTCGTATCTATGCGACCGCACATTTAGGGTCTGCGTCGACGGGTCGTACTCTTGTGTATGCCCAGTCGCCGCTGGCGTCCTCCAGGGATCTGTCCTAGGCCCTGTTCTGTACCTCGTGTACACGAACGATCTACCTGCCCAGACTGGAGTTACGTTCTCTCTCTCTACGCGGATGACGCCATGTATCACTCTAGCTCCGCCAATCTTGGTCATGCTGCTAGAGTGGTGCAACGTCAGCTCGCCCTGCTTCCGGACTGGCTACGGAAATGGCGGATGGTGATCAATGCGGAGAAATCCGAGGCGATCGCCTTCTCCCGTCAATTAACTTCCAGATGCCAGTCCCTCTCCCTAAACGGGAGCCCGATCGCTTGGAAACGTACTGTGAAGTACTTAGGCGTCACACTTGATCGGCGCCTATGCTTCAGAGCTCACGTCACCAATGTACTCCAGCGTGCCCGCGGCTTAAAAACCAAACTTTACCCATAGTCACCAATGCAAGCAGTAGCACACAATAATTCTTTAATTACACATGGCCATCATCAGAACAAGTTAATCACCCGGGGGCCAGATTCATGCCCCCCTTCCAGGACTAACAATTATTTATAATTATACAATGTAGCTAATCTCTAGGTCCTTCCAACACGTTTTTCCTTAGGGACGTCCTTTGCCCCTTCATTTACTTCTATCAAGGGCCATATAGAATGAGGAAAGCTGCACCTTGTATAATCTAAATAAAATAACTTCAATTTACTCCCACCGGAGGGTAATAACATAACATTATTAAAAATATGAAAAAATACTATTTACGTTGAACGCTCCAGAAGCATTATGGATGTTTTTACTTTTTGTGCTTCTACAAGATAATTACGCTCCCAATTACGGACACCTTCAGACGCAACTTTTCTTCTGAAATCGAGGAGTTCAAGTTCCTCTTTGTCCTTTTCAACTATCATTTCAATGAACCTTTCCTCCTGTCTTTTCTTCAGTTCCTTTAGCCTGTTGCACTCTGCAATTACCCTATTCCGTTCTTCCTCTGGCAACTGACGCCATCTCACTCTGTCTTTCTTCTTTATGTATTCATTTCTCAAGGTATATAACAATTTTGGATCCTTGATGTTATTTGGGCTTCCCATGATAAGCCGTTCATACAATTCACTTAAAGGTTGTTCATCTCGCCTCATAACAAGTCCCCACATCAATAATGTATCCTTGTCTTCTTCTTCTTTTAATATCTGGCAGGAGGCATCTCTAATTCAAATGTTCTTTGAATGATACGAGGTGGTTCAGGACAGGGTACAGGGGAACGAGTGACATCTTGTACAGGAGGTGTTCTTCGAATGATGTAGGGTGGTTCAGGACAGGGTATAAAGGAATTAGAAAGACTATTCAGGACGTATTGTAATACCAATCAGAGTAGATGGCCTGAATATCTCGAGTTTTCGAGCAAGCCATCAATGGGAATACAACCATACGACTGGATTCACACCTAATGAGCTACACTCTGGAGAAATGCCTAGGCGTGTATGGGAAGAATATTTAATGCACGTTGCCACACAAAACTTACCTGTTCCAAACGAAGTTAAGCGTTTAGAAGCTAGAAGACGTATTAAAAAGAGTGTAGAGGAACGCACAGAAAAGTTTAATGCGGAACATGAACTTCTAACTTACAAATTAGACGAGATGGTTCTTCTAAAATCATTGAACATTGGTCGTAGTGATGATAACTCAGCAGCCAAATTCTTTAGGTTATATAATGATGCACCTTTCTTATTATCTGAGCAAGTTGATAAAAATACTTACATTGTTACTAATCTTACAACTAACCGTACTATTGGTAAATTCCATGCATCATCTTTACACAAATATTATGTTAAAGAATAAACTGTTCATGTATATCAGGGTATATGATGTATGACTGCATTGAAAAAAAATTTTATAAAAAAATTAAATGTATTAAGAATGTGAGATGAGATGTCGGAGTATGTGGAGAAATGTTTGGAACCTGTCTAAGTTAAGGAGACATTATGTCATCAGATTATTTTGGCTTATCTTGTGAGGGCATAGTATTCAGAGTTTGACCACGTGTAATTGTTTAAGTTTCTTCTGTCAAACCAGTGCCGGCTGGGGGCGATGTTTTCTTGAGTTTCTTCTTCTTCGGCTCAGCAGACTGAGGTTGGGGCGGTGGGTTTGGTCGCGGCAGCTGCCGCGTAAGTGGGCGCTCCGGTGCAGGTGCAGGCGATGCAGCTTTGGCTGGGACCGCAGGTACGGCAGATGTTCGAAGGGTAGGCCTACGAGTATGCTGTTAATAGACCTAGAAAACAGGGGTACCAGACAATGCTTGCAGCTCTTAGAGCTGGCCGGATGGCGATCCCCTCAGTTAGCACGCGTCGCAGGCGCATTCCGATCATGAGGACAATCGTCCTTATGATGGGACTCACCGCAACGTACACAGCATGTAGGCACGTGACAGAATGATGAGCTATGCCCGGACCTTTGGCAGTTATAACATTGCTTAGGGCCGGGCCTGGACTCGAAAGCCTGCATTCTGACAAAAATGCCGGCAAGTGAACTCAGTTGTATAGTGTAGAAGTGGCGGTGGGTGGTCCGGTAAGTGGACCCTGCCCTGTGGGCGTTACGCTTTGTGTATTGTTTGTGCAGTCAGTCAACCCGCGAAAGTAAAGGGTACCAAGTTGTACTAAGCGTGGTGGTTTCTCTGTTGATGTCATTCTTGTGTGTCATTAATTTCTATTGCTTCTACGATCAATCTGTCATAATACCTATTACGTGATCTTATTACAGATGCGTTTTCGAAGTTTACCATGTGATTCGTTAAGGCTGAATGCTCAGCAATTGCAGACTTTTCAACTGCCGAGTTCTTCCTATGTCTGACATGTTCTTGCCTCTTGTGGAAATCAGGCGGCCCGTCTGGCCAATGTTAACTTTCCCGCAACTGCATGGAATTTTGTAGATACCTTCAGTGTTGAATGGGATTCTATCTTTGATTGGTTTCAAAATTTGTGACAGTTTCTTATGTGATCGAAACACTGTTTTAATGCTGTATTTCCTCAACATACTGCTAATTTTGCCTGTGGTACCTTTTACGTACGGTAAGAATGCTCTGTGGTTATTATCGTCTGCTGTAGGTGTTTCTGAAGGTTTTCCGGTTTTCTTAAATGCTTTACGTATGGTATCCCTGTTATATCCGTTCCTTTCAAGCGCGTTCGTTAGGTGTTTTTTCTCCTCGAGGAAATGTTCGTTCATCAGATACCCTCTTCGCTCTATGATAAAGTGTGTTGTAAGCGGCTTGCTTTTGTGCAGGGTGATGATGTGAAGTTGGATGAAGGTAGCTATTAGTGTGGGTAGGTTTCCTGTACACTCTGTGACCTACTGTAGAGATCCGTCCGGCTTTCGTGATATTAGTGCATCCAAGAAAGAAATTTCAGCATTCGCTTACACTTCCATGGTAAACTGAATTGAATTGGTATTGAGTTTAGATAGTGTAAAAAAGCCTGTAGTTTTTCGTGCCCGTGGGGCCAGATAACAAAGGTTCGTCCAAATATCGCTAAAAGTGTGTGGGAATCAAACGCACGTCTCTCAAACTCCTCATGTTGGCTACGACTGGTGACAACGGCGATCCCATAGCTGCTCCCTTTAACTGTTCGTAATACAGTATTTCCCAGCCCAGTAAAAATATGTTGATTTTAGACACGCTGAAGCCAAGCAGAACAAATCAGGCGTCAATAGAGCTTCAATAACCTTTAGGCGCCATCTATCGTAATGTTAGTCACGAGTGAGACAATCGAAACCGACTAAAATGTCTTCTTGACCCAACGTAAAGGTTGTATTTTTCCTATGAAGTCCGCTGAATATCTAGTAAAGGAGGATGTCCTCCCCACAGACGGTTGTAAATTTTCTGCAATGAATTTGACTACGGGGTGAGCAGCTGAACTTATCACACTGATTATTGGCCATAGCGGAATGGATTTTTGGAAAGCCATAGAGTAATGGTTTTCTAGGATCCGAAACTAAACGATTTTTTTTTTGTCCTCCGGAATGCTGGTTGATCAGATCCGCAATCGTCTTCTTTATTCGCACAGTTGGATATCGAATGTTTCTGTAAGTACCATCTTCTAGTAGACCAGGTATTTTATTTCTGTAATCTGTATTGTCCATGACGACGGTAGCATTACCCTTATCCGCTGGAAGAACAATTAACTGCTCGTTTTTTCTAAGGCTTGACAATGCTAGTATTTCCTGTTTCGTAACGTTCTGTCTCGGAGGTTTTGATGTCCTAATGATGTGGTATGTATCCTGTCTTATCACTTCGGCCATCTCAGCATGTTAGCGACGAATGGCTGCTTCTATTCCACTGATGATACTTTCCGTCGGGATTCGGTTGAGAGCAACAGCAAAATTGAATGCTTTCTTTAAAACACTTATGGTAGCGTCGTCCAAGTTCTGGTTCCATACGTTGACTACAACCTTCTCCCTAGGCATTACCTTCTTTTCAAGTTTATGAACTTCTTAAGGTTTATGAATGTTATTTACTTAAAAAAGAAACCAAAATTTTCCAAGAATTATGCCCGATGTGTTACATAAAAACAAAACAATAATTCCAATACGATTTAAAAAATTTTCTTCATTTGAAGGTGACGGTTTATAATCGACAATATGTGTCTAACTGGTTTCAAAAAATTATAAATACTCAGTGTATATTAATGGCTGATACCTTTGATAAAATGAAAGTTTTATTACAATGGTCTTCGTAGCACATAAAACTCTTCTGACGATTATTCACTGGTGTAACGATCACTTGGCAGAAGGCCGTTACTTAAAAATTGAAAACTAGCCACTTGGACTAGACGAAAACAAAAATGGCTGGAGCCCACCTTGACAGGACTTGCAATAAAACAATCAGTTAACAGTAACAACCCTTTTTTTATTGGTGCTTACTCATCTTACAATCAAAACATATTATACTCAAACACTTGAATATGAACAGTCAACATAAACAACAAGTAAAATTTAAGATTCATTTTTCACTAGTATCCAAGTCACTTGTAATTATTCAAAAACTTACGTTAATAGTTTTCGTCAGTGACTTTCTTTTTGACGCTACGACGCGTTTCAAGGCATATGTCTCATCATCAGGTATTTCACTCCACAGAAGATATCGTCAACACATTAAAATAAAATAAATAAACGAACATATAAACACAAGCGTGAACTGAACATATTCGGTCGGTGCGCACCGCGTTGAAGTCAAGCCCGCTCTGTTGTTATTACTGTACATTATCTACTCTGTTGTCCGTGTGTTTTCAATCTTATCTTGGATATTAATTACTATGTCGTATAGTGAGTTTCATTGAAACTGCAGTTGATCATTTAGTAGGAACTCAGGGATATTCTTACTATTATTTGTGCCATTACCTTTACTTTTACTGAGAATTTTTGTGTCTTATATATTTCGAATTCTTCAGCAGCGTTCATGTATCTGCCTTTCTTACATATATGGAGGGGTCTAAAGTTGCTCTTGAAGTTTGTGTAATTATGATTTTTATTAACTAGATGGCGTACAAAGCTGGAATTTAATTGTTTTAATGTTTTGTTTGCGGAGATGTTCTTTGAAACCTTTACCAAAGGATCTACCAGTTTATCCTATATAGCAGATATTACAGTCGCTACATGAAATCTTGCATATCCTTGTCTTATCTCCTAATGGTGTGGATTGTTTCGATTTAAGTATTTTGCCAATGGTATTAGTTTTACAGAATGCCATTATAATATTTGACTTGTTGAACACACTATTTAATATTCTGGGTAAGGTATTGCCATATTCACATGATATATATCTTGTATTATCTAGACTTTTACGAGGCGTACCGTTCTTCTTCTTTCTCTTTCGATGTTGCCTGACTAAGTTATCTATCATAAATGCCTTATATCCATTAGCTATAGCTATGTGCTTAATTGTCGTTAGTTCTTCATTGAAATTACCACTGGCGTCCATTGGTATTGTTAATAATCTATGTATTAAACTATTAAAGGGTGCCATTTTTTGTATAAGTGGGTGGTGTGAATTAGCATGTATTGTAGTATCTGTGGTGGTTGGCTTTCTATAAATTTTATATTTAAATTTGTTATCCAGCCTTGTGACAGTCAGGTCAAGGAAATTAATCTTGTTATTCACTTCAGTTTCAAGGGCAAACTTCATCGTGTCGTTGATTTCATTCATGTAGTTTTTTAGGTTTTCAATGGTCAGATTTTCTTTTTCTCCAGTTTGCAGACATCTTTTTCTTTTTTTGCTGCTATCATTGGAAATCTGTTTTGGTGGATCTTTATATTTATTTATCTTTAAATTTTATATTTACTTTTGTTATCCATCATCCATATCCATCATTTGAAGTTCAAGAATGACTTCACTGACGTATGGAATATGGATGTCTGTGTGCAAAGACACATACCACGTGGAATCCCCGGGTGACAGTTCGTAGGACCTTTGATTGTCATCGCTGTATGATTCATATGTTAGATTTGGTGGCACAGCCCCACCAAAGCCTGATTCCTTAAGTCCATTAGCGGTTAAGGACAGTTTTATAGAGGAAAAGTTAATTATCTAAAGATGGACTAGATTTTATACTTATCAGCCAGTTAATTTCCTTAAATCTAGTTGTTTTCTTTTCTGTTTTATGTAGTGTTTCCATGTCGGTTTAGACAGTTTTAGAGAGAAAAAGTTTGTTGTCTAAGATGGACTAGATTTTATGCCTATGAGCCAGTTAATTCCCTTAAATCTAGTTGTTTTGTTTTCTGTTTTATATGGTGTTTCCATATCGGTTTAGCGTCTAAATAAACCGCTAGGTATTTGACTACTATTTGTTGTGGTATTTTGATATGGTTGATATGAATATTGGGGTAGTTGCCTCTCCTTAAATTGAATGTTATGTGTGGCGACTTGCATTACACTTCTAATCTGTTCATCTAACGAAACAAGTGACACTCGCCATGACTCTCACGGCCATTTTTAGCTTCGATTAATTGATTTTTAACACTAGTTTCAGTTAAGAAAAGAGTGACGATGAGCGCTGCAAAGAAATTATTCTTCAAAAAAATATAGTGTAAACATGCATATATATTGAAAAAGAATAAATAGTCTTAGTCTTATTCGCATCCTCTTCTAATCTGGTGTGTTAAGGAGTTGCAAAGAGATCGTCACTGTTGCCTTTGGAAAGCAAGCACCCTTGCCTGATTCCAATGGATGCCCTGTAACGGCCACTTAGGCTATTTTAGGTTTTTAAATTACTTAAAATTTAAAAACTAGACAGCTTCGCCTAGATGGAGCGAAAAGTGTGCTGGAGCCCAGAGTGACAGGACTTGCAATAAAACACACATGTAATCATTAACAACTTTTTATTAGTGTTTTTTTTATAAAATGTTGATTTAAATCCTTCAAAAATGAGTTCTAGTATGGTTCATTTTTCAACATAATTTAAATTTACAAAGGTTAGCTACAATATTAATCTTTTAAACACCTGGACTTCTGATACCCCTTGTGTAGAGCATGTATTTACATTTATATATAACGTCAATTACTCTTGATTAAAAAAAACGGGTGCAGTTGTTGTTGAGTGTTTAGTAATTGGAAAGCTCCCACACCTGTACTTTGAAGAACCCGAATGATACCAGGTAGAGCCGTGGCGATGAGTGTTGGTGATGGTTCTTCAAGAGTTCCGAAGCTCCAGCTCGTCTCATTCTGGGCAGCTGTCCTTGGCATATTGCAGGAGAAGTGGTTTGGGGCCTGACAGCGTTGGGGAGCATCCGGATGCACTGCTCTGCAGATGGTGACCGTTGTAGATGTCACCATCTCCGCATGCCCCTCTCTCCCGGCTGTACGGGGCCCTGTAACATTTTTATTTGTAGTTGGCCGTCAGAAAATACAGCTACCACCTACACTCTCTCGCCTCGGAACACACACACTACCCGCACTGTCACAATTATTCTTTTTTACACTCTAGTTGCTCTTTTTAATTTTTTGATAATAAGTAATAAGATAATGAACCGTTACTGTATAATGATAACATTTACTTTTAAATTCATTTACGGTTAAATGCAAAGTAGCCAAGTGTTCCTCGACCGGAAGTAACGTGTGATTCCCTTTACAATAGACTTTACAACGATCACACACACATGTGTGGATCACACACATACACAAACGCAACACACATAACCCATTATTAATTTAACATCGAGTTTAACGTCGAATAAAATAATTAATTCTCACCTGAGACGCTTTAGAATTTTACGAAGTCATATTGAAAGCTGAACATGTACTTTGCCCTGCGTCAGACCACAAGCACCCTGTCAGAAGGTTGGAGACGAAATGAGAAAGGACTACGTATTCTGCGTTCCCACATGGTACAGAAGTTCAACTTGTTTCGAATTGCCGAAGATAACCTTCGGCCAGGAACGCATCAGCTGTACGGTTGGCTTGCTTACTGGATCGCGTCGCCGTGCCACAGACACGGCCTTAATAATCATATTAGCTGTCGCCCAGTGGCCACGCGCTTTGGCGGCACCAATCGTTGAAATCACGCCGGGAAAATTCAAACCTCGGCACAGCCCTTGCCCTCGAGTCTTGCCATGTCGGTCTCGGTCTTCCTCGTCGTCCGAAAATTTCCGTCCGGCTCTCTCTCTTTGCTTTCTTTGAATAAGTGTGGTCTCCAGTGTGCAGGTTATTGGCCTACAGCTCCCATAGCTAGGGTTGCTTCAGCTGCCTGATATCGTGGCTCATGGCTCTCTGAGACGCTTGCACCAACCAGGTTGCAATTCCGGAAAGAGAATGTCATTTCCTACAATTCTCTACTATAAGCTATGGTTATACCGCCAATATTCGGTCGTCAGAGCCTCGTCAGTGGTAACAGGGTGCGCAGGATGTAAAGACATCGCTCGGGAAGCGATTGACGGTTGGTATGGGAGAGGGTCTTTGAGACGCATCCCATACCTTACAGCCCAAAAGAATAAATAAATAATGTAAAAACTTGATTCTTATTTCTAAAACAAAAAATTGTAACGAGTTTTTGTCGACAGCATATTTAATTACATTCGCCATTTCCATATTTTATAAAAACTGATGAATATAGTGCACTTTTAAAACAAGGTCTTTTCGGATGTATTAATAACATTATATAAATCGGTAGTATTTATAGTAGTAAAGTTGCGGTACCGTGGCTTACCTCAACAAAACAAAACCGCTACAACTGCAGTTGTTTACTTTAAATTAATTTATCATTATAACGTAACCTGCATTGGTTGATACGTGTTGGTTGATTATACATTGACCACATGCCCGTTGTTACCTAAATGTGGTTTAACGTTGATTTTTGTCCTGCAATGGAGTTGTCGTATTTGAGTATATATAAAAAGAGTGAAATTAAAATACAACCTATGTTTAGGTACTAAAAAGACAATAATGATATTGTTTGTTAAAGTCGTTTATCACATGTTTTCAGATGTTACTTTTATCTGGTTATTTTGTGAAGTGAATGTCTTGATTCCCTACCCTGTACCGCCTCCGTTGCTACTCATACTGTGCTTTCATATAACAGTAAAACCAGTGTAATCGTCTGGAAATCGATGGAAATTAAGCATCGTACATAAAACTTAAAATTAAGCATCGTACATAAAACTTATAACAAATACAATAGCAATTAGCACTGTTCATTATACAGTATATTTCGGCTAATGGGGCCACAGATCATTAGAGCCAGCCGATTTATTGGGCCAATTTTCAAAATACAAAAACAAAACAGGACTACACATACAAAATTAGCAGGTCGCTTCAGACCCCCCATAAATAGATAAAATTATATAAAAAGAACTCAATCTGACCCAGTGGCAGGAGTCCTTTCTGAGACTCGGGACACTGCACTACTCGCGACTCGCGCTACGCGCGGCCCTCGCAAACCCTAGTCGTGATTTTCGACGCACTTCATCGCCACGCCATCAGACGCACTTCATCTCCTCTCCTCTCTCGGACGACATCGACGCGGAGTCAGCCGGAAGGAACAGCCGAAGAGTAGAACCGACATTCTTGCGTCTTCGCACTACCTGTACTGCGCCAGCGATATATGTCGCTGGGCCGGCAGTGAACTCGACGCAACTAATGCCGAAAGATGAGGAGGACTGCAGTACGCCACAAACAGCGGGGGCAGACGCCGAACATCTCAGTGCAGCTCAGGCGGAACAACCAACATCAGCGTTTTCGCCACACGGCCCTTTTTAGGGTCACCAAAAATAAATAAGAGTTGTACGACTGGCGCCATTTGTCATGTGGGAAGCCTTTTGTCCGGCGACAACTTAAAAGTCTTTAAAAAGCAATAATTACAATAGTTCTAGTGGTTAAATATCTAAAACAAACGAAGGCATATAGTAAGGTAAGAGTCGTAAACAGAGTAAAAAAGTAAAGTAGGGGCCACCTTTATTTAAAATAAATTCAAGCTTAAGTAACATCCATCATAACTTTGAGAACTGTTGTTGAATAAATAAGTTTGCGTTAATATTAATGATGTATTCTTTTAATTTTACCAGTGAAGTACAGAGGAAAGGATTCTAGGAAACAGAAAATTGTCGGCGCCCACTGATGACTCATTACGTTAGATATGTTATCTATGCAATTATGGATGGAGATATGGGTCCATAGATTTGCAACTATGTCAACAAATCTATTCGTACTATGGGGAACAAGAAACAAGTACATGTTAATTGACGCTTACCCATTAAAATGCCCGGCTATTTTAATAAAATTTTACTATTTTCTTGAACGTAAGGCAACATTCAAGTTTATTAAGTACGTTATTTATGCCATACACTATGTAATGTTACGTGTAACTTCCCAAACTTGCCCAAAAGTGGCTATGACATAGTGATACTATAAGATAAACATTAAACACTATTCCGAGTACGTTAAAAAATAGACCAAAACAAGTCTCTAATGCAAATGTAAAGTGTTGAAAGTAATAAAATTATTAATACAAACAATAACAGTAATAATGGCAATTGGCACCACTGAAACAAACTCCGGTTCTTGATTCCGCCCTATGCTTGAAGAATTGATAGTGAAGAACTGATAGATACAAAATACAATTTCCCTTGCTTGTTTGTGTAACATTTGGCGTGTTTTCTCTTCGTCAGACATATCTAGCTATAAAGTAACTAATGAAACTCACAACACTAAAACACTAAAGCAAAAATACTAAAAAAAAACATCATCAACAAATATCACTCACCGCCACGAAGTACACTCACACATCAAAACATCAAAAGCAAATGACTGATCTCTATTGGCTCACATGATCACATGATACGCTGTTGCTGGCGCACAGCTATATCACCTTTGTTCGTGCTCCAGAGTCTAAGAACTATTCAGGCCCAGCTGCATGTTGTGTACAGCCCTGACTAAAAGCTGCTATGTCTACATAAAACCTAAATTCGTTATTGACTAAAATAAAGGAAAATTTTCAGTAGACCTTCTGACTAAATTGCATGATATTTGTCGCCCCACATGTAAACTGTGAACTGGTACAGAAAATTGGTTGTTGGGTTACTTGTGTCAACATCCATGGTCACTGTCCACATTCTGTAAAAAGAATGTGCTGGAAAAACATTTGCATAATCAACTTTTGGAAAGAAGTTATTTGATATTTGACTGCAACAAAGAAAGAAAACATTGGACAACAAGTAGCCACAAGAATAGAAGAAAGACGAAGGAGAAGGCGCCTTGAAAGAATGTTAGAAAAAAGCTGTAGAAAAAGGATAAGAGCCTTTCCACTACTTAACATGTTTTAATATCTTACGTAGAATAATACAAATATTTGTATTATTTTGAAAATTTTGTGTTATCATACTATAGTTTACGACTTTGTTTTATGTTTAACTAGTCGGTATTATATTTAAAATAATGTTTGCATCCCCAACAAAAATATAAAACAACATAAAATAGAAAAAATTAAAAAGTAAATATAAAAAAAAAAGTTAAAATCATTAAAAATAGCATGATATACATAAACATACAGCCGATTCTTCGGTCATAATGACCAACATGGCAAACAACGTATTCATGTACAAAGGAGCATTGTATAATTATTCTGTGGAGATATATCACTTAAAACTGTTACTATTCTTAGAGAAATTAATTTTTGGACTACGGGGTTGGTAAAATGATAAACAAAACTTTGTAAATTACAATAAGCTCTATAAAACATTACTATTATTATCAGCAGTGATAATAAAAATTATTATTAAACCTTGAGGGACATTAAAGCAAGGTAATTCCTGAAAACATTAGCACGGATTACCAGACAGAACAGGGAAGGAATCATATTCTTGAATTGGATACCTAGATGAGGAAACAGAAAAACTTAAGCAATGTAATTATGCCTCCTCTGGGGACTCTTGCGCCATCAAGAGCATGGTACCAAACACAGCTTTAGAAATCAGAGATCCCGACTAGTTAAATGAGAAAGATGACAATGATGACGTCAAAATAACCCTCATTGCACCAAACATTAGAATGCAGAGAATTAACCAAGCGGCAGGATAGCTTTAGACAGTTTTGCTGGGGGGGGGGGGTGTACAATAGAGGCGAGGGAGACAGACATAGTCCAGCTGAGCCGCCTCATTGCCCCTTCTCAAAGTTTTAAGAAAAATTATTTTTTTAAATCTAAGTTTTTTTTTTGACAAGGGGAAGGCGACCCGTTAATTTTTAGAACTAGGCAGATGGCCTAGATGAAGCATAAAATGCACTGAGCCCATTGTGACAGGACTTGCAAATAAAAGTCAGGATTAATGTAACAATATTTATTTTTGCGTAGATGATATAGCACAGTGTACAACAAATATACATACGTTTGTTTAAAGACAGAAATGTTCATTTGTTTAACCTAAACCTTCATGAGGCCCTCAGCAATTCATCGCAAATCATCATCATAAATCAATACAATAATAAGCATACAATAAATAAAATAATAAATCAATTGCAACATTTTTACAACAACCAATTATTCACACTTGTGTGAAGGAAGGAGAGGCCAGCCATGATTAATCATTTGGTTTGTTGCTTTAAGATAACTCAGCAAACGGAAAAAGTTCAATTAATACGGCATATGACCATCACCACCAAGCCTATTCCTGGCTTTAAAAAAAAAACTCTTTTAAGTTGACCTTAGGCCTTCCGTAGTTAGCACTCCAGGTAGTGATCAATCATTGCTAAATCAATTCCTTTTTACAATGCCTACTGACAAATAATAATCATAATCTCATAATAACCCAACGGGTATACTAACAATCAATGCTTGTACATTCGTAAATACCTTTTCAACATTAATCACTAGTGTATATAAATCTACTATAATCTTGATAAAATTAACAAACAATCAGCACAGCTCGATTTCGCCCAGGCTGCAAGCATGCACACCCGATTGGACTGCGAAATAAAAAAACGCTCAAATGAACCTAAATAAAATATAAAATAAAGACAGCGAGGTAACACGAGAATTTACTAGTTTGAATGACTTCCGGATATATATGACGAACAGCATGAGCTGACCAGGCGTGATAATTCATGACACAGCAAAACCAGTGAATCCAGTTAATGCAAGGAATTAAAGAATTTGAACAAAAGAATGAAACAATCGCAGTGCACATGCCTGCTAGTCCGGCATACAATTACAATTATTGACTTATTAATAGTTTAGTAATCAGTGCCACTGAATTATGGGTGTGTACATAATGAACCGACATGTTCGGTGTTAATCAACTACTGTCTAACTGCAATATAGTTCACATAACGGCATGTAACTGTTTTATACTTTTTATATTTCACTCAATAGGTGTAACAGAATTTGTCGCGAGGTCGATTTGAATAATTGGAGCAGTTTCACCTGGTTTACAGCTGTTCCCACGTGCTGAGGCAGATGGTCGGCTCAGGACCCAGTGGGTAGTGAGTTGCTGGTTCTGGAAGACGGGAGGTTCATCCTGTATTACATGGCGGGTCCCATGCCTAACGCCGGCGACAAAATAGGGGAGCTAGTCAGCAATGCTCAGGCTGATGGCGACGGGTGTAGTTGTCGCCATCCTTCTGTCCCGAATCCTTGGCTCATGCGGGAACCCAGAGGTCCTTTATAAAATTATTCGCCCATGGCAGAAAGTGGTAGTAGTACAGACAGAAACCTAATTTCGCCGACGGCGTTCAGATGTAAACGGGCCGAGAAAAAGACAGCAACTGGACTGCGACCCTAACGCGAGAGCCGTTTCGGCTAAACCGTGGTTACGGCAACTAACCAACAGATCGCGTGACGTTGCACCACAGACGGCTCGCTGTAATCGCCGACGCCACGCAGCACAACTATCCAGGCGCAAAGAAGACGTAACCTAAAATAATTAACTCTCGCCGCGATGTTTTTCCTAGTCGCGGCACACAGCAGTACTTACTTATCTGTGCTACGGTCATGCAACGAAGACCTGTATTTACCCGGATAGAAGTAAGATTTGTTACAAGTGTGGCCAAGAAGCCAAGAAGACCAATTTCCTAAAGCACGCTCTGAGCCAACCCCTGTATACTCTTGGTATTATGGAAGCCAGAATAGACCTTAATTGATTGTAATCAATACAGGGGCTAAGGTGTATGATAGATTTCAACAGAGTAAAAAAGTTATGCAAGAGAGTTTACCAACACTGCAATAAATAAATGATAAAAGTGAAAGCTGCTGGTAGACAAAATAAAAAGTTATAGATGTCAAGTTAAGGCAACATAAACCCGATGGTGTTACTGGTGACGCAAGAGTTACCATTTAAAGAAATGACAGAGTGTAAGATGCTATGACTCCACTCAGCAGTCATTTGATATGGGCAGTGGCCAAGGAGCACTGTACCATGCACTGGGGAAGGGTCGAGTGAGGACAACAGGCCGCAAATGTGCCACTCACAATCGACATACCCTCACCGTGCCACGTAAGGATAGGGAGGAACTAATAGCACCATTCGGAGAATCAGCCCAGACAGAAGATGAAAAATGGAAAAATAAGATAAAAGAATTTGATGGACTTAAAACCATCAGTATGAGCAAGATAACCACTCTGCAAAGAGAGCAGTCGTTTGACAAATACAAAAAGAATAAGTATGAATTTATCAAGCAAAGAATTTTAATTAAGAATTATCGTGTTACACCCCTGTGAACGTTAACAAGAAACAATAAAAGTAGATTTAACTGATAAGCAATATTTTTATAAGGGTAATCACATTTTTTAGAATACTTAAATGAATTAGAAAATGATTTTTGAAAAAATGTCAAATGGTATCAAAACATGTAAAACCAAATTTTGTAAAGGTGATAAACCACCTATTAAGGAACAAAGACATATCAAATGGGATACCAAAATGCTTGTATTTAAATAAGGAAGATCACTATGTAGATTAATTTAAGTAAAATTATGTAATAGCCAGGGAGTAATTAGTAGTGGGAATTGAGAAAACTAAATAATTCAAATAATGTTGGTCATGTGACCCCTGAACTCAACGGTATTGACCAATGAAAAATTAGCAAAATTTGGTCAAACCCGTTGAAAGAGTAAGAAAAACTGATTATTCTATTCTTAGGTATAAAAGTGTGCAGGTCAGCTCTGTGAAACCAAAAGCAAAAGTCTAGAAAAGAATCAATTCCGAGTTGGAAGAAAGAAGCCAAATTATTTAAAGCCATAGAAAAAAAATTTAAAAATGAAGATAATTTAAATTTAATAAGTATAAATCAAGAAAAGAATAAGTAAAAAGTAAAACTAAAAGAAATGAAAAAGTGAAAAAAAGTATTTCTACTAGACATAGTAAGAATATAACCTTATACTAAAAAACACTGTTTAATACTACACAACACCAAGTATAACTTCAACACTATTTAACAACACCGTAGTGAAAGAAAACACAGAGTTAACTATAATTACAGTGAACACTACAAATAAACTCATTTATTTAAAAGAAATTAGCGGCAAATAATTTTGCATTTTTCGAGGTGGATCACAAACGGCCATTTTGTAAAATTTCGTCATCATCTTAAACTCGAAGTGACGCCATTTTTGTTTTGATTTTGGTAGTTCAAATTAAATTATTATTGTTTTATACTTAAACAAAATTAACAGTTTTTGTATTAGTAATTAAGATTTTTTTATACTTTTGTGAGGTATTGTACTTCCTAAATGCATTTCTGACTTTTTAATAGCAGTTAAATAAGAACCATAGAGTTAATATTATAAAATAGAAAAACAAACTTTGTTACAATCGAACTGAGTGGAGGAGTCGATCCGGGAAATAAACAATTTCGACCTGAGAGTCGTAATACAGATTTTAAAAGAAATGAAAGCTAATAAATATAATTAATCGATTTTAAAAGGAGTTTTATTCATGAAATAAATTTAGATTAAAGGATTTTTAGGTACTAAAGGAAGAGTGAACTAGCATTGACAATTGGAACGTCATCGGAAGTGAGAGAGAATAAGCAGGTAACCTCTATTCGCCAATTCGATATCACAATCGAACTGAGCCATACAAAACCTTTCTTTTAATAATTTTTTTCCAAACTAGTGAGAGTCAAATAAATGGTAATTAATAACTTTTAACCGAACAATTTCGAAGTAAATAATGAAACCAGTAAATAAAATTGAATTAAACTAATTAATAAAATAAAAAAAAAATTAGTATTATTTTTTAAATATAATTAACTATTTTAATAATTTCAAAGAAATACTGAAGATAAAAGAGCATTGACTTTATCGTATTACCATATATATATATATTGTACTGTAATTAATTACAGGTATTGTAATTAAGATCTGCTCCACGTTGGATCAGCCATTTAATGTACTGTTATTTTTTTATGAGTCTTGTAATTATTTAATAGTATAATATAATTAAGAAATGTACCTACTGTTATTATGTTTTTTTGTTTACCAGTACATGTAAAGGAAACTCTTTCTCTCAGAGTTAATGATTATTAAGCTGTTTGATCGTATTTACGATTGTATCTAATATTTTCTTTTCTTTAAACCAAACCAAATTCAGTTAATATGTAGTATTTTGAGAATTAACCCTGTAAAAATACCAGTCTAATGTAACTTAACCGACTCTGAATTCTTCCAGCTGCCACAGGTTCACTTCTGGTTGTTGTTTACCTTTTTTCAAAAGCAATATCAGGCTTGGCGATCTGTTCCTTCACACAAATTTCTTATTTATCTCACCGCTGAATGCCGCTCTCCAGGACGACTGCAACACAGATTTCTCCTCGGAACACTTAATTATCCTTATGGCCACTTAAACTCTTCTTCAGTCCAGGATTTCCCTCTTCTATCGTCGTTCTATTAAGGATATTGTTATATTTCTCGTAATATTATTTATTTATTAAATATTATAATCAAAACTCTGGTATCACAAATTAAATTCCTTTACTGTATTTTCTTTTCCATGTTACATTAACTTGATGATGTACAAATGTTATTTTATGAATTTAGACTCTTCAAGCTACTTTTAATAGATATAATTTTAGACTCTTCACGTTACTCTTATTGAAAATAAAAATAGACTCATAACGTTACTCTTATTGAATATAATTGAAGACTAATAAAAATTTTCTTCATCACTATACAAAACAATACTTTAACAATTTACAAAATTGCCACTTTTATAATTCCCTAATTTCTTTACATCTGTTTATCATATACCTACTAAAACATATATCATTTTTCTATTTCTTATTGAACATTTTTATTTTACCTCTAATATTCGTAATTCTAGTTGTTATTTATAAAATTATAATTTTATTACTCTTTACTCTTATTATAACATTCATTCCAATTTCATATATTCTTTTCTGAACATATAACTGAATATTGTTTTATATCATATAGGAATCGACCTCTATGTTGACTGGGTGAGTCGATAGTCCCAATGTTTTTTGTTTACATTTTAAAACATATGTTACATTCAATACAAAATCTGCATCCTTTCTCTTTTAAAATTTATTACCTCCCTATTATGTACTGTGTGCATTTTAAAAGCAGTACATATACCTTCCCTTATTTCATAATTTCAGATACAATTTTAGATGAAATTTTGAAATAACCAACATAGTCTAATCTTAATATTTAAACATCTGATTAATTAGGTATTTGTACCTCACAAAATTCTTTTAACAAATTGGTTTTTTATTATCATGAATCATGATATCTTACACACTTATTTATGACTTAAAACAACGTTAATTAAACCAACTAGTTTTACATCAAAATAATAAATAATAAATAACAATTGTGCCTAATTTCATGGCTAAAAAACTCAAAAACATGACTAAAACGTTATCTTTCTTTCGGACATCACCTTCCCAATCCTGGTTATACATTTCCTATGTTCTTTATTGCAGAATTCATTTATTTCTTATCTGACTTATACGGGCGAAGTTGATTAATATTGTAGGTTCCTTTAATTTTTCCATCCTGGTATTTTATTACTACCGTATTGTTATCATTCACTGTATTAATTATGAATGGGCCTACATAACATAAAATTAATTTTTTCATCAACTTCTCCTTACTGCTGGGAAGTTGTCTATTACGAACCAGTACTAACTCTCCTATATGATAATCTATTTGTTTATACCTCTTCTTGTATTGTCGTCTGGCTCTTTTCTCTGCCTTCACTTTAATCCGACTCTCCATAATAACTTGTATGTCCTTCTGTGGTTGATTGAGCCATGTAAAATCAACTAAACTTTCGATAATTCTGGGTGGGCGTTTCTTATACATTGCCTCATATGGTGTCACACCGGTACTATCATGATTGGCTAAATTCATAAACTCCTCTGCTTTACTAACATATTCGCTCCATCTATTATGTTGATCATGGCAATATGTGCGGAATAAACGACCCACTTCTTTGAGCATTCTTTCGGCCGGGTTACTATTGGGATGGTAAACCGATGTTTTATACGTACGAATTTTTATGGCTCTCATAGCATTCTGCCACTTGACACCTTTAAATTGTGTTCCATGATCAGATACAATACTATGAGGCAATCCTACCTCCTTTATAAACTTTTCTTTAATTATTTTAACTATAGTTTAAGTATTGGCCTTAGTGATGGGATATAATTTTGTGAATCTAGTAAAACTGCCCATGATAATCAATACGTACTTGCTACGTCTCCTACCACTAGTTGGGAATGGTCCACAAATGTCAATAAAAACTTGTTCTAGCGATCTCAATGCTTGATTATTTATCCACCTTCCTTCATATCTAACATTAGCTAACTTGACTTTTTGACAAATATCACATGTTTCTATGGATCGAATTATTTTCTTTTCTAATTTATTCATGTAAAAGTGTTCCTTGAGTGCTGACACTACTTTCTTCTGGCCTTGGTGTCCATATCTCTCATGATAATCAACAATTAATTTATTACATACCTCTTAAGGCACTAAAATTTTCCAATCAGTATTTCTTTTTTTTGTCGGTGTTCCTAAACATCATTCCTTCATGAATCATATAATGTGATGTAGTGTTGGAAGTGCATTCCATCCTTTTCCTCCACTTTTGTATTCTAATATTGGTTGGCTGTAATTTCTTTATTTCTTCCACGATGAGTTGTAATTCTCTTTTATTCCTAAAGCATGCCAAAATTTTACGTGCTTCTTTGGCCATTATTTCTTCTTGATCACCTACTCTGGATAATATATCCGCTACTATATTTTTATTGCCTGGTAAGTACTCCCATTTTATATGATACTCTTGTAACTGGAGCATCCATCTTGTGAGCCTTCCATGTGACATCTTACAGTTTTTAAAAAAGGTTATTGCTTGACGATCGGATCGTACTACTACCTCACTGTTTAATAAGTATGTTCGGAATTTAGTTATTGCAAAAACCACACTCAATGTCTCTTTTTCAGTTATTGTATAATTAAATTCTGCTTTAGTTAGTGTACGGCTTGCAAAAGCTATTACCTTTGGTTCTCCCTTGTCATTTTCTTGATATAACACCGATCCCAAACTTACTCCACTGGCATCACAATTTAAATAAAAAAGTTTACTAAAATCTGGGTGACTTAACATGACGCACTGTAAAAATCTCTGTTTCACTTCATTGAATACTTCCTCATCCTTTTCGGTCCACTTCCACTTATTCTTCTTACAAATTAAATGTTGATAATGATGTGTTAGGTCGGAGTAATTACTTTGGAAACTTCTGTAATCATTACAAAGACCTAAGAAACTTTGTAATTGTTTTACATTTTTTGGACATGGGAAATTCTGTATTGATTGTATTTTATCAGGATCCGCCGATATGCCGGTATCCGAAACTATAAACCCTAAAAACTTAATCTTGCTGGCTATGAATGTTGACTTGTCTAATTTTGCGTAATTCCATGTTCTCCCAATCTGGTAAGTATCTTATCAATTCGATGACAGTGTTCTTCCCAATTGCTTGATGCAATCACCAAATCATCGACATAAACTGTAGTAAATTCCAAAATCTCTTTACCCAATACGTCATCAAGACATTTTATAAATATAGCCACACTATTGACCAGACCAAAAGGTAATCTTTTAAATTGATAATTCCTACCGTTTACTATGAAACTCACATATTTTCTGCTTTCTGGATGCAATTCTACTTGCCAATATCCAGATACAGCATCCCAACTACTAAAAAATTGTACGTTATTAAAACGTTTTAAAATTTCTCCTGTGTTCTCAGGCGACGTCTTATCAGCAATTATCATTTGATTAATTTGACGTGCATCTAAACACAATCTTAATGACTTATCTTTTTTGGGAATTACTACTAATGGGCTAGTGTGTTCTGACTGACTTAGTTCAATGATGTCTTCACGAAGCATTTTGTCGATTTCTTCCTGTACTTGCTCTCTTAATTTGTAGGGTATGGGATATGATCTTTTGTTAAATGTCACATTTTCTCTTAGTCGTAACTTACATTGCACTCCTACTATTTTGCCAGGTTTGTTTGAAAATACTTTATAAGGTTTCAAATAAATTTCCATTAACTGATCTATTTGCTCTTTGTTTAGTTGATAATTATGATTACAGAATTGTCTGATTTCTTGCATTTTCTCCTCCCACATTGGATTATTTATTGTTAACTGCTGTAGTGACTTTCTATTGATTGGTCTATCTTTATATGAGTATTTAAATTTATCACTTAATTTGGTTGAATTGACCATTTTCCTTACACCTTCATTTCTATTTATAATTTTTATAGGTATTTTTTGTTTATCGTATGTAAATACCACCTGATTAATTTCTAAATCAATAATAGTTTCATACTTCCGCAAGTTATCACATCCGACTAATATTTCCGTTTCTATATTTATATATATTACAAATATTAATGGTATCACCCTTCCATTGAATTGTACATTCATCATTATTTGTTTGCGAGCAGTTCGAATTGGCTCGTCCTGTTACACCCACTATAGTAATTTTGCTCACAGGTAATTCATAAATTCTATTAGCCTTTCCTTCGGATGACGTGATTCCCTTTTCCATTTCCTTTAATTCATGGTATTTAGTCATACTCATCAATGATATTTCGGCACCAGTATCAATAATAAAATTTTGATTAGTTTTCCCATATTGACCGATAACAGACACTTTCAATTACATTTTTATTGATTCTCTCGTTGTCCATAAAATCCTGACCTAAACTGGTTATCCAATACAGTGATCGGCTATTTGACTGTGGTTGACCACTGCACTCACTCACAGTCTTCTCTAGTTTTCCTGATTTTCATTTATGGTTACTCTCTCCTCTCTCCTTCCTCCCTGATTAGTGTCCGGTCCACGTGGACGAAAAATTGAATAAGAATGATGATCCAGCATGTGTGGACAAGAAAGTTAAGAAAGTGGGCCCAAGTGGCTAAATGTATGCTTCTTGAGTTAAATATTCTGTCGGCTGATCTTCCATAGTAATTGAAATGATATGTAATACATGAATTGATTCTGCAGGAAGAAAAATGACGAGAAGTGGACTGTATACGAATAATTTTAATATCTGAACTATTTACATTACAGCTGTTAATTTGAATAAGGCTGGCTAATACTGCATGTTGCGAAGTATTAAGAATTTAGATAAACATGAAGCGGGCCTAGTCGGCCATAATCGAGAATATAAGGGCCTAAAGCCTACATTTAATGTCGACACTAATTGACAGCGAAGGATTCGGCGAACCGAATGACGAGATAGCTAGCTAAGCACTGTGCAAAGTACAACAACGCGAATACTGAGGCGAAGTATAAAGCAGATTAGCCAACCTAGAAAATAAAATCATTGCGCTACCGTACATAAGCTGCCCGTCAAAAATCAAAAAGATTTTTTAATACATTTTTTAATAAATTATAATACATTTGCAATTTAATTTAAAGAGTACAGTTCTTACTAACAATGCTTAGCTTCAAGGCCAAGTTGAACCTTGAGTTATAAGATTAGATAACGGCAATCCGTTACTAGTTTAGAGATAAGCATGCATAAGATAAGCCTAGAGATAGGCGCTTGTAGGCCAAGTTTGGCGAACAGCTGTTTCATATATGAATAGGTCTGGTTGACCAGTATTACTGACACAAGTGTGTGCAGTCTAAAACATTATAAAACATGAAAGAAAATACATAATTATATAATGTTTAATGCATGATCGGAAGCTCATCACATGATGGACCGATCGCTGGTAGTCCTATGCAAGTCATAGACGGCTACCTTAAAGTTACTTGAGGCCCGTAGACCTGTACAGAGAGTTTATTACATGAACAAAATTGTTGTTGAACATGTTGTAGTTACATGTTCTATTGTATATTCAGCAGGGCGGCATGTATTGACCTAGACATGCTATTCCTGAAGTTTCAGGAATTTACAATATAATAACATATGAACAAGCTAGATGCTGAATGCAAGCCCAGTTATGACATGTAGGTCATAATTTTAAGTAAGAATTGTGCATGCTTACTTGCAAAATGAATAAAATATAAAGTACAACATACAATGAAACTAGACGTGGCAGTTACATACGGCAGACGCTAACAATAGTTTTTTGCATAGACATAATTTATGCGAATACGGTAACAATAATTTGAATAATTACAAAATAAATAATTGCAATGTCAAATAACAATACAATACTGAAATTACAGAGACAATTTAACAATTTAAAGACATTCACAGAATAGTACATATTTATCAGCAACAATATAAAGAAATGAATGCATGATTGCTAACAGCAAGACATGCAAATGTTATGCAATAACATTTTATAAATGAGACCACCAAAAAACATGCAGTATACCCCATAACATCAAATGAAAATGTGTAAGACATAGTATGCCACACAAATTAACATACAATACAAATATCAAGATACCACCAAAACTGTGATAATTAGAAGCGTGCAATGACGCAAAATTGACAAGAAAAATATTGTGATGATTCATCACGATTGTGTTGACCAAATGGTCGTAATAAGTAGTAAGCCAATGGTGGAATAAAGTAGCATTGTGCTAAGTAATCATAATGTCAAATCTCGTCTCGCGCTGGCAGCAGATATAATTTATGTATGGGTCTCCGCAAAACACCCGTAGGCGTGCGAATGTCCACGACACGAACCAAGTTATCTGGGCCGGGAAATGTGGCGATGATCACGCCAAATTTCCAGGCTAATGGAGGCAAGTTATCCTCAATAAGCAGGACTAAGTCACCAATGGAAACATTATCTTTGGCAAACTTCCACTTGTGACGCTGCTGCAACTGGTGCAAATAATCGCGAGACCACGCCTTCCGAATGCCCTGGACAAACCTCTGAAGGAGTTGCCAACGACCAAGGCGAGAAACAGGAACGTGAGAAAGGTCCGGGTCCGGAATCGCCGTTAAGGGCGCGCAAATCAAAAAATGGCCCGGTGTGAGTGGCACCGGGTCGTTAATATCCGATGAGATAGCAAATAAAGTTCGAGAGTTCAGACATGCCTCTATCTGAGACAAAACGGTTGTGAACTCTTCGAAGTTTAGTATAGATTTGCCTACCACGCGGCGCAGATGAAATTTTAAACTCTTTATGCCGCTCTCCCAAAGGCCACCGAAATGAGGTGAGGAGGGCGGAATAAATGACCATGATATCCCCTGAGAGGATGTGAATGACTTAATCGAGGAGATGGCATCCTTATTGTGCCAAAGGTTGTAAATATCATGTAAGATGGTGCGGGCCTTCCTGAAATTTGTGCCGTTGTCGGAGTACAGTTGACTGAGTATACCCCGACGTGCCATGAAACGACGTAAAGCGGCTATAAATGCGCTGGCCGTAAGGTCGGACACCAATTCCAAGTGAATAGCCCTAGTCGCTAAGCAAACAAACAAAGATACATATGCCTTAGTAAGAGTTCTAGACTTCTGCCCGCCATGACGAATCATGAAGGGACCACCATAATCAACCGCGCAAAATAGAAACGGCCTTGAAGGAGTGACTCTAGGGGATGGCAGAATACCAAGTCTCTGAACCTGCTGTGTGGCACTAAACCTGATACACTTGAGACACTTACGTATAATGGAACGGATGACCAGCCGGGCATTAACAATCCACCAACGTTGACGCAGTGAATGATGCACGAGTTGAGCACCAGCGTGAAGAAAACGAATATGTTCACGTTCGCTGATAAGGCGGGTAATATGCGCTGATGGGGGTAATACAATAGGATGTTTCGAATCGTAGGGTAATTGGGAATGCTGCAATCGTCCGCCCACGCGTATCACTCCAGAATCGTCAAGAAACGGGTCGAGAGAAGCCAACTTGCTCCTAACGGAAACAGAAGATCCGTTCCGAAGACAACTAATTTCGGTTGCGAAATGGATCGACTGGGACTGTTTTATGAAGAAATTGAGACTGATGAATTTCTACAGGGGTCAAATCGCCCGAAATTCTGTCCGCAAATGAGTGCCTAATATTTCTGATGAAACGAAAACAGTAAGCGTATACACGTGTCAGCCGGTGCAACGAGGAAAAGTCCAAAGATAAGTCAACAGCCAGGGTAGACATTAGCGACCGGTTATGTATAGTTTTCTCTTCCGCGGTAACTTCAGAGGACGACTGAGTGGCCGGTACGAAAGATGGGAAGGAATTGAACTCTGACGATTGAGACAGACAGCTAGGACCGTGCCACCAAAGCGAGCAATCGCGCAAAACTTCAGGGAAACACCCTCTAGAAATAATGTCAGCAGGATTGCGTCGCGAATCAATGTGATGCCAGGTATATGTTTGCGTACGACGCTGAATTTCAGCAACTCGATTAGCGACATATGTTTTCCAACGCGTAGATTGCGCATGAATCCAGTAAAGAGCAACCATGGAATCAGAATACAAATGTACACCATCAATAAACGAATAAAGAGCAGGAATAACCTTAGATACAAGTCGCGATAATAACAAGCAAGCGCAGAGCTCGATGCGAGGTAATGACACCTGGCGTAGGGAAGCCACGCGAGATTTAGAGCACAAGAGGCGAAAGGAAGCAGTAGAATCTTGATAAATGACTCGGATATATATGCAACAGCCGAATCCCTTCTCTGAAGCATCCGCAAAACCATGCAACTGAACTGCAACCGCCTCATAAATGCAACGAATGGATCGCGGGACCACTATTTTACCAATCAGAATCAATCTGTCACACAAAGAATGCCAATCCGAAAGTGACTTGCCCGAAATAGGATCATCCCAACCAAGCTTACAAAGCCACAGTCGCTGCATGAAATGTTTATACAAAAAAACAACTGGTCCGATTAAACCAAGAGAATCATATATTCCAGCAATAATTGAAAGAATCTTTCTCTTGGATATGCTAGGATCAACCGGAGATAGTTTGATATCAAACAAAAATGAATCAGCAGTGTTGTTCCAAAGAATGCCCAGGGTACGCACATTGTCCTGTTTATTTAGGGGTCGCGAAAGGTTGTGATGATTTGCGACCGCTGTGGGTTCATTTGATGCCCATTTGTGCAACGTGAAACCATATTGACCAAGTAACGCACCTAGATCGGATTTCAGCTTGGATAGATCGGGGATAGTGTCCGAACCGGTAAGTAGATCGTCGACATAAAAATCGTTGGTTATGGCTAAAGCCGCTTGGGGAAACGAAGTCTGATTGTCTCTAGCAATTTGTAGAAGGCACCGAGTGGCCAAAAAGGAGGCGCTAGCCGTGCCGTAGGTTACCGTTCGCAGCGCGAAATGTTTAAGTGGTTCGAGGGGAGAGTCACGCCACAAAATGCGCTGATAGTGACAATCTCCTTCAGCCACGCGAATCTGACGATACATCTTTTCGATGTCGGCAATCAGGACATACTTATGTATGCGAAAACGCAACAGAATAGAGAAGAGATCTTGCTGAACATTGGGCCCTACTAATAATATGTCATTTAACGAAAGGCCATTAGTAGTCTTGGACGAACCATCAAAAACAACGCGCAGCCTGGTAGTCAAGCTAGACTGTTTAAACACGGCATGGTGAGGCAAGTAGTAAATATTTGACGCTCCTAAATTGATAACGCCATTATCGATGAGTGTCATGTGCCCAAGATCCATGTATTCCCTGATAGAGTCCGCGTAGTCGCGAGCGAGCTTGGGATCCCGCCTAAATCGACGCTCTAAACCTAAGAATCTTGATTCGGCACTTGTGTAAGATTCCCCCAGGTGGGGATTATCAGACTTGAATGGGAGCGACACTATAAATCTACCCTCGTGGTTGCGCTGAGTAGAGCGCACAAAATGCTCTTCGCAAGCCGACTCGCTATCAGGGGTATCGTCAGGGATTGTTTCTGCCTCCCAAAATCTCTCGAGAGATTGCAGAATTTGGCTGTCATTGTTCCTTGCCAGGAACGAAACAGCAGGACCCTGGGTGTGGCAGTGTTTGGGCAGATTGCCGGCGAGAATGTAACCTAGTTTTGTTTCCTGAATGATAGGGAAGTTGGGTCCGCGTGTATATTTATTGGCTAATATTAAATCCAGATAAAATTGTGCCCCTAATAGTATGTCGATCTGTGAAGATATATTAAAATCTGGGTCGGCGAGAAAAATTTTATTTGGAATGTGGAACCGGTTGATGTCAAACGAGATTGAAGGCAGATTGTGAGTTAAGTTAGATAGGACGGCACATTTGGCCTCGAAACTATGTCTCTGATAGCGAGAAATAATACGTATAGAAACAATGTCAGTAGCGCAACACGCTGTGTTGTTTATTCCTGTGATTGGAATATTAGATCTGGTTAGTTTAAGGTGCAACCTTTTCGCAAATGATTTCGTACAGAAATTGATCTGGGAACCGGCGTCCAGAAGCGCTCTAGCTTTATGCGTGTTGCCAGCCTGATCGACGACATATACAACCGCTGTGGATAAAAGAACATTGTTTTTACACTGCAATTTAAATGAGCAATAATTGCTGCTGGCAGCTGTTGATTTCGGCACGTAATTTGCGTGCAGCAATGTGTGGTGACCCTTTGAACAAATTTTACAGACTTGTTTACTCTTACAATTCGTTATCAGATGATCTGCTCTAAGGCAGTTGATACGACATTTATGATTTGCAACCAATTTCCCCCGCTCAGCGGCACTTAATATGCGAAAATTATTACACATGTAAAGCGGGTGGTCAGATTTACAACACACGCATGAATAATGCTTTGCCGCTGCGTGATAGTTTTTAAAGGTATTGCTGCCAGCAGTATTTCTTAAGCTACATTTCTCAAATTTATTGTTGGGTTTTACGCTAAGTTTGTTGAATTGCTGTCCGGATTCAATAGGCATTGTATTTTCTAAAAGCTGTCGGCGTAAGTTTAAAAAATGCGTAAAGTCTTGAAAGCTGGGCAAGTTGTCAGGGTCTATTGACTCCTTCCAAAGTTTTAAAGTAATAGGGTCAAGTTTGGTGGAGAGCAACTGTATGGTAATAAATTCAAATGAATTCACGGACAGCTTCATTGCCGCCAGTGAATTAACGGAAGACGTTATTGTATTCGTAAACTCCGCCAAGCTTTGGACTGAGTCCTTTATTGTGGACTTAACCTGAAGTAGGTTTTGTACATAGTATTTGGCTAATATAAATGGGTTGTTATACCTTTCGGACAGCAAGTTCAACGCTATTACATAATTTTCTTGACAAATGGGTAATGATTTAATTAAATCTAATGGTTCACACTTCACAGAAGAATGCAAATAATGCAGTTTTTGCACTGGTGTTAAGTCGGATCTCGAATGCACTAGATCATTGAAAATTGAATAAAAATGTTGCCACTCAAGTATGTTGCCTGAGAAGCAGGGCAAACTTATCGGCTTTAAATACATAGGCGTCGATAATACAGGAGGCACAGTCTGAGTATTAAAAGTGTCAAGAAGTTGTAAAATGTTTGCCTCAGTTGAGTATATCATTTCTTCAACCTCAACTCGGTCTGCCTGAGCTACGCTCGTGTCTTTACTGATAAGCTCTATCTCAGACTGTACCTCGTCGTACTTCGAGGCCAAGCTTTTAAGACTTTCCAGTCTTACAGTCAGAAAATGTTTTGTGCTTAAATTAATATCGAATGAATTTACCGCGGATTGTATCCGCACTATCGCGGACTTTAATCCGCCTCTCTTTCTGGTCAGCACCTTGAGGCTTTCTTCAGACATTTTTACGCAACTTTTTTACTGTTGCTGGTGGTACCTGGTTGGCGACGTCCCGCAGGGTCGGCTCCTTGGTAAAGGTGGTGAACAGCTGGCAGAGATGACCACTTTGAATAAGCACTGCAGCCGGCAGGAACTTGCTACCACATTGTCCGAAGATGACGAGCGAAATGGCGACGCAAATCACGCCACGGTCGCATTAGCTGACGTGCTAAACCGCCCGTGATGGCCAGAAACAGATGTAAAAGTATTAAATGGAAATCCAGGTCCGGAGTGACCAAAAAAATGATTAGTGTCCGGTCCACGTGGACCGAAAAATTGAATAAGAATGATGATCCAGCATGTGTGGACAAGAAAGTTAAGAAAGTGGGCCCAAGTGGCTAAATGTATGCTTCTTGAGTTAAATATTCTGTCGGCTGATCTTCCATAGTAATTGAAATGATATGTAATACATGAATTGATTCTGCAGGAAGAAAAATGACGAGAAGTGGACTGTATACGAATAATTTTAATATCTGAACTAGTTACATTACAGCTGTTAATTTGAATAAGGCTGGCTAATACTGCATGTTGCGAAGTATTAAGAATTTAGATAAACATGAAGCGGGCCTAGTCGGCCATAATCGAGAATATAAGGGCCTAAAGCCTACATTTAATGTCGACACTAATTGACAGCGAAGGATTCGGCGAACCGAACGACGAGATAGCTAGCTAAGCACTGTGCAAAGTACAACAACGCGAATACTGAGGCGAAGTATAAAGCAGATTAGCCAACCTAGAAAATAAAATCATTGCGCTACCGTACACTTCCTGTTGACTATTTTCTGACTGGGAAAGGGAACTATGTTGCTCTCTATTTCTTAACTGTTCATAATTGTTGTTCACCTCACTCTGTCTCTCCTCACTGCGAGAATATCCATTTCGATCAGTCTCCCTCGGGTAACGACTATTGTAGATACGGGAATCATAGTTTCGGCGTATAAAATTCGCTCGATAGTTATTTGAAGCGTGGTTGCCCCTATAATTATTATTGTAATTATTATTATTATTATTATCATATCTCCGGTCATTCCGGTTATCGTTTCTGTAGTAATTTCTTCCACCTTCCCTATCTTGGTATCTTGGAACATTTCTTTGGTCGTTCCTTTCTACTATTTGATTCCTATCACGGTTTTGTTCTTCCGGATATCTATTAGGGTAGCTGTCTCTTCTCATATTCCCTTGTTTATTGCGATTGTCATAATTCATTTTCCTCTCATAATCAGTGAGTAATAAGGTCATCGCTTCTATAGTATTGGCTTGACTGGCAAATCGTGCTAAGCTTACCGGTTCAGGGAAATGATGACTCAAAGCTTCCACCACATATCTGTCATCCATGGGTGGATCTAAATATCTTGCCCTGCAAACATGCGATAAGAAATACGAGGTCGGTGTTTGTCCTACGCTTGGGTTGTACCTACCATATACTATGGTCTCCCGCACCCTTGTCTGTATGGATCGCGTCCAATATTTATTTTTATATCTGTCCACAAATTCCTGGTAGCTATTCAAGGTGTTTCTAACAGCATCCCACCAATAATCATTCATTTCATGGAACCCTTGATCTAACATTAGCTTAATTCTCTCCCATCTATTTTCCTTGGTACTATGCAAATATTCCTTCATTCTATTTAAATACTCCATAGGATTTTTTATATATCCTTTCATATGTGGCACCTCATGACTAATATTCTTGTCTTCTCGTATAACACATGTTTGATGACCATTTTGTTCTATTTCATTGACCCTTACTACTAATTGTCCCATGGTATCCTCTATTTTGGTATTATTGCTGTCCAACTGTTGTCCCATGGATTGAATATTGCTCCGTTACTTCCTGTTTGTGTTTGACCAATTCTCTCGTCATCTGTTCTATGACTTCATGTTTATTTTCTCCTAATTCCTCTTCCACTTCTTCCTTCAGTGACTGTTGTTTCGTTTCTATATTGTCTAACCTATTTTCCATTGTTTCCACATCCAATTTCACCTCTGCAAATTGTCTAATATTCCTTCCTCATAATTTTTCAATATTAACTCAACTTCAGCCTGTTGCTGGTCTAATTTATTATTCACCCCATTTATGTGTTGTTGAATTGTCTCCTTTAATTCCTCAATATTTTGTTTTAATAAATTTTCATTATCTATTTTCATTTGTTTCTTTAAGGTTTCACGGTTACTATCCATTTTTTCATTTATTTGTTTCAACAATGTTCCGCTGGTTTTGTTATTCCCTTCCATTATAATTCTCATCATCTCCTGGAAATTTGCATCCATTGATTGTTTTGGTTTCTTTGGTTGGTCCCCTTGGGCATCCTCTACTATTACTTCCATTTCAGTTTCTTCCTCTTCAGCACTATTACTCCTTAATTCATATCGTTGCTCTGGTTTGTTAGCCATTTTACAATCTTTAACTTAATTTAATTACAAGGAAAAAAATTTTGTATGTTAATTAAATTTAACAAAATTGTGTTATTTGGTGCTGGTTTAAAGAAAATCTTTGCTTTCACGTATGGGCGCAATTTGGATTAATTAATTGTACTGTTATTTTTTTATGAGTCTTGTAATTATTTAATAGTATAATATAATTAAGAAATGTACCTACTGTTATTATGTTTTTTTGTTTACCAGTACATGTAAAGGAAACTCTTTCTCTCAGAGTTAATGATTATTAAGCTGTTTGATCGTATTTACGATTGTATCTAATATTTTCTTTTCTTTAAACCAAACCAAATTCAGTTAATATGTAGTATTTTGAGAATTAACCCTGTAAAAATACCAGTCTAATGTAACTTAACCGACTCTGAATTCTTCCAGCTGCCACAGGTTCACTTCTGGTTGTTGTTTACCTTTTTTCAAAAGCAATATCAGGCTTGGCGATCTGTTCCTTCACACAAATTTCTTATTGATCTCACCGCTGAATGCCGCTCTCCAGGACGACTGCAACACAGATGTCTCCTCGGAACACTCAATTATCCTTTATGGCCACTTAAACTCTTCTTCAGTCCAGGATTTCCCTCTTCTATCGTCGTTCTATTAAGGATATTGTTATATTTCTCGTAATATTATTTATTTATTAAATATTATAATCAAAACTCTGGTATCACAAATTAAATTCCTTTACTGTATTTTCTTTTCCATGTTACATTAACTTGATGATGTACAAATGTTATTTTATGAATTTAGACTCTTCAAGCTACTTTTAATAGATATAATTTTAGACTTCTCACGCTACTCTTATTGAAAATAAAAATAGACTCATAACGTTACTTTTATTGAATATAATTGAAGACTAATAAAAATTTCCTTCATCACCATACAAAACAATACTTTAACAATTTACAAAATTGCCACTTTTATAATTTCTTTACATCTGTTTATCATATACCTATTAAAATATATATCATTTTTCTATTTCTTATTGAACATTTTTATTTTACCTCTAATATTCGTAATTCTAGTTGTTATTTATTAAATTATAATTTTATTACTCTTTACTCTTATTATAACATTCATTCCAATTTCATATATTCTTTTCTGAACATATAACTGAATATTGTTTTATATCATATAGGAATCGACCTCTATGTTGACTGGGTGAGTCGATAGTCCCAATGTTTTTTGTTTACATTTTAAAACATATGTTACATTCAATACAAAATCTGCATCCTTTCTCTTTTAAAATTTATTACCTCCCTATTATGTACTGTGTGCATTTTAACAGCAGTACAATATATATATATATATATATATATATATATATATATTGCAAGGTAACGGGTTCTAACCCAGACCAGACTTGCAGAAAAGAATGCACAATTAGTGAAATTTAATACATTTATTGTTCTTTCTGATACACACTTTGTATTAAAATATTCTTTAATTATTTGACACACAATTAATTTCTTGTTGTTTAAAAATCTGCTTGAAATGTCTTTAAATAAATCCTTTCTTGCTTTAAACAGTTCTGTAAATTTTTTTAAGTGTTCAAAGCCTTTTTTTTTGAAAACAAAATTATTTTCAATTAATGTTCTTTGACGTTATACTTGAAAGTTTTATAATTTTCATAACAATTTAAACTTTTGCTTCCCTGTTTGGTCGTCCTCTCTGTCCTCCCGGTCGACGATCTCGATCCGGCCTCCAGTGATCCGTCGTCTCGGTCCACGTTCCAGCAACCGCCTCCAGGTAGTTCCTTGCTCCAGGTCCTCGTATTCCAGCCGCCACGATCAGCAAACGATGCTCAGGAACCGTAGTCGAATATCTCGCACTCCGTGATGGTTTCCTGCTGACACTCGCTGCTAATTCGACTCTACGGACCCAAGCACTGTCTGGAATTTACGTTGCCTGGAATCGCTGCCCACTGCGACCACCTTCGCTGACATACTTTCAGAGAGAGAACTTTCAGAGAGAGAGAGAGAGAGAGAAGACTGGCTACTCCTTTTATAACGCAGCTGAATGTAAGCCGTCGCGCTGCCGCATGATGTCACCGCCGATATGCGCGTAGGCGTCGTTTCTATTTACTCTAATGCATTCAGGAGCGCCCACGTGTTTTCAAACTTCCTCTTTCTTGAATCTTCTAGAACACATCTTTTTAACACATGAATATACTTTCCTAACATTCTATTCGCTACCTACATCACACAACACTTCAATCACATATTAAATTCTATCTTCATAGTTCTACATTGTTCTAAATTTATTTTCTAATTTATCCTATTAATTATAATTATTTTATTAATACTATTTATTTTCGAGCATTCTACTATCGTTCTGGACACTCATAACCGATGATATTATTTATTCTCCAAATCTACCTATACTGAGACAGCTTGTCACGTTGCATGAGCCTCCAGGTTAAATAATAAACAAATTTATTATCTTAGAAAATTAATTTTTTTTTCTCTTTTTAAACTTAAAACATTCTTCTAATATAACCTCCTAAACAAATAATATAATCCAAAACATAACAAGAAATTTTCACAAACTAAAACGTAATTAACTCTTCATTTCATGTCTTTCTTAATACTATGCAACGTGGCAACAATGTCTATAGGTTCTTATCTTCATCTTTCAGACAATATACTGTCCATCCATTCATACATAGTGGTTTTCTATGAGCGAGTTGCATAAACGTAGGTGCATTCCATCGTATTATCATTATGATTATTATTAATATTATTATTATTATTATGATTTTACTCAGGGCTTTTTTTTTTCTTTTATGGATTCGATCGTTCACGAGGGTAATATTTTCTCAATGACGCTCCATGATATTTTCCAATTACCTTGTTATGATCTTCATCAACAACGATGAAATTATTCCTTCCAACACGTTCTCTTAGCTTATAAGGACCATTAAATAATCTGAAGAACTTAGCCGATGTGTTATCTTCAGAACAACCCACTGGATTTGCCTTCAGAAGGACCGTTTCTCCTTCCTGAAACTTCAAAGTTCTATGTGTTTCATTGAACACCCGTGCCCGTTGATCAGCCCCCTGCTCTATCTGGGTTTTGGCTATGTTTTGTTTTATGTGAATCGGTAGCGGTAGGTTCTGGGTCTCTAGTTTTTTATGTGCTTCTCCCAAAACCTGGTAGGTTGCTTACCTGAGTGCAATTCTGTAGGTGTAAAGCCCGTCGTGGTGTTATAATTCTCAGTTAGCGACTGCTCAAAGAACCATATGTAATCCGGCCACATGTTTTGTATGCCATGACAGTAGGTCCGAAACAGTCGTCCCAGCTCCTTATTTACTCTTTCGGCCAGGTTCCCCTGTGGTCGCCGAATAGGATCGGTTGGATACCATTCGTCTCGAGGGTAGTAGATCATCGCGCATTCTGGAACTGCTTTCCTTGGTCACTAAGGATCCTCTTAACAGGTACATTCTCCGGGATATATTTCTTTAGAACTGCTGTCAACACCGCTTTGGTTGTAGGTCGGATTACAGGATAGATTCTGATGTTCTGGTGAAGGCATCTATGCATACGATCAGGTGTCTTAATCTGCGAAACATCGCGGAAGTGGACCTAAGAAATCAACACATAGCAACTCACCTTTCCCTTGCGTGACAATCCCTTGTTGTTCAATATACGTGTGCAGGTTCGGAGATTTTGCCGTTTGACATTCATGGCATGTCCTCAAAATACTGCGAATCCTCCGCACCATATTGTTACATATGAAATCCTCCTTAAGTGCTAAGTAACATCGATATGGGCCAGCATGTGCTAAGCTTTAATGGCAGGCCCACGTTATTGATTCTAACATGCTACTTGAAAGCTCAATTTTCCATTTTTCATTCATTAACTTATATAAAATATTATTAACACAGCTGTACTGCGGCTTTTCCTTACGAAGTGTACTCATTTTCATTTTGTTAATGTTAGGGTCCGTGTCTTGTTCTAAATGGATACTAGCTAAGCGCTGCCGTAACTCTGGCTTTATCTCATATTGCATTGCTAATATTTTTACGTTACTAGGATCCGACTCATGCTCTTCAGTAAATTCAGGCGCGTACCTACTCAACGTATCTGCTATTTCATTATTACTTGCTTTAATATATTTAATAGTGAAGTCGTATTCCTGAATCGTCATTATCCAGCGAGTCATCCTGGCGTTGGTTAATCTAGATCTGAGAAGAAAGGATAATGCTTGGTTATCGGTATGAATTTCAAAGTGTGTGCCGCATAGATAGTATCGAAATTTATTTAAAGCATAGATAACAGCCAATATTTCTTTTTCTGATGTAAAATAGTTTTTCTCGACTCCTTTAAGGGTACGGTTAACATACGAGATTACACGATGTTCTCCCGTAGTGTCCCGCTGATATACCACAGCGCCGATAGCACTATCACTTGCATCAGTTCGCAACACATAAGTACCTTCGTTATTCGGATGAAACAAGTGTAAATTATTTTTAAATAGATTCTTAATCATCTCAAATGCGACTTGATGCCTATCTTCCCATATCCATTTATGCCCCTTTTTGAATAACTCTAATAAAAGTGTTATTGTTTTTGAATAATTCGACGAAAACCGACGATAGTTAACCCAAGGAAAGCTCTAACGTCTTTAACCATTTTAGTTGTTGGAAATTTCACAATACTGTCAATTTTCGCTGGATCTGTGCTAATACCGTCATCATTTATGACATGCCCCAAGAATTTAATTTCTGATTTAATGAATTCACATTTCGATTGTTTCAAAACTAGGTTAGCCTTACGGAGCTTACTCAACACTATGTCGAGGTGTTCTAAGTTTTCCTCGAACGATTTAGACACGACAAGGATGTCATCCACGAAAATGCTGACAAATTCCTCTACTTCGGGACCCAGTGTGAGTTCTAAACATTTAATAATTGCCGCTAGACTTGTCACGAGTCCAAAAGGTACTACTTTAAATTGGTAGCTTTTGTTTTTGTAGAGAAATGCAGTATATTTCCGACTTTCCTCGTTCAAAGGAATCTGCCAGAAGCTGCTGGTAAGGTCGAGCCTGGTCATATACTGAACACCTTGGCACTTAACGAATAAGCTATCCGCATTTGGAGCACAGTCATATATCTTTTTGGTGATACTATTCAAGTTTCTCATATCAAGGCATAGCCGGATATCTCCCGTTTTCTTTTTAACTACAACAAGAGGGTAGAGGAAATCGCTTTCCGAACGTTCAATAATTTGATTCTTTAGCATCTGCTGTATTTAAGCACCGACTTGCTGTTGGTACGCTTTAGGGATAAGGTAAGTACGGCGTATGAATTTAGATTCGTCCGTCACTTCAATTTTATACGTATACACATTTGAGACTCTCGGTTGTTCGCAAAATACATGAGAATGTTTCTTTATTAAATTATTTAATTTACTTATTTGCTGCGGATTTAAACGATTATCTATGTCAGTCGTGTGGCCAGTTTTAATAGTTTTATCTGGCTGCCTTATCTCTATTGGGCTATAAGTAGGTCGCCTATCTCTGTTTACTCCGTTATTGTTCAAATACAGCTGATATTTACGACCGTCTATAGTCCATTGCATACTACTTTTAGCCAAATTGATTTGAGCCTGACATTCGTTAGAAAATCTACTCCAAGTACAACATTACATACTAGTTTCTTTATTATTATTACTGGAATATTTACTTCAAATTCATCCTATTTTAATGTGATATATACTTGTCCAGTGGCTACTGTTTTTTTTTTATCCGCAGTCTGAATCTGTAATTTATTAGTGGGTAATATTGCCGTGTTTTTAAAATATTTATTATACTTCTTAATAAAACTTTCACTGATAGCTGATACCTCTGCTCCTGTGTCAATTAAAATGTGTGTTTTAACGTTATTTATGTATGCATCGAGTGTAGGACATGCAGCTCTACGTTCTATTTTTTTAGAATGGTCTGTGTTGCTTTCTAATAACGCTTCCCGCAAATCACACGGGTAGATACCACTAATTTTGTAACAAGCATCCTCACAATCAACCATGTCATTACTACTTCAAGTGCTACGACTTATAGTGATTTTACTGCCTTTATCCAAACTCGTGGTAGTGCTATAGTGATGTTTATGGATTGCTGCATTTGGCTGTTTTTTTAGACACGCCGCTCCCACGTGACATTTTACACGTTTTTTGGATCAGCAATCACAACTTCTGATATTGTGTGTGAGTACGTATTATTATTTTCTATTTGTTTAACTGTATTAATTGACTGGATTTTCTTAGGTTTTCCTGTGAATTTATTTTTATCATTCCCAGAGGCTTTATCTTTATTAAATGGTGTACTCTGTTTATATGATGGTTTATTTGTGTCATATGTGTAGTGAGCTTTTGCTACGGGCATCACATCCTCCCATTGTGACAACATGTTTAAGAGTGCCTCTAACGTAATAACGTGACCTCTAACGAGACCCCACATGTTAATATGGCTGTACGAATGTTCATATCAAAGTGGTAGCTTAATTTATGTACTAGTTCCGTCTCTGATAGCTCCGGTCTAAGGTGTTTAACTTTATAGATTTCTTTTATTACGTACTGCTCACGTGTGAGTTTTCCGGGAGTAAACTTGCCAAACTCCAGCCTATCTCGTACTTTACGTTGAACGTGCTCATTTCAATACCGATTTTCGAAGCATTTGATGAACTCGTCGTATGTTTTAATATTGTCCCGGACTATGGAGTACCACAGTGCCCTGAACCGCTCAGCTTCCGTGTCACCCATTCAATTCTATCCGCGTCATTCAATTGATCACCCACCGAGTCCATACCCCGTTCGCAATCCCGTATAAATTGAATTGGATTTCCGTCCCCCCAAAATTTCGGTTGGTTATTCAGATCTTTATTGTGTCTGTAGAAACATACGGTGGGATTTACACGCCCTGCGACATCTCGTTTCACTTGATTATTTTTTCGTCTATCTTATGTTCTAATTCTGAATTTTGTTGGTTTATTAATATGGTATTCGCTTGTATACGATCTTGACATTCTGTAATAGTGTTCTGTTGTGTTGTAAATCGTGTATCCACATGTTCATGTAAATGCCCAATGTTCGATAGCATTTCTGTTCTTGCTTTTTCGATTTGAGCTTTACATAGCTCCGTGTGCTCGGTAAGTGCTTTATTGACCTTGGTATATTCTGCTTGTATTATAGTTTTAAGTTCATTATCACGTTTTCGATTTTCAGCTTTGCGTTTCTTTATTTCTATTTTATTTCCAGCATCACGTTTTTGTAATTCCGCTTTAAGTTCACGCATTTCAGTTTTACTCTCGTCATCCCGTTTTTTATTTTCGGCTTGAAATTCTTGTAGCATACGTACAACTTCAGCTAGTTTCGCCAACTTTTTTTTTCTTTACTTATAAAATTGGTTATACAGTTCTTATTTAGTTCGTGTAAAATAACTATTTTTATTTAGCACTAGCAGTTCGAGTAATTAATTAATACTAATATTCAGTCCTACACTAACATATAAATTAACTAAATGATAAAAATCGTCCTAACTACACACAGATAAAAATTAACTAAAATGTTCTTATTTGTCCTTAATTAATTCACATAAAATATACAGTTCCTTTTCTAACATATAATTTTCAATAATTGTATCTTTCACTAATCTGCAATCAAATTTTATTTTAATTTATTGGGCTAACAGTTCAATGCCTTAAAGTTGCAAGCACTATTTTCTGGCAATATTTAATTTATTTGGCTTGCAATTTTACTGCCCTATCGTTGCGAGCGCCATTTTCTGCAAGGTAACAGGTTCTAGCCCAGACCAGACTTGCAGAAAAGAATGCACAATTAGTGAAATTTAATACATTTACTGTTCTTTCTGATACACACTTTGTATTAAGATATTCTTTAATTATTTGAAATACAATTAATTTCTTGTTGTTCAAAAATCTGCTTGAAATGTCTTTAAACAGTTCTGTAAATTTTTGTAAGTATTCAGTCTTTTTTTTTTGAAAACAAAATTATTTTTAATTAATGTTCTTTGACGTTATACTTGAAAGTTTTATAATTTTCATAACAATTTAAACTTTTGCTTCCCTGTTTGGTCGTCCTCTCTGTCCTCCCGGTCGACGATCTCGATTCGGCCTCCAGCGATTCGTCGTCTCGGTCTACGTTCCAGCAACCGCCTCCAGGTCGTTCCTTGCTCCAGGTCTCCGTATTCCAGCCGCCACGATCAGCAAACGATGCTCAGGAACGGTAGTCGACTGAATGAGTGTTACACATTCATACATCCTATATCCTGGTACAGTAAAGTTCACTAGACATGAATCAACCTTTTTCGTGCTAACAGCGCATGTAACGAATTGCGCATGCGTCAGCAGAGAAACAAAACTCAGTTGCCTCCGAGACGGCTGTGGAGATTATTATGTGCGTACTTTTCAAGAAACATCAGAAGTGTAGCGTTTACTGTATTGTAATTGTTGCATTAATTTGTCTCCGCCGTTATTTATGGATAGTTTACATCTGATTGTTTAAAAAAACACACAGGCAGTCATTTTACATGCGAGGCTGTTGTTGATGTTACTTACTCAAACAAATTAAGATGCCAGAGCAATGTGGATCATATATTACTACGTTTTTTCGTGATCGTAACATGTACACAAAGTGTACACATTCCAAAATGTACAACTATTGTTGATGTCTAGGCTCGACTTTGGAGAAACATTGCAACAGACACAACACGCCAAGTCACTGTTTACAAAATAATGGCAGTATTAAGCATTTTATAACTGTGTGAAAGCTTTATTACATTGTCTCTTTCTGTTGTGTCTGACGCTTGTTTCGTCTTAAAAAATGTCCACGTTTACTGTCTGGTTGTGTCGTAATCGAAATCAAAACTTACCTACAAACCAAATTTTTTGTATTTAGTAACTTAGTAAGAAAGTAGTGTATTAAATATAAAACGTACTAAACTGTAAAAACCTTAAAAACTATTAAAAGAATAACAAAACAATTTTAAAATTATAAGAATAAAAGTTAGGTAAGTTAGTAAAAAGTAAGTTACATATATGTGTGTGTGTGTGTGTGTGTGTGTGTGTGTGGTGTTGGTAGGGCTATAAAATTTAGTTGGGTAAATTTGGTAATATAGTTAAAAATGTAGCTAATGAAATGTAGAAAACAATAAACCCATAAAAACGTTACAAATTAAAAATAAACAATTGAAAGCATTATAAGAATGCATAGACAATACAAAATTAAGTAAATAAAGTTATAAAAATAATAAAAAGTAAATTATTGTGAATCAACAAGGCAGTATAACTGCTTTATTTCAGCTGTCATTATAAGCGATATCAGTTTTTATTAGTAATTTTACAGGGAAAAACGTAAATTTTACTTTTCTTTCATCTTTAATTAAAGATGCGTAACTTCGGCACAATAGGTATAAAAAGTTAATCCATCTCAAAATAGATTACTCATCTCACACATGCGTCTCATTCACAATTGAGAGAGTAGGCCGATATTTTCAACTGCATTAGTAGACATTTTCCTCTCTCTGGGTTCCACCGCTCATGACTTCTCCCCACTACAACCTGCGCGTTGCTTCATTTCTATTTAATATTACTGTATATTCCATTAATCATCTTTAACATAATATTTCCTTAGTGATGAAGCGTGAAATTTGCCAATAAAATTATACGGTTTGTATTGGGGTTAGTTAGGATGAACGTATTTTTCCCCACCTGTTCGGATAGCACGTAAGGACCGTTATACAGCCTAAAAAACTTAGCTGCAGTGTTGTCTTCCCTGCGTCCCACATTCAAGGCACGCAAGAGTACCTTTTCACCAGTTTTAAAACTCACTAGTTTATGCTCAGCATTAAATTGTTCTGTACGCTTTTCCGCTCATTTTTTAATGCGACGCCTGGCTTCTATTTTGTTTTTATTTCATTGGGTATTGGTACATTCTGAGTCGCTATTCGTTTGATGTAACCTTCCCAGATACGTCCTGGCATTTTTCCGGTTTGGAGCTCGCTAGGGGTATGTCCTGTTGTTGTATTGTAATTTCCGTTTATGGACGTCTCGAAAAACTCGAGGTATTCCGGCCACTTACTCTGATTCACATTACATTACGTGCGGAATAATCTTCCTAATTCCTTATTGCCCTTTCGGCGAGATTGCCTTGCGGTCTCCGGATCGCTGTCAGCACTGTCTGGACATCATGTTTAGCCAACTCAGAATGCCACTTTGTATTTGTAAATTGCTTGCCTTGGTCGGACAAGATTTTTTTTATTGGACCATATTTCGGGATGTATTTATTTAGGATTAAATTTAACATTGCTGTTGTTGTCGGTCTCCCAATGGCGTATAAACTAACGTGTTTAGTAAAATCATCAGTACAAACCACAAGATTTTTCATACTCCGAGATGCATTCGGGAGTGGGCCTAAAAAGTCTATACAAACAAGGTCATTTTTGTTTTTGGCTACAATGTTGCCCATTTCTACTTGAGTATGCTGGTTCGGGTACTTAGCGGTTTGGCAGATGTGACATGTGCGTAAGATGGCCTTCACTTTTCTGGCCATATTTAACCAGACGAAATCCTCACGCATAGCCAGGTAACATTTATACGCACCGGCATGTGCCAAGCTTTCGTGACATATCCACGTCAAAACCTCGACGAGGGCATCGGGTACCATTATTTTCCATTCCCCATTGATGATCTTGTATAATACGTCTTTATGGATTTTATATTTGAGGTTTTCATGTACCCGAATCTCGTCGCTAATCCTTTTTAACTTGCAGTCATTCTGCTGTTCAGAACTTATGTTTTTTAATCGGTTGTTCAAATCATCTTGAAGTTTGTATCTTATGGCAAGAATCTGAACCTCATTATTGGTAGACGAATGCCGTTCTTCAATCACCGGTGGATACCTGCTAAGTGTGTCAGCAGTTTTATTTTCGCTGGCTTTGCAGTAATTGATTGTAAAATCGTATTCTTGGATTGCCATAATCCATCTAGATATACGTGCATTGGCAAGTTTACAACGCAACATAAATGATAACGCCTGGTTGTCTGACAGAATTTCAAAATGCTGGCTTACGAGGTAATATCTAAATTTACTGAGACAATATACTATCGCTAAGATCTCCTTTTCTGAAGTAAAATAGTTTCTTTCCGCCCCTTTTAACGACCTACTTATGTGCGCGACGACTTTATGCTCACCTTTGTTGTTCCTTTGGTAAAGTACTCCTCGAATAGCATAATCAGAAGCATCACAATTCAGCACATATGTGCCTTCCTTTTCAGGGTGAAATACATGTAGATTTTTGCTGTATACTTCCTTGGTGGCGATGAAAGACTGCTCGTGACGCTCCTCCCACCTCCATTTTGTATTCTTCCTCAAAAATTCCAGTAGCGGTTCAATCGTCTTGGAATATTCAGGTGTGAAACGTCAGAAGTATCCTGTTAAACCAAGGAACGCTCTGATGTCTTTCGGTTTCCTTGGATTTGGGAAATCGGTGATGGCCTGTATCTTTTCAGGATCAGAAGTTATCCCGTCAGCGGAAATTATATGCCCAAGGAACTTTATCTGTGATTTACCAAATTCACACTTCTCCAAGTTAAGGGCTAGGTTGGCATCCCTTAAATTGCGGAAGACGATCTCAAAATGTTGGAGATGCCCCTCAAACGATCTGGATATTATAAGGATGTCATCGACAAATACACTGATGAAATCTTCCACTTCGTGACCTAACGCAAGTTCCAGGCACTTAACCATAGCGGCTAAACTGGTTACCAATCAAAATGGAACTACCTTAAATTGGTAGCACTTGTTCTTGTATAGAAATGCAGTGTATTTGCGGGATTCCTTAGCTAAAGGTATCTGCCAAAACCCACTTTTCAGGTCGAAGCGGGACATGTACTTTACCCCTTGGCATTTGACAAATAAATTTTCCGCATTGGGTGCGCAATCGTAACACTTCTGTGTAACCGTGTTAAGATTGCGCATATCTAAGTATATTCTAACATTATTATTTTTTTTTTTTAACTATAACCATAGGGTTTAAGAAGTTACTATCGGTGCGTTCGATAACATCTTGCTTACTTCCTCATCAACTTGTTGTTGATAATGAAACGGAATGAGGTAGGTCTTTCTGACAAATTTATTTTCGTCGGTGACCTGTATCGTGTGTTCATATACGTTGTAATAAAACGTATTAGATAGAACTTGGTGTTGTTATCTTCAATCAATCAAGCCCCGCTATTACGTTATAATAAAACAATTAAACTGGACTTGGTGTTTAGTTATTATTATTAAGTTTGTTCAAAATTTGTTTAAAAATGTTTAAGTTCGACTCAACTCTTCGTAGTTATCGTTGAGTGTGTTTGATTATAATTATGTAGTGCAAAACAATTGTTTAAAGGGAGTGTTAAAATCCTCCTAAAGCACTGGTAGATTTACCGTTTCACTTACCAATGATGATTGTTGTCAGTCTTCCAAAATAGGCCCTGTAATACACTGAAATGTCACAACACAGTTTATAATATGTCACAGGTGTATTTGTGTATGTAGAGTAAATAAAATGACTTTGTATATTTGATACTGCTTTGAAGTTCAAATATTGGCCGCTCGTTTGTCTTACTGCCACTTTAGTAAATAATTGCTCTGTAAATATTTTTTCTTTTGCCTACTTTGAATAAAAAAACTGATTCAAAGGTAAGAAAATTATTATTTTATTAACAATAAGTTAATTTGAAATTAGCATCCTTTAAAACAATTAATAATCATTAAAAAAACACAAGTTAAATAGTTATTGAGATTCTTACAGCTCAGGGCTGGTAACACTGATTATTGTATATCGTATAGCTGTTAACCTAGTTTGGTTAGTTTGGTTTACAATTACCAAAATTCGTGTGTTCTTTTAGTTAACATGATACAGGGTACAAAAATGCTGAAATATAACAATAATACATTATAGAGAGTAATTAAAAATCAAGAAAATAAGTTTAATTACGATATTAGATATTATCGTATTTTAGTCCACCTGGTGTCAATTCACCAGCTAAGCAGTGGAGTGCATGACACGATTACAAATACTGTGTGTCAGAATAATATTACTTGGATGGTTATTAATAATGAGATATATTATAATTGATTCGTTTTAACTGAATATATTCAAGTGTGTATGAAGTTAAAACACAACTCAGTATGATTGTTACGACTCTCGTAACATATAGGTTAGATTGCCTTTTACTCAAAGTGAGTTAATAAAATATTTCAATTTATGACATTAAAATCTTAAAACTATACATAACATTTATTCGTGGTAAGTATGTTGTTTATTAACTGTAATGATTGTTCTCTGTTATTATTTGATAAATGATCTGATTTCGTACTAATAATAGTCAAGTTAGCATCTATATTCGATATTGTTTACTTCGATATTCATTATAATATTATATTCATTTGTCATTTTCTTCTAAAAAAATCAATAATATCTTATTTAAATTAATAAGATCGAGAACTTTTGTTCAAATACTGGTTAATTGACATTCATAAATTAGTTTAGCCATGCACGACTGTACTTGACTAAAGTAGTACCAACGTGAAAATTTTTGTTGGTAAACATTAGTTTTTATTAAAATATTGTTAATAATAAGTACTCCCTTAATTTCCCACTCATCATCGCCTTTATTATACACTGGCGATGGATGGATTGTTATTACACATCACTCGACGCACTTCACACGTAATGGGTTATGCACCTTTAGTGAGGTTAGTTTTACTCATTTATACTGGGGGGGGGGGCGCGTACATTTTTAAAATTTGCTCCCGACGGATACTCGTCCCGTTCACTCTGATGGTCAAAGAACTAGTAATGCTTTCCTTCGAAGTTGCTGTCGGCGTCTCTTGAAATCAGCTTTTCCTATTGGTCGATAATCTGGTAATCTCGACCCCATATGCCTTAATAAAGTCAGAAATTTGATTTTTTAGCATCGGTCTTTGGGTTCAAGAGTATGCTATGACGCGTTCAATTCTTTTTGGAATTGAAGGAAAACTTTCTATTCTTTATATCTTTCATATTTCATTTCAAATTAAGAAGTTAATGGGATTATCATCGTGCGGATGCTTGTCTCTTAATTTAGAGTCCGCACAAGCTATAAATCCGTCCATAATTAACCAAAATCACTTTTCGATAATGCACTTTTTGTGGTTCTTAATCACATTTAAGTCCTTTCCACTTTATTATAATATATTATAATTCTAATGGTTATTGTAGGTGTTTAGAGTCCATTTCTCTTAATAATTATTTCTAAATACTAAAATATTTACAATTCTTGTCAAATGCTTTTCAGGAGTGTAAGCCCTACATGTCCTTGCATTTGTATTCACTATTTCTAATACATATTTCCTAATAATACATTTCTTAGCTGTTTAGGTTATACCTTAAATATTCTTACAACTTTGATGAAGCTTTGTTTCCATTTATTGTGCTTCATTTATTTATACTGGGTGGCTTTAACACACCATATCATAATTCTGTCACATTGATATACAGATTTTATCATTATTTATGCTTAATGTATGCATTTTTATCCATTAATGTGTACCTAGACCTTGTACATTGTTTGTCTATTTTGTATAATACTCTTTGTTGTGTTCAACATTCATAAATTTCAGTAGGATTGCTATTTGCATCTAGTCTCATTGGTCATGTATGTTTGTTTATTATTATTTTCATATAAATTTATGTATTTAATGTCTGTTAGAGGTTCCCATAGAGGTATTGAATATTCTAGTTGCTACTGTCAAACTATTTTCCTCTCCTTTATCAAGTTTAAGTGAGTATTTTGTGTAACTTTGATAGTCATCTTGTGTTTTGTTAGTCTGGATATTGTTTGTTTAAATAATATAGATTGCATAATTGTGTTTCTCAATTCATATTGGGTTCATTATGTTACTCATTTATCTTAGTTTGGCTGTTTATTTGAATAATTACTTTTGTCTGCATTTTTCTAATTATTAAATGAGGTTCAGTGTTGCAGATCCTGTTCAGTTGAGGTTATGTGTCTCTTACTGAGTTGACAACAATACTCATCTTGATTTGTTCATCATCTTGCTTAATTATTATAATTTTACTATGATATGTTATTACTATTATTTATTACAATATTCTCACTATTTTATACACATTAAATACTATTTGTTTACACATTAATACTTAATTCTTACTTGTTATTGTTGTACATATTATGTGTTTATATTTTGGTTTGGGCAAACTGCCTTGTCTTTCTATAGCAGGTTGTCTTATTTTCAATACATTAATTATTACATTATATATTGGTTTTTACTCTCTATTCTCTTGATATTTAAACATATATCTTATTAAGGATTTTATATTCAGTTTCAATAGTTATTGAGAAATTATTTCTCTCTTTAATATCAATACATTTGTGGTCTTTCTATGTTTGTATTTTGTCATAATCTTGTTTCATAAATCACGCACTAATTGTTTGTGTTGTTTATTTGGGATTTACTGACTATTTTTGTTAACACTTCCTATCTTCCTCTTCCATAAACATTGCACTTTTATTGTTTGTGTTGTTTACTTGGGGTTGTGTTATTTTAATATTAATCGATGCACTTATATAAGTCAATCACTATTATTGTTTGTGGCTACTTATTAGTTTGTCGACACTTGGTTCTTGGTCACCTTTTCTTCTTCGTGTTCTTCCTTGTTGGGGGTATTATAATTCATTTATTTGGCATTCTTCACACATGCCTTATTATCTTCCTTGTCGTAGTGTATTCCTCACACTGGGAATGTTATTGTCTTGTCCTTGTTATATATTCTTCATGGTCTATTATACATTTTTCTTCTTCTTAATTATATACACTTTTCCTCTTCTCATATTCGGATTTCTTCTTCTTCTTAGGTACAGGTTTTTTCACTTATAGGGTATTTTCCCTCACTTGTATTATATGTCACATATATGATATGTTGTCTCACTTGTATAATAAATTGTTTCATTTATTTGATATGTCCCCTCACTTGTATGATCTATTGGGTCTTGTTCGCTAACGTATTTGTTTGGTTTATATACTCTCCTCTTCTTATCACATTGATGATGCTTTCAATTATAATTATTCCTTCTCCTGTGTTGACTTATTTTGATATTATTCGTATATGGATACACGATTGGTTTTAATACTTTAGAGGTTTTTTCTCATTTTGGCTTAGACATGTACGTGGTAGATTCTTATTCTAGGTATTGGATATTATTTATATGTAACTACAATTTTGTTACGTTACAACTTTAGTAACCGTGGGTTTATTGGCAAAAATTGATTTGTATTTATTTAAAATTTCGTCTAACTGCCTTTGTTTATCTTGGGTTATCTGACTATTGCGGGTAAGCTTGTTGTCCGTTATCTTATCAACATAATTAATGTGTGGCTTGAGTATCCGACCCGAGCTTTGACATTGCTCGATATTGTCGTGCGTGCGCCCGAGTTTAATTGTGTGTAACTTGTCTTGGATGGTACATTTCAGCGTTCTGTTAGGAAAATCAATAGTGGCTTCCAATTTATTTAACGTGTCGGTACCCGCTATGACGTCGTACACAAGTTTTTTGTCACCAGTACGGGGACTTCAATTTCCACCACCTGTCTATACATTGTTATAAGTGCTTGTTTCCCGACAACCTGCGATTCACAAGTCGCAGATATGACCATTTTATTGTTAACGGGTAGAATCTGAATTTTTTTTAAGATAGTGCTTGTGCTTGGTCAAAAAACGTTCATCAATAAGAGAAATTTGTGGAGTCGTGATAGTTGTTGTTTCAACTCCTGGATACGTAGATCTTGTCTGCAGCCAATTCACTTACCGTGGAAGCATGTTGCACAACCTTTTCCTCGATGCCGGTGATCTTTGCCTTGCACTCGCTGATACGTGAATTATTTACTTTGAGTGCAGTTTCAATGTCGGCGCGGATTACCTCCACCTTCTCGCCAAACCGTTTTTCCGTGGCTTCCAGCAGTTGCTTGTTCTGTTTGGCCTGGTCGTGCCCCGCGGTATAGATTTCTTTATTTTCATCGTGAAGTGCTTTGTTCTGTTTAATAGCGTCCTCTTTAGCCGATTTATTTTTCTCGCGCATCGTTTGCATATTAGTCATAATCGCGGCCAATGTTCCTTGCATATCCATTGCTGGAGTTTGAGATTCGGTCATTTTGACCATTTATATTACAATTCTTACAAATATTAAAATTTCCTTATTTATCGGAACGTCAACTATTATTATCACTGGATTATCGTTGTTAAGAATGTTCAGATTATCCTGTTTAAAGTATGCAGTCCAATAGCATCAAATGTAAACAAACTTATTCTAACATAAACAAATAATAATTCAACCTCCAATACACTACTGATAAACGGTTCATATAACATATACCCGAGAATACGCAAACATAAGATATATATTCTCTGATAAAGAAATGAACAACACACACAAATAAACGTTCACAAAATTAGTTTATACAAAATTTAGAAATATTACTTAAATTACTAAATTAATCGTGCCCCTAGTTGGCTAGCGCCATTTAATACTATGCGACAACACAATTGAATTATTCTTGCGCATAGGAATATGGTGTGTGTTTTATAAATCAACAAGTCTATATTGGAGGTATTATGATTATTTATTGCACACCAATTGAATAATAGTTCATACGATATATTTTTATACATACACAAATATTATGAATTTTGAAATATTGTTTGAAAACAGTTTATATAAAGTTGAGATCTGAATTTGTTACTTGAGTGAAGATATTCCAATTTGATGCGGCGAGATGGCTGATGGCGATGCGTATATCTCACGTGTCCTTCCCTCGTGGATTCTGCTGGGATGGTGTCCTGATGATACACACGCTGAACTTGCTCGACGAACTGCAACACGTCCTCGCTACGATAACACTGATTATGATTGTTAATGGTTTTTAAAATGTTTTAATATTTTTATAGTTTATTTACGTATCTCAAGGTGTAACGTGGGTGTTTAATGAAAACCGGTGTGTAGGCGTACACCTTCCGGCACGTCTTCAAGTGCCCTCGCGTCACACAGATCTACCGCGGTCAGTAGATCTCCTTATGAGGATATCTTGACTAACACGGATACTTGTAAATCACAATATTATTTATTAAAACTGTATTACTTGGGTCTGTAGAATAACTCACACAGAGTTCCAAGTTTTCTTACACCTTTCGCACTGTTTACGTGTTCACGCAAGAGAAACTTCTTGAACGCGGACCGCACGTTTAGTAGACGAATGCTCAAGATGAACTATCTTGATCTGCTCATGGCAAAAGACAATTTTCAATGATTTACTGCGTTCTAATTGGCCAATTATCGGTCACATGATAATTTATGCACACGGCACTAATAGTTCTTCATGCAACACTTTGCATGAAATTGGCAAAGCCTGCACAGATAATTATCTGGGATTTTATTACTACACCCCTGAGTGAGTTTTAAATAGAGATTTAATATAACAAAAATTCACACTTAACAGTTATTTGAAGATCACAGAATATAGGGAAATTGTAGCTAATATTAAATTTTATGTCTTGTTCAAGTCTCATGTAAATCGGTTAATTATAACGGACACAATAGTGAAAAATGTTAATAACTCGCGCACCCGCGCACACATTCACAAACACATTACATTGAAAAATGACGAATACAATTTTTAAGAATTTGACCTATTCTAATCGGTAATACAATACAAAAACTGTAGCTAAAAAACCAATTTGAACAAGATACAAATTTAAACATGAGAATGTTCGTCATCCATGCATAAGATATAGCTCATTGCTTATCATGATCCTGTGTTCTATCGCAATATATATATATATATATATATATATTGTAACGATGAGTTCTGGTCGTGTCTTGTAAAATGTACACCAATTTTGTATGTGTAATAATGATTAGTGCGTTCGTCTCGCACCGGGGTCGCTACATTAATGTTCGCGGCTAACGATGTCCGTAGCGTTGCGGTAATCACCTGTATAACACGGCAGTAACCTTACCTGTTGTTTATAGGGGTGTGTTAATCCCGGGTGGCGCCAAGTCGTTATTTAAAACAACTAAAATTATTGTATGATGAGTTATCAGCGGTGACGGTCGGGGCGTTCAAATAATTCCCGCTCGCACTGCCGTCTGAATTGTCGATGCTGCTGCGCAAATGACAACTTGTTCGCTTCTCGTCAAATCTATTCTTAAGTAAACACTAGTAATATATAAAGCACTCCCTATGAAATAATAACGACGGTTACTCCCTGTAATAGTGATTTTTAATAGGTGATAATTAAAATATTCAAATTGACAATTATATAATGATAAATTTGCACCGACTGATTACATGAAACTCTTGTCCTCTGGGTTTGACGAATCGATCAAGGAAACATTCAGCTTTTGCATGGCTGTGTACGTTAAAGTATTACAATTATTTTCTGTTTCCAAAATCGTGAATTCTTGTGACTATGAGCTAAAGAATTCCTATGGTTACAATAAAAATATATTACCTTATTCTACGTGTACATAAATAATAATGTGTGATGTTACAATCTGTTCTGTGGTGTCGTTAAATGTGTTTTGTAAGTTCGTGTTTAACTAATAGGTTATATTTAACGTTAACAACTTTTTAGCAAGTTTTATTTTACTTAAATAATCTGTGAAAGAGAAATATTTGTTTATAGTGAGATAAATTTACCTTTAGTAAAATTTAGAATGATTAGGGTTTTGGAAAATAAGTAATTCAATTGTACTTAACACCTCAGCATTACTTGGTGTCTTCGTTCGTTTGATCGGGTAGGATTTGGCTGCAATAAGTTCTGTTTTCATTAATTTTGGGGCTTCAATGGGTTGGGCGTCTTTTTCATAATGTATCTGGATGTTCTTTTCGGGTAATTTTCCGTTTAACTGCCTTGGATCTCGAGTTGACTGCTATAAATGGTTGTCTGCTTCTATGCTCTCATGGTTAGGAACTTTAATTACTTTTTTACATTATTTTTACAGAAAATCGTTCTTCCCAACATTGGCTTCTATATTCTCTTACTGACGCTACTTCTGTCTAACGGTATTCAACCGTAATCCTCTTCAACTGCCGTTTCCATGGCAACTGCATGATTTTGATTGGTTGATTTTGAGATGATGTATTGTTATCAAAATTCGAATTCTTCGTATATCTTCTGATTGCTGTTATTCCTCTATCTTCCTTCCTGATTATTAGGTATTGTCACTATAGTATTTATTTCCTTTCATAGATTATTTTGATACCCCACAAGTTTGGGTAATTTTAGATTTTGTGTTTTTACAATTATGTTAATGCTTGTTAATTACATTTCTTTTTGTATACAAATGCTTATTATTATATTTTGTTTTACAAATGATTTACAATTTATTCTTGGTGAATCCTTCACCTCAGATTTGCTCATTTCTTTGTTAATTGGTTATAATTTTTGGCTCTTTGGTTCTGACAGTTATGCCCTTTCATAGGCCTGAGTAGCCATTATGTTATTTGACTTATTTCATTTAAATCACATTTCGTTTCAGCCTAATGGGCTTTACTTTGTTATTATTATTGGTTGTGTTGTATTTTGAGTCTGTTGGTGTTTTGATTACATGTCAATATTGCTTTCTCTATCTTAATATTTAAAACATAACAATTAGGCTTATGGGCTGCAAGTTTCTTTCAGCCATATCCTATTCATAACATTAAAACGAACAATTCTTTATAAGGTATTAGAGTTATTATTTTGGGTGAGAAATATCATCACTTCCTTCCAAATTATTATTTGCTAATTTTTTGTTTACAATACATATTATTTTTATTGTGATAAACAACATCACTTTTATGAAATTTATAACTATCCCTTATAACATGGGTGTTTTTAATTTGTCTCTAATTTCTTAATTTTTAAACAATCTTTACATTCTCTCCATGTCAACACCTTCAATTTATTCTTTCCTGGGATCCTCCCTTTTAATTACTATCGGTTATAATTAAACTTAAATCTCTTAAACATCTTTTCTTAAATAATAATATTATCATCACTTTCTAGTGTTCAATACATCTTACTCTATAATTCATACTTAATACTAATTTTTACAATATATTTATTCACTGTTATTTTTCCACTTTTAAACCTTTAGTGTTTTTACAGGTTTATTAAGTGTCTATGTTCTTTATTATTCACTATTTCTTATAATAGTTATATTCTACATCTTACACTATTCCCATTTATACCTCACCTTCACTTTTAAATTATTTATAGTTAATTATAATTTAATTAGCGTACCTTCCTTATCACTTCACTTTGGGGTCTTTACACATACACTATTGCACTGTATCACTGTTTATACTATGTGTTTTTTTTTAGTGGGTAATCCCTATACTTATTTCTCTTTCATTACACTATATCCTTAATACTATTAACAATTTTATATTCTTACAATACTATTTTTACATCTAACTCTCAATTGGGGTTTAGTTTGCTTTTTTATCATTTTAAACTTTAACCTTGTTTAATAGGGTTTCTTCCCTAAATTATTATTGTCCATTAATGGGTAATAACAGTTACTTTTTCCTTTCATCACAGGGTAATTATTGGTTTGGTTCCAATATTATTCTTGAGTGCATTATTTCTCCTTCTCCTATGCTTTATTACTTATTTGTGTATCATTATTGGTTTTCATTTCTATCTATTTCCCTCCTTCTTCATTTTCATCGTATTTGGTTAATACTTTGGTTTTTCCATCCTCTCCTTTGGGTACATTTCGACGTGTTACCTTGGGTCGTTTAATTCCATGAACTTGTTTCATTTTTGTTTGGGTTTTTGGATTATTTTCTTTTTTTCCTTTGGTTTGGTTACATTCTTGTTTACTCTTCGTGGAGCCCTTCTTCTTTTGTTTCCTTTTGTTGGGTCAATTATTTTCTTCTCTTCTTTGGTTGCATTCTCGTTTGTTTTTTGTGTGGTTCCCTTCTTCTTTTGTTTCCTTTTGTTGGGTCAATCACTTGGGTTAGATCAAAGTCGTCGTTTGTCGAGTCATAGTTTTATATTTTTTTAAATTAATCATTTTTATTTAACATGAAGTATTATATTAGATTCAATATTGTTTTGTTCGTCCCTGGTATTGGGTTGGCTTATTTGTGTTGTAACTATATATATATATATATATTATAACGATTCATAATAGCGTCCTATCTGAGCGTTATATGAAAGTGTTAGACTGTACGAGTAAAGCAGCGTAAGGAAGAGAGAGAGCGTATAACCGCAGCCATCTCACTCTAACCTTGTCACAGCGATGTCCGCTACTGGTACGAACATGAAACTTTACTCAATTCAAATTATCAGTTCAACCTGCAATAACTTCCAAACTAATAAATATAGGGCAATTCTGAAAACAGCATTTGGTTCAGCAAGTAAGGCTTTATAAGTAGCCGCAATCTCAGTTAATATAATTAACAATTGAAGAAGTTATACGGAAGACGAACGTCATAAGGAATAACAAGAGAATTATACTACGTAGGAATTAGGTGTTTTCACACACACACAGATAAAGACCTAAGCAACAATATTCTGTGGTCAGATCTTTGAAAACACATTTGCAAATACCTGAAATCAATCAATTTGCAAATTCAGAAAGTACGATTTTGACTAGAAATTCTCTGCCGTTACAAACCTGTCACGGGGTGTTTGCTCGACCTGTTAGAGATTGTCCAGACTGGAAAAACGTATGATTTATTTGAACAACCAATCAGAAGCCCGTATTTAAAACAGACGGCAACTCAAAGCGAGGGGTAGCGTTACTCTTCGATCGAATCTTCAATGCGCTAGTCGTGTATAAATTACGTCCAGAAATTTTACAATCACGCAAAGCGGTATTTAAGTGCGAAATTCGAGAAGCAGTCCGCAGTGAAGATGAAGTAGTACCGTTCAACAACTCTCGCTGTGTGAAACAACATTAATTAATTAAATTATTAATAATTTATTTATTAATCAGCCGTGAAGTGACCTGAGCAACAGTGTGCTACAGCAGCTGTAATTGCCAGAGCATCTTTCTACAGGAGTGATCAACATCTATTCTTCTGTGCTAAACCATCGAAAGGAGGACCTCTACGAATTCCTATCTTCGGTCGACGCATCAAACCGTAAGAAATAGATTCATTGATCAATGAAATAAGCACTAAATAAATAATAAAAAGCAATAAATAATTTTTAAAAGACACTAAGAATCACACACTTTGTATTTAATGTGTAAGATTAGTCATAACATAGAATAGGAGTGTAGAATGGGAAGTAAGGTGTAGTATTGGACGTATAAATTAGTGTAGACCTGTTCTTATCACTGGTTTGGGAGATACCAATCTCTAAATAAAACCAGATAAGAGCCATAGGTCGTTTGAACGTCTTCATCTTTACTTTTCACACACACTCGTTAATTATAAGCGTTAGGGTAGAAATAAATCCTACAATTAACATCTTCAATAAGTTTAAAAATAAGTAAAACGTTAATTAAACATAATCAAGCCAATTTTAAAGTGTTATTTGTAACGATTCCCCTTGAATCCACAATCACTGAACGAATCCTGAGAAATTTGTGTCTCTACGCTCTGAGCTAAGCTGGAACCGTGTCATTAGTATCGGGGATTTGTTCTGGCGCCCAGGTAAAGTAATCTCACGGGTAAGTAACGTTTTATCTATCATTCAAAATATTAGATAAGAGTGTTAGATAAAAGGTAGCGTTATAATATATATATATTATAACAAAAAGAAATTGAGATTGTGTGTGTTGTTATGTTGTCGTGTTGTTATGTCGGATGTTACACTCCGCGCACATTTAATACTTACTATGCTGGGTTCTCTGCGACGATGTTGTCCTGCAAACACAACTTAAGCTAATATGTGTATGTGGGCGCCATTTGGACATTTGTTCCAAGAAATTATTATTATTAAATTTGATTTCTTAGTTGTTAAATTAATTATAAAAATAAATTGTGAACAAGACAGTTTGAATTGTAAATAACGTATTTTTAATGATCTTTCTTTTCATAAAAATCGTCTGAAGGACTAACACTCAAATTAAACAAGATTACAGAGTTACAAAAATTATTATTGACAAGTTTTTTAAGTAAGTATCGGCTAATAAATATTTTATTGCTCAGTTGAATAGCATGAATTTAATGTATGAAAAAACTTTATACTCAGGACGTGACTCCTTTGAACTATCAAGACAAATCAGTGGGATGTTTTACAAAAATTGTGTGACTTGAAGGTGTTTGACATGTGTAGTACAACTGTGTGACAATGATACCAGGTATAAACGATTTTAACTTTTGAACAACTCACGTTCCGGTGGGTAAGTATTTCCTTCACTGGACACTGTTCTTGGAGACGATTCCAATCTTGTGTCTCTTCGTGTTTACGTTCTTCACGCACTGGTAATTATTTATATGTCAAATTACGGTTTTAACAAACTCCGCACGATTGAAATAAATTCGTACTGTATCTATGCTTTGAATTCTGGCGGCGGCGAACAGCTGTCTGCGTGGTTTCTCTATTCTACCGTCTTAGCGCTAGTTCCAAACTCAATGTAGAAGGCTCGTGTCAGTAAATTGTTTTGGGAATGTTGTCAAAGTCGGTTTGTCTTAGCAAATACCAGCAAAATTGATTTCCTCTATTAAAATCTGTCCTTTTCAGGGCCGCTGGATATCTGGCTGTGTGCGTTTCTATTAAATATGGCGTGTTGCTGCTCTATTCAACAACACATTAGCGATTAGCGATATACTCCTTGTATAGGTTAAGTTAGTCTTTTGTCATGTACGGGAAAAAGCCTTTCTGTTCCTCGTGTTGAATTCTTGTTCTTCGACTTCGCCTTGGACGAGATGATCGGATTCGTAGGTGATGTGTCTCTTGTGGATTCAAAGCATAAAGTGTTTTGTGTCAAATTTCGTCTTCCTTTTATACTCTGTAAGGCTCATTGTTTTAATTTTTAAACATGAACTTCCGGTATTTTTGAGTAAACTTTTCTTCTGGAACGTTCGAGAATATGCAAATGGAACATCATAGAACAAATTTGACTTCCGTAGAAGCTTTAGAACAAAAACTTCTTATTCTTCATACTCAAGGATATTACTGAAATTATTCTGGTATTTGTCAAACAATTTTACAGAACTACTTACAATCTGCATGCCATTATTATTTTTTGATTCTCTGCTTTCAACTGGATAGAATGATACCATACACGATTGGTTTTGAACAAACTAAATCTAATAAATTAACATAAAATACAATTCTTACCTTGTAGTGTTTGCACAAAATTCTAATTCTCTAATTATTAAAATGTTATGAAGTTGCTTGGTTCTTGCTATAACATTAATACACAACATATTTACCCTTTTATAACAAAATAAACAAATATTAAAATATATAACATATAAATAAGTTCATTTTTCTATAGGCATTACATATAGCATAGATTTTTGTCATTAGTTTTTGATGATAATTTGTCTTTTTCGGTATTATTATGGGATTTTTTGTGTATTCACTTAGAGTTTGTTATATTGTTTATCTTTGAGAATACCTGGTTTATCCTGATACATTTTATTTTTACTGTAATATTACTTAGCATCTTACTGTTTTGCACAGATGAGTTATTTTCTTGGTGTGACAATTTTCACTTTTATATTTAAAATTCTCTAAGAATTAAGCTTGTCTTCAACTGAGCAAGTATGTTTCCATCGTATATTATAGGATTGTACATTTTTCCTTTATTTTTTCTAATATTCTGCAATTATTCTGTCAAATATGACTATTTTTGTGATTGTTTTTTGGCCTCAGCCTGGTATGGTATAGGTAAATAGTTTCATAACTTGACTGTTAAAGTGTTTTTGTTGGTCATATATATAAGTATAGTTACATTATATTGTGTTTCAACTTTCGAATACAATTTTGTTGCATTTTGACAACATTAAATTCATAAATATTACAATTTTATATGTTCATCACATGTTTTTAGTTTAACACGGTTTTTGATTATTTTAATTGCCTTCTAATCAATTTACAGCTTCCTCTATTTAAAATAATTTGTTTGCCTTTGTCTAATTGACATTTACATATAGTTTTATATCAATTCTATAATAATTAATTTTCACATAAAATCCGAGTGATTGGTCTCAGCTCCTAAACCTTGGTTTTTTGTCATAACATTTATATATTTTTTATTTTAACTTACATACTTTTTAATGATGTGCTCAAATCATTTAATACATTTATTTTATTTATATTACAAAGTATAATAATAGATTTTGTCCATTAATTCACAATAAATAGTTTTTTATACCCTATTCAGAGTTACATTTCTTAATATGTAATGACCTCATTTTGGTCATTTCTGAGATTATCTGTTTCTCTTATAGTATATTATCAGTTTTACACCGTTCTTCACTTAAAAAATATATATGGGGTTTGAGTCTTAGTCATAGTCTTTGTCTTTTTTTCATGTTAATGTTATTAATTATCGGACAATATTACAAAATTTTTCGGATTACTTGGGTTCGATACTGTTCACCTCACCTTCCTCTTATGATAATTTACTTTGCAATTAAATTCCTTTATGGAACGTTCTGTGACGTTACATATATATATATATATATATATATATATATATATATATTACATTTAATATTTATACTAAATTTACCTCAAGATGTTTTTTCTATTAGGAACATGTTTCGAGAGTTCCTGTTCTCTCATCTTCAGCCTTCGCCATCTTGTTTCTGGTGAAGTATTTGTGTGTTGGCTGCTGGATGTTATTAAGGTTGTTTGTTGGTCTTTGGTCTTTTAAAGTTGTATTATTGTGTGTGGTTGTGGTATATGTTTTTGTATTTTGTGTATTTTCGATGTTGAGTGCTTTGAATATTGTGTCATGTTTTGTATTGATTTGTATTTGTTCTGGTATTAGTTTGTTTTGTGTTTTATGTTTGTATATCTGTAAATTTTCCCAAATGTTCATTATGGTGCCTTTGTGTGGTATATGTTATGTCTGGTATATGATATATATATATATATATATATATATATATATATATATTGTAACTATTCGATTCGATCTGACCTGCAAAATGTGTACAATTTGTATATGTTATGTATAATTAGTGCGTTCGCCTCGCACCGGGTCGTTACAGTAATTTTGATGGCTAGCGATGTTCGTAGCGTAGATATGATCACCTGTATACTACGGCAGTAACCTTACCTGTTATTTATAGGGGTGTGATAATCCCGGGTGGCGCCAATTCGTTTTACTAAACAACTAAAATTTATGTTTAAACAAGTTATCAGCGTTGCGGGTTGGTGCATTCAAATAGTTCCCGCTCGCACAGCCGTCTCAAACGTCGCTTCTGCCGTATGACTGACAACTTGCTTACTGCTACTATTTATTCTTAAACACAAGTAATTATTATGTAGCACTCCCTATGAAATGATAATGCTGGTTACTCCCTGTAATAAATATTTTTTAATGGGTGATAACTGAAAACATTTACATTTACAACAAAATAATTATCAACTGGTTACATGAGATCTTGTTTTCAGGGTCGGCGAAGTGATTTAGAAACCATTTAACCTGGCGTCTCTGTTTACGTTAAACGTATTACAATGATTATTGGTTTCAAAAATCGTGGATCCTTTTGGCTATGAGTTAAAGAACTCCAATGGTTACAATAAAAATATAAATTACCTTAATCTAAGTGTACATGAAAGATAAAGTGTGCTGTTACAATCTGTTGTGTTGTGTTGTAAAAGTGTTCTGTAAGTTCGTGTTTAATTCTTAGGTTATTCAATGTTAACAAAGTTTCATTAAGTTTAATTTGCTCAAATATTCTATGAAAGAGAAATATTGTTTCTATAGTGTGGTAATTTTACCTTTGAAAATTATTTAAAGTGATTAGGGTTGGTGGAAAATAAATAATTGGATAGTACTTAACACCTCAACGTGTCTAGGCCTTCGTAGTTGATTCGAGATAGGATTTGGCTGCATAAATTCAGTTTTCATGGTTTTTGGGCTTCACTAAATGTGGCATCATTTTCGTCTTGGATTTTGACATTCTTTTCAAGGATAATTTCAATTTATTTGGTCTTGGGTCTTGAAATATCTGCTACAGTGGTCATCTGCTTCTTCAATGATCGAGTTCAGTAACTTTGAATAACTATTTGCATGATTTATACTGAAAAGATTACTTTTATTCCTCCATCTTCCTTCCTGGTTAATAAATATTGTCACTATAGTATTTATAGTGATACCCTATATATAGTGATACTCTATAGTTCATAGATTATTTTAATACCCCACAAGCTTGGGTAATTTCAGATTTTAAGTTTTTACAATTATGTTAATGCTTGTTAATTACATTCATTTTTGTATAATAATGCCTATTACAATATTTTGTGTTATAAATGATCTAAAATTTATTCTTGGTGATTCCTTCACCTCAGATTTTCTAAATTCTTATTCAATTTGTTATAATTTTTGGCTGTTTGGTTCTGACAGTTATGTTTTTTCTAGGCCTGAGTAGCCATTATAGTAATTTACTTATTTCGTTCAAATCACATTTTGGTTCAGCCTATTGGGCTTTACTTTGTTATTTTGATTAGTTGTGTTGTGTTTTGAGTCTGTATGTGTGTTGTTTATTGTTCAATATTGCTTTCTCTATTTCAATCTTTAAAATACAACATTAGGTTTATGGACTGCACATTTCATTCAGCCATATCCTCTTCATAACATTAACATGAACACAATTTTTTTTATAAGTTATTAGAGTTATTGTTTTGATTAAGAAATATCATCACTCCCTTCTAACTTATCCTTATTTGCTTATTTTTTAGTTTATAACACATATTATTTGTGTTGTGATAAACAACATCACTTGCTATTAGATTAATAACAATTCTTTATAATTTTAGGTATCTTTGTTAGTTTTTTAATTTCTCAATCTCTAAACAATTTTTATATTCCCTCCATGGTAACACCTTCAATTTTTTCTATTCTGGAATCCTCCCTTTTTACTTACTACTGGCTACAATTAAACTTAACTCTATTGAACATCTTTTTTAAATAAAAAGTCATCATCACTTCTAGTGTTTACTGTACCTTATACTATAATTCACTCTTAATACTATTTATTCATCAGCTATTTATTCACTGTCAATTTCCAACCTTTATCTTACCTTCACTTGTAAATTATTTATTGTTAATTATAACTTCACTAGTGTCACACTTCACTTTGGGGTTCTTACACCTACACTATCGCACTGTATCACTGTTTATATCATTTGTTTTATAGTGGGTGATCCCTATACTTATTTCTCTTTCATGACTTAATACTAATGACAATTAATACTTAATAAGTAATACTTACTAACTAATAACAATTCTTATTTGTGGTTTAGGTTGCCTTTTTAATGGGTAGTAACCGTTATCTCTCCTTCCTCCGGATAACCATTGTTTTGGTTTCAATGTTCTTGTTGAGTGCTTTTTTACTTGTTTTGGTGAACCATTCTTGGTTTTTACTTTTGCTTGTCTCCCTCCTTTTCGTTTTCCTTGTTTGTTTAATATATTGGGTTTTTCATCCGTTTCTTTGGGTATTTTGGGGTCGTTTAAACCCATGAACTTGTTTCCTTTTGGTTTGGGTTTATTATTTCCTTATTCTCGTTGTTTATATGTGTGGTTCCCTTCTTTATTTGTTTCTTGATGTTGGGTCAATCACTTGGGTTAGGTTAAAGTCGTCGTATTGTCGAGTCATATTCCTTATATTTTAATTAAAATCAATCAGTTTATTTGATAAGAAGTATTTTTACATTTACAAATATATTTTTTATCCCTGGTACTGGGTTGGCTATTTGTGTCGTGAAAATATATATATATATATATATATTTTGACTATGTATTACTTTAAACTTTACAAAGGAAATATTAAGATCACCGTACATATAAAATCTTCTTATTAAACTACTTGTTACACATTTTATTTGTATATACTTTTTCCTTATTACAGAATGTACAGTTTGCTATTAGCATTAGATAACAAGCGACAAGTTAATATTACTTTTGTTTAACTTACGATTCTGAAGACTCATGCTGAATCTACGCTGTCGCGTAACTAACTGAACGCTACAAGAATATCTGAAGATCTCTAGGCAGAGACAGATATCAGCTGCTCGACAGATGCTCTCGTGCCACCTCTAGAGGTTTTATACTTGTCCCCTCTTTGGACCTTTGGACGGGTGACTACCTAGAAAGAAGTATACGGGTGAGCAGTGACAGGTGCCATTAGATCGCGATGAGCCAATTAAAGACATCTTTGTCAATTATTCATGAGTTTCAGCAGGACAAAACCTATCTCACATAAATCAACAATAAATGATAATAAACAGTTTTAATTTAGCAAGGAAACAGATGCGTGGATGATGACAAAATGGAAAGCGACAAGATTCAGAATGCTGAAATGCAGTTTCTACGAAATACTTTACACTGTACATTGCAAGATAGAATAAGGAATGAAGATATCAGAACAGAACTCAAAGTAAAGGACATAAATAACATTATTTTAATTTACAGAAGACAATGGTGGTATCATCTGCAAAGGATGGCAGAGGATCGATTGCCGAAAACGACACTGAACTATAAAGCCATTGGTAGAAGAGACGTGGGTTGTCTGAGGATGAGATGAGTGCAGGAACAGGTATATATAACCTAATAACTGAAGAGAAGAAGAGAATTACAAGTGACGTTAGATAAAAATTGGATTGACATTCTTATTAAGAATAAAATTATCGTAAAGCAGATAAAAAATGAAATATATCGCATAATATAAGACAGAGAATTGATATTTAACAGAAAATAGATATTATACAGGGGGTACAATGGGTAGTAAAATGCCATCACAACTCCAAAGACTGGAGGCATTTTCCAATCACAAAGTCTAAATGATGTAGCAAGAGTATCTACTTTATGAGGCAGTTTTCACAATTGTCGTGTTTCTTTTAATGCTTGATTTTATCAAGTTTAATAACGGCGAATATTGAAAACAAAACACACACGCACAGTATCAGGAAAGTAACAACTAAAATGTTTGCCCGAAACCAGTCGGCTGAAAAAGTCGTAACGAACTGGAGCGTATGAAATCAACTCAAAATGTGGCCTGGAGTAGTATTTTCTTCCTCATTTTTGTTCCATATTAATTAATTCGGAACACCATTTTGTTGCTGTGAAAAGCAATTCTGTCTTTCCGGGAGATAAACGAAACATTATTGTTTGTAGTTACAGACTTTTGTACATTTACAAAATGTATCCAGTACATGATGTATTTGTATATGTGTGTGTCTCATCGAAACATGAGAGACATGTTAATATGATGTAATTATTACTATCAAATTATTACAAGTATCTTCAAACATTAAATACACTAATACTTGAAATACAATGTTCTCTGTAACATAATTTGTAAAACGTTGTATACTTTTAACAGTCTTCCCTTATTATATTCTTAAAATACTGTCACGACAATTACGGAACGCTCTCAAAGATTCGGGAGCGTCCTTCCACCCGTTTCTCGACTAGCCGAGCAAGTGCAGCGTCTCAGTCAAGGCTGCACTGACAAGTACGCTCTAGACTCTTCGGGTGCTTGTTAACTACGCAAATTATGGTGGCATGGAAAATTATTCTGGAATATCTGCAGGCTATATATAAGCAACAGCGCCCGCCTTAGAGTAAGTTGCAGCGAGTAATTTATTCAGTGCGGATCAAGTGGTTGTTGCTGATTAGTGGAGTGTGATTATTGTATAATAGTTAGTGCGGAGCTCTTAATAGTTAAAATTGTATTGTGTGTGGACAAATTTAATTAGAATTACTGTATGGGAGTGATTTGTTGATTTCAAATTGTGATTTGTGACTCACTAAAGCTGGTAATTAGTGACTTCATTGGTGTCTGTATTTTGTTTCCACTGTACTATACTACGATCAGTGAGACCGTCGTAACAATATAATTTTACACATACTTGAAGTCATTTTACGTTTTGTGTAAGAGTGTGTGAATATAACAAATTACTATCTTACCTTGTCACAAAATTTCCTGTCCTTCGGCTACACATCAATGCGTATGTTCATAAGTACATAAATATCTGTGACTAAATTTAAATCTAAATTTATTTACACCATGTATACGAGGTTAATCTAAAAAGTAATGAGACTGAATTTTTCTCACAAAATGGAAACACGGTAAGACCACGTATATTTTAGCTGCTAATTGGGTAAAGTCATTGAAGTGTTTAACCACGTAATCAATGAAGCTTCACCATTATTTCCGTCCAGCTGCTTCCTTTAAAAGTTCTGAGTAAATTAATTTCCCTATTATAGGGTACCAGCCAGCATATACATGGGTAAGTCAGGTGGAGCGGCTGCCCCCTTACGGTCCATGACTTCCGGTAATTTTTATTCAGGGTTGTCTTCCCCTACTTTTGAAGCTCCAACACCCAACTACAGTGCAGCAACAAAATATAATCCTATGACAATAGGAGGCAGGATTACAGCCAAATAAATTCAACTACATTTCCGCCAGTAATACTCCAAAGTTAAGTCGGTCCATAATCATTCCCTTACGCCGTAACTTGGTACTGGTGGTTACTACTGCCCTCCACTAGAAATATTTATTGACTTCTGGTCAAGATCCGTAATGTTCTGAATCAACAGGGCCACTTCTTGTCTGATGTAGCACTTAACTGGAGAGAGACTAAGGGCTCATTTGGGAGCTAACATCACTTTATCCAAACCTGGGAACTTGTGAGGAGCAGTGCCCAGTCAACCCGGTACAAAGGTATAACCTCTCCAAATTCCCTCGACCCCTTCAAGTTCCCTCTGGTATTAAGTTATTACCAGATAGATATTTGAATGTGCTGTTGTGTGCTGACGACTTCCTTGTAATTTAAAATGCAGACTTTGCTTTACAAAAATCAGTTTTTAAGCTTCACTAGATTTGAAAACAATACAATATGAAAGCTTCATTCATACGAACGACCAGGGCATCCATTCAGGAGAGTTTGGAGTTTAGTATTTTGTTGTTTGTGAGTTCGATGGGTTTGGTTTGGTGTGGTGTACGTGTGGATGTTAGCTCCCTCAGGAGAAGGGCCCTACGTAGGAGACTAAGGAGGGTCGTCCAGCAGAGTGCGGGGTCGCTTAACGATGGGCATGGGGGACCTTCGTCCCTGTCCAGGTCACGTAGGCGGGGGTGATAGGATACTGCCACTCGGAAGAAGAGGGCCACAGACAGTCTGAAGACGAACTCTTCCACCGTTGGCAGACGGAGACCGGTCCTGAAGGCTTGGTTGGAAACAAACCACGGCGAGTTGGAAAGGGTGCGGATGGAAGTGTCCTCGAACTGTTCCAGCTTACGTTTCGTACTGTCAGAGAGGAGTGGCTATCACGCTGGGGCTGCGTATGTGAGTACTGATCAGAGTAAGAGGAGGTACAGAGTCAGTTTAGTGCACAGGGACAGGCGACTTCCGCGCGAGATGAGGGGAACGATTTTGGCTCTGACGTCACAGGTTTGTCGTAGTTTGGTTTGGACGTGGTCTATAAAGCTCAGGCGACTATCAATAGTCGCTTCCAAGTATTTCGCAGATTTTTTCCAAGTGATAGGCTTCCCTTCTAGGGTTAGGGGCTGACATGCGGTTGGTCTCCGCGTGATGCAGATCGCCTCGGATTTCTCCGCTTTGATTGCCACGCGCCACGTACGCAGCCAGGGAGGCAGAAGGTCGAGTTTGCGTTGTAACACTACGCAGGCAAAACCGGGGTTTTGCGAGCTGTAGTGATACATGGTAAGGTCTGCAAAGAGGGAATGAGTAACGTTACCGTATACGGGCAGATCGTTCGTGTGCACAAAGTACAGAACGGGGCCGAAGACTGATCTTTGGGGAACTCCAGCGTCTACGCTGATGGGGTGCGAAGAGACCGCCCCATCTACGCTTATGTGAAATGTCCGGCCGCGGAGATGCGACCAGAGCAAAATCACAGTAGATGCTGGGAGGGGTGTTTGTGCCAGTTTGTAGTGCAGCCCTGCCAGACACGGTCGAAGGCCTTACTGACGTCCAAGAAGACGGCTGCGGTGTGCAGCTTTTTTTTGCAGCGTCAGGGAAAGGGGTGATGATGCGGACCAGTTGGAGAGTGATTGAGTGTTTTCTGCGCTCAAACAGCTTCAATATTACAGGCAGTAAAGAGATTGGACGATAAATTTCTGGGAACGTAAGCGATTTTCCGGAGTTTGGGATCATTATTATCTTTGCAGTTTTCCACAGGCAAGGGAAGTAATTGAGGCTGGGAATCTTGTGGTGCTGGGGCTGGGTCGTCACTGGCGCGACTAGATTGGACGGGCAGTTGGGAAGCTTGGGCGGCCCCGGTCTGCTGAATGTTCCTTTGGCGCTGAGGCCGGGACGGAATGCGGTGCCGGAACTCGTTCATTTCCTACTTCCGCTCCAGGGCAGATTGATAGTATGAGCAGCCTCTCCAGTTGGCTGGATGGTTCATAGTGCAGTTGGCGCACGTTGCGTGGTGTTGGGATCCTTAGTTCATGCTCCCTTAGGATGAGCTTGCCAGGAACGTACGCACCGGGGTGCCATGTGGCAGTTATATGAAACGTGACCGAAACTCTGGCAGTTGTAACACTGCGGAGGGCCGGCGGAGGTATTATACCTAGAGATTTTAACCCGGAGGCAGAGTACCTTCCGGAGGGAATAGATGGGTTGGTCTTCTTAAGTTTGAGGAAGAACACGTTCACCTTGCTTTCTCGGGGTCAACGAGCGGGATGGAGCAAGTTGGAGTGAAGCCAAGGCTCTCCAACTCCTCGATAATATCTGAGGGCTTGACATCATGGGGTATACTACGGATAGTGACTTTGATTTCTTTCTCCTCGGGCGACCACAGGTGTGAAACTGGCCTCCAGAAGATATGAGCGTCCTTTGGGTGCATCAAAATTCATCAGAGGTCCTAGTTTTAATACGGAGAAGCTTTCCCTCTTGATAAATATCAACAGGGAAAGTTGCCGCCTGCTTAACAAAAGCATGCCACGCTTTAAAGGCGTCAAGGACTATTGGTGGCATGCGGAATGTCAGGTTAGATGAGTCAGGTGTTGGCTGAGTACGCACCCTGGCAGTGGGAGACAAACCACCACTGGGTCCCAGCCCGCCCGAGGAAGAGGAGAAGGTCCGTTTTCGGCTCCTCACCTTTTTCGAGGCAGGCATTCGTCGAACGAAGCCACCAAGACAAGCTCTCCTTATACGCGTATAGGGAGTTCACAAGTGGTGGGAAGAGGCGCGGCCAATCACGCACCAATCCCCAAGAGTCGTGGCCAACCGCAACACCAGTCCTTGTCCAACCCCACACATCTCTTTACTCTACATAACTTCGGATATGCCTATACCTAACTGTGGAAATATATTTACTCGCTTGGCTGATACAGTTATTCTTAACCGCGATAAAAGATGCCTCCACCATTTTTTTTAACATACTACTTTTTTTGCCAACAATTTCAACATTATCCCATAACACCTTGTGGTGCTCTTCTCATGTTCTGCCAACTTTGATAATTTGGACCTTCCCTCTTTAACATTTTTTCTGTGTTCATCTAGGCGGACCGCAAGCGGTCTTCCCGTTTCTCCCACGTACCGTTTCCGACATTCACACGGAAGACCATAACTAACGTTTTTTGATTCCAATTTCGTGTTATTCCTTGGTGTGATTTTAAATAAAATATTCCCTATAGTTTTACGGGAATAAAAAGATGTCCGTATTCCGTATTTCTCAACAATTATCATAATCCTTTCTGAGGCTCCCTAATATATGGTATGACAATGGCCCCTTTCATTCCTTTAATGGTCTTAGTCTTCCTATTCTTCTTTGCATTTATCGTTTTATAAATGTAATGTTTACTGTACCCATTATTAGCAAAATCCTTGACAAAAGTTTTAATATATCTTAATACCCATCCTCCGAATCAACCGCCCGTTTCGCGTAATCCGGGTGATTGGATTCCTTATTAATATAGACCCCACTATGAATTTGTTTACGGTATACAGTAGTGCTGAGCCCATTGTCACTCCGAATAACTAACAAATTCAGAAAAAAAGTGAGTTGTTGTCCTCAATTTCTAAAGTAAACTCAATTGTTGGAAACTTAATCATCATCGGAAACTTAATTATCGGAAAGTTAAAGTAATCTTAATCATCATCGTCATTGGCTCGCAGCCCTTTGTGGGCCCTAACCTTCTTCAGAAAATTTCGCTATTGTTCTCTATGCTTAGCCACACTCCTCCAGTTTCTAATTTTAAGAGTACTGATGTCCTAACTTACCCCGTCCATCCATTTCAGTCTTTGCCTTTCAGCTTTCCTTTTATCCTCTGGTTTTGCATCAAACATCTTCCCAACAACTCTGCTTTCACAAGCACGTACAATGTGTCCAGACCATTTCAATCTTTTTTATTTAATAAAGGTGACCACATGAGGTGCATCACACAAATTATAAAGCTTTACGTTATATCTTTTCCTCCAGGTTAGACCCGTCTTCCACTGGACCAAAAATTTGCCTGAGCATCCTCCTCTAAAATATATTTAGTCATCATCATCATCATCATCTTCAAGCTTTAAACCAAGAATGGTTTATTCCGGTCTCAAATAGGCAAATATTACAACTGGTCACTCCCGCGCTTCCTCGGACGTCCCACACTTCTCCGTCCCCTCGGCTTATAGTTCCATAGTTGTTTGGGGATGCGGCAGTCATCATTCCTCAAAGATGTTCCCACCAATTAGCCGATACTAGGCGATCCTCTCGAGTATACTCATAATATTCAGTTCCCACCGTATATCTGTGTTTCTTCTATCATCATGAAGAGTATACTCAGCCACGTGTCTGAGAAATCGCATTTCAGCCGCTTGGATGCGACTGGCCTGGCCTTTCGTTAAAGTCCAATTCTCAGATCCATAAAGAAGTGTGGGAACAGCCAACAGCTTGTAGAATTTTAGGCGTGTTCCTTTTCTTGCTGACTTAAGGGTTCTCCTAATGAATGGTCCCGCACATAAGGTTGAACTTAAGCAACTTGTTCACCAGTCGTTGCTTGCATTATAAGACACACTGTAGCCCAGGTATTCAAAACTTGTTCCAGGGCAGTACGGTACCGTCTATAACAATTTTTGCCCGTACGGGATCAGTTCCACAGTGTAGTCAAGTCATTTTCCGTGATCAAATACTTGCCTGTGTATAAACAAATAGATAATATAAATATAATTTATAACAACATAATATGCATGAGAAAAACAATTTCTCATTATTTTTAAATGGCACTGTCAAACAGTATGCACAAAAATTACTTATATTAAGATTCACTAATAATTGTTGGCTATCAGCTACTAATGTTTTGTAGATTTCAACTAGCTGATATTCACATAATAATTTAATTACATTATAGGTCACACTAAGATAAATACCCTTGTAAGCTGCTATGCGTTTATTTCATTATCATAAATAACCTCAACTATTAGTGTTTTACCATACGTTTCTGATTAAATTTTCATCCTTACTATGACAGGATAATTCATCCTTACCACCTTGGTTTTAATTGTGGACATCTGCAATCCAGAGTCTTTGCAGATTCCATTTAACAAATTTATACCAACCTCCAAACAGTTTTCAGAGTCCGATAGAATAGCCTGATCGTCCGCAAACAACAAAGTGTCAATTGTAGAGTGACTAATCATAAAATGGTCTGGAAGACACATCTGCCAGTTTTGTATGCCATCGTCAATATATAAATTAAAAATAGAAGGTGATAATGGACACCCTTGTACTCCACAATTGATCAGGCCAACTCTAGGAGCTGTTCTCGGTCTCCCTGCTTCTATTAAGATTTTATTCTCTATATACAGACTCTGTATTGCTCTAAGTAGGTGTTGTGGGATCCCTTTCCTTGCCATTACTGCCCATAATTTGCTCCAAAAATATATTTAGTTGCCTCTCATATTTCAAGCTAACAGCGAGACCGCTATCTTGAAAGTGTAGGAAACATCCAAAAGGTCGTAACGGACTGCAAGTTACACAGTTACGTTTCAATAAACAGCAACATCTCAGTTACTGTTGTGGCTTTGCAATCATTTACAATCGTTTTTTAATTATTGTGCCAATATATAATTTTATAGTATCCGGCTCACCATACTAATTTCTTTACAATTTTGTTTACAATAAAATTGTAATAAAACGATGTTTATTTACAATTGTAATAAAACGATGGCTGTACCTGCACTTATGTATGGGAGTGAAAGTCGGATACAATTACAATTTTGGTAATTATAATACAAAATTTGTTTTCTAAACAAATTTTGTGAATTGTAAAAACGAACTTTCTTCAATTTTCAGGTAAAATATGTTATGACTAATAACGAGGAAAAGTAGAAAAACGGATATTAAAATACTATTAGAAATAAAATTTGTCGAAACCAATTGTCCAAACACTGTAGAGCGTATGGAACCAGCTCAGTCGGTGGCGGAAAAGCATGGTCAATATATTTTCCTTGTTTATTTTGGTTGTTAATTAACTCTCTGTAAATTACCGAAACGTTATATGTACCGTTCGGTGACTGAAACAACCGATTCCGTTTCTATGGAAAGTAAACGAGAAATGTACCATTGTGTAGTTCGCAGAATTTTAATACACTCTATAGGGAAAACAAGGCACATATAGGGGTAACTAAAGTGTTTTTAATGTTGTCACATGAATATCTGAACATTTCTGTATATTCATTTTACGAGACTGAAATAGAACTGAATTTCGTTTGAATTTTCAATGCTCCGTCTGTGACTACTTGCAAGATGTCAGTTAAATATTAATACTCTAATCATATTGATACGCCATTATAGACCGTTCTACATGTTTCTTGGCTATCCCAGCAGACTCCAGCTGTAATGTTTGTGTGCGTACGTGACACTTAACATGCGATACAGTATTACGTAATACGGAACAATCTCGTACATTCGATAATTTTGTTCGACAAGGTTCTCATCTAGCCCAACGATGCGTGTTTCTGCCAAGACCACGCTGTAGTATCCTCTAGAATTTTCACGTGTTTGTTAAGGACGCATATTGTGAAACCCTGTATACTATAAATAGCTCATACCTTCCGCTTGATTTTCAGTCTATGTCGGGCGATTTACACAGTGCGTCTCAAGTGGTGTGTTAGTCAAAAATGATTATAGTGGGGAATTCTTTATAGTTGACATTATTATTTGTGTGGACAGATTAAGTTAAATTATTGTACGAGTATAATCTTGTTGAATAACTTGTTAATTACAAACTGTTAATTGTGATAAAGTTGGTTTTTAGTGACTTTATTAGTGCCTTGAATTTTGTTTTTCACTGTAGGCCCTACTATACGACGATCAAGGAGTCCGTTGTAACAGTATTAATGTGTATGACTTTGCGAATACTAATGTTTTTTTGTAAAGTACATTATTTAAATACACAATTTTGAACTCGGTATTTTAAACTTCTTAAATGGTCACATACGTGTAGTTCATAGGCGCGACTCCTTACCTGAAAACATCTATTTCAGTAAGTTGTTGTTGTACACCTTGGATTGCTATTACACATGAACAAATCGACGCCGAAATCTAGTGTTCAGTGGCGTGTGAATGATCAATCTCACGGGTTTACACTCCTGTAACCAAATATAAGAAACTCTTTGCTGCAAAAAAAAATTAAATTATAATGCTATCGTACATTGACGAAAAAGTAAATGCAAATTAAAAACTAGATATTGTCACCTGTCATACAATTTCACTTTTAGTTCTTGAATATCTGAATTATTAAGGTTACATCATTGTTAACGTTTTATTAAGATTTACAATTCGTTTAAAAAGTATATTAGTAAAATATTTAGGACAGTTTAATGTTTTAATAATTTTTACATTTTGTTTACAAAATATGTATTGTAACATGACAGATAATCCACTTAGTTATAATTCAAATATGGTCATAATTACATTTAAATTGATTAACTCAAAAGAAGGTTCGAAAGAAAATAATGAATTATCAAATAAAAATAATTAACTATCAAATGAAAATAATCAATATCAAATGAAAAGAATTAAAAATCAAATGAGAATAATTAAATATCAAAGTGAACAACACCACCATAAAAGAAAAGTATAATTAAATTAATAAAATGCAATGATAAAGTATCAAGGAAATTAAATCCAAAGGAACTCATATAAAAAATCAGGAGGATACCCAGGAAGGTTAGGAGCAGGTGATAAAGAAGATACCCCGAAACCAAGAAGGAAGAGGAAGGTTAGGAGCAGGTGATAAAGAAGATACCCCGAACCAAACAAAGTACATAAGGAAATACTTACCTTGGAAAACCCAAGACAGAAGAATGAAGAAAAGAAGATGTAGGATGGGAGAACTACGAAGAATACCCGTGAAAAACCTATTAATAAAAATAATAAACCCCGAACCAAATATTAATATAACCCCAAGAAAGTATAACACCCCAAAAACCTCATGTAAAATAATTATAAACAAAAGTGTTTAGTAGTAAATAGAAGTGCACCAACTAAAGTTATTATGTAATCAAATAAACAAATCTTCACAGTCCCTTATAACTAAAAGTTTGGTCTTAGAATATTGTAGAACTCAAATATAAATAAGAACCAACAGTATTAAGTGTACCAGTGCAAGTGATTTCTATTTAATAAACTTCAAGTGTAAAGGTGTAACTTATATTTTAACTATGTAAAATCAAATAACTTTAAGTTTTATAATAAATACAGAAATGAAATATCATGAAGTATTATTATGAAATATGTTAAATATTTCATAAAAGAGGCCACATCTTTTTATCAAAAGACATTCATAAGAATGCAAATGATAAAGAGAGCTGAGGGGAAATAGTTGCTGTGACAGGGGATTAAAAAATGTAATATACAATTAAACAGAAAGGACTATAATTAGAATAAGTTTAAAGGCAAATTTAACAATCAAATGGCTAATTATGTTCATGTTTAGAGCCTATGAACTCCATATTTCAATGTGTTAATATTATATAGAATAATAAGTAATATAAGAATGTTTATTATATATAACAGTGTGCATACAACCTAAAGTGTTTCTGTATGCATACTAGACATTTGTCAAATGTTTGTTATGTATTTTTGAAATAGTTAAAACCAATGTCCAGCTTTAAAGACTGTTCATTAATTTTCAATATTGTTTTTTATAGTATGAGCATGAATACAATGCTACATGTTTCAATAGTTGTATAAGGAATTTTTATTTGATATTGTGTTAACTTTAGACAATCAGAGAGGGTATATAATTGATAATATTAAAAAACCAATATATGTAAAACTATAGAATCTAGACCAAAATGGAAATTTCAATAACATTAATATTTGAGTAAGGAAGTTAAATAAACCAAGCAAACTAATTAGATTTATATAAGGTAGATCAATCACCAACTACTATAACTGAAACTATACTTTAAAAGAATCATATAAAAGATTGTATAAAATTATTAAAAAATTTCAAAATGTAATACCTAACCATTTCAAGGAGAAATAGTAAATTCATGAATTACAACTAAAAAGACAGATCAAATGTTAAATTTATAAGAAATTAAGGAAAGCTAAGGATTTATAGCAATCAGAAATTATTATAATCATATTTATAATACCCAACATGGCTAATATTTTGGACAAGAACAGGAACCAGATAGTAGGCCTATATTTCCAAAAAGACAGAAATATAGCAATTTTAACAAAAATCTTTATAAATATGGACTATGGCATATCAAATTAAACAGAAAGGGTTAAAGAAACCAATTATGTAATTAATAGTTCACGAAAGTAATCCATAAACAAAAAATATTCTGGATATAATGTATTTTATGATCACATGAATAGGAAGTGAAAAATATTTAAACAATACTTTTTTCATATTAACTTGACAAGATATTTCATAAGACGAAGGAAGTAAGACAGTTCTTAATTAACATTGAACGCGTACGGTTGTTATAAAATCGCTCTAAGAACCTATCTTGAATATATTAAATGGCGTATAAGGTTATGCAGTAACAAACGAGAGTTACCGAAATTGTCATTTTAACTTAAAATCAGTGTGACACACCACCATAAACAGTGAGAACAATCAATACTGAACAGAATACTTGTGATATAAACCAGTAAAACTATCACACCTTAAGAATTCCCGTTACAACGAAACTCACAATTTTTCTACACACAGACGAGAGTGAAAACACAATTATACCAAAACAATTAAAGCCAGTAAACGAAGAACACTTAAACAGGACACGTCAAACAACACAATAGACATTATACACTATTCCGGAGACCAATAAAACAGTTGTGAAGTTGAATTTATTATCAGAATTTCCAGCAACCATTTATTCGTTAACTTCATCAATTCAACTAGCCGCCATGATGGTTCCGTGATGCACTACGAACTATCCAGATTGACTTCATCGACAGCGGCATTGGTTTGAAAACTTAACAATTATAAACATTATATTTTATTATAATCTTTGTTATTTATTAATTATTAAGAATTCTTTTGTACATGTTATACTTTCTATGCTTGTCCCTTCTCTGACTATATAACTATAACCATTAAAAGAACCATTCTGAACATTAATATAATATAACCTATTTTGTAAAATCGATTTATCCCTGTACAAGAGTCAACATCATATCAATATCGATTTTTAATCGATATTGTATAAATAAATGTTAATAAATCAAATTAATTCTATTATCTTGTTATAAAATTATTTCATACATTAATATAAGAGTGTTTATTAAATACAGAATTTACTGGAAGACGACATTTACTAAAGGGAAGTGATATACTGGAGTATAAAGAAAATCGTCAATCGATTAGTAAAGTAAGACAATCTGATTGACTCCAGATTCATTTACGGTCAACCAGAAGTGCATGTATTAACCATAATAACCTAAAGAATTTTAAAATTTCAACGGTATTTCACAACAAGAATTATTTATAAAATATTCGACAACAAACAAACATACAAATTTTTTTTATGGAAAATTTTTTGTTTTAAATCAAATTTTTTTTGTACATTACAGAATTATTTATTTGTAACAGCGTATAAAACGCGTTTGGTTACAAATTGGCGTCCAACCAGAGGGCTTTAATTAGGATTGGAAGACTAATTACTAATTAAGCTTGGCAACGGTTATACCGTCAAGAAGGAAAAGATATGCAGCGTCGTGCTACTTCTAAGAAGAGGGCGGCAGAAGCCGAAAAGGAAGTCGATATGGGGGACAAAGAGGCAACACCCGTGGAAAATATAGAAGTGTTAGTAACCCCGGTGGAACATAAACAACCCGCACCACCAGAGGAACAACCTGAAGTACCAACTCAAACAGGGGACGTACATGTCCCAGACAAGGAAATAGAAAAGTCCAAGACCACAGAAGATAGTAAAATGGATAAGATGATGGAAATGTTCCTACAAATGAGTAAGAAGATGGATGAAATTGGAGATACTAACAAGGAAATGAGTAAGAAATTGGATTCTACAAAGGAAGACTTGAATAAGAAATTGGATTCTACAAGAGAAGAATCGAGTAAGGAAAGGAAGGAAGACAACCACTCCTTAAATAAAAAGTTAGAAGATTTGAAGGAGGACAACCAGTCCACCAAGGAAGAATTAAGCGAAATAAATAAGAATATAGAATCCACGAAGGAAGAATTAAGGGAAAATAACAAGAACATGGAAGAGAAGATTGAGGAAACCAGCAAGAAGATGGAAGAAAATAGTAAGAAGATGGAAGAAAGGATTGAAAATACCAACAAGAGAATTGAAGAAAATAGTAAGAAGATGGAAAGTGACAACCAACAATTGAAGGAAGAATTAGGGGAAAATAATAAGAAAATGGAAGAGAAGATGGGGGAGAAGTTAGAAGAACTGAGAGAGGATAACCAACTACTTAGAGAAGAATTAAGGGACGTCAACCAGGAAAACATGAACAAGGTAGACGAGAGAATAGAGTTGCGGAAGGAAGAGTTGAACAGGAAAATCAACGACAATAAGAAAGCTATAAATAAAAAGTTGGAACAAGAAGCAATAATAATAAATCAACAAATTAGGGAAGTTGACGAAAGATGTCGCCAAACGGAGAACGAAGTACAGGAATTCAGGGAAGAAATAAATACGGAAATTACCCAGATCAAAGAACACCAGAAGACTAAATGGGAAGAAGGCCGAAAGGAAACACAGGAGGAAATAAATAAGGTGCGAAACCGAGTCACAGAAAGGTGCGACGGGATGGAAGCGGCAATGACCAATATCACTGGACAAGTGCGACAGAGCCAGGAAGAGATGGAGGTAATCCGAAACCGACCGAATAACTTCACTAATTTCCCCATGAATGAGAGTCGGGAGTGGTTGAACTTCCGCCAATATAAACGAAAGCCCATGGAGTTCTTGGCCCGGATAGAGAAATACATGGCCAAACATAGGGGCAACAGATGGGTCAATAACCGAAAGTTATTAGACGAGTCATTCCGAGAAATGACCGATCATTGGTGGATGGCCAACCGTTCTGACATCGAAGATTACCAGCAGTTTAAGAGCCTATTTAAGGCGAAATACTGGTCTGAGGCTACCCAGAATTTAATCCGAGACCAACATCTGTCACGGCCGTTACAACCAACAGGCGGGTAGCTCAATGACTGCGTACTTCCTCAGCAAAGTATGTATGACCAAGCATTTGGAACCAGCCATACCTGAAGAATGCCTCACAAAACAAGCTGTCATATCACTATGATGAGGAGGTGATTCGTGCAAGGAGTGGCAGCCAAATTAAGACCATACAGGCCATGACAGAACTTCTCGAAAACTATGAGAACAAGGAGTACTACCGACAAAGCCGGAGGAGGAATGATCGGCCAGAACCTAGAAACTATCCATATACCAACAACGGTACAAACAACAACAATAATGGATACCAGGGAAACCGAGCCACTCCACCGAGTAACAACAATAATAATAATAATAACAATAACCCTGTTCAAGAGAATCCTAATAATAATCGAACAAATAATGGTTATCAGGGTAACCGAAACCCATACTACCCAAACCCGAATAGTCAGAGAAACCCCAATTATAATAACAACGAACGTTATTATAATAATAACCGTGGCCATCCACAAAATAATAACAATAATAATAATAGGTTTTCTCGTCCGAGGGTGAACTTTATACGAGGAGAAGACGGTCGCCAACGTCGGTACTACCATCAGCGACGCAACAGCTATCATGAGTGTGAAGATCGGCGAAGGAGCCGAGAACGTGACGTACCAAGGTACAATCCTACTAGACGGAGTACCAGTCTAGACAACACAGAACGGCTGACAAACCGCGAACAACCGTTAGATCATCGAACAGAGCGGCAGGGACCCGCTCAAGGTCTCCCGACTGATGCGTCAACCAGTGCGACCCATAATAACAATGATGTTGAACATTTAAACGAAAGGAGGCAGTAATAAATCACATAGACCCTTTGGTGCTCCTGACCCCTGGGTATATAAATGAGTTACCAAAAGCAACTGAAAATAATCGTATCACAATAATTGGTTGTAATTATCTAAAAAACCTCCGGCACGAATTATTGGAGGAGGACGATACTAGTCCCAACAATAACATAAATAACGAAATAATACACGTCAATGCGGAGGTAGAAGGAGTGCCCGCTAATTTAATGATCGATACTGGTTCCAACGTCTCTATAATTAGTATGACAGAGTTGGAGAGAATACAGAGGGAATGCGGAAGAATATTACCGATATTGCCGTTGAATAATATTATATTATTGGGTGCAACCGGCCGCCGAAATAAGACAATAAGAAGACAAGTTTCAGCCAATGTGATGAGCTGTGGTATAGCTATTGACATGGAATTCTTAGTGGCAACCGGGCTGCCATTTAACATATTGGTGGGATGCGATGTGCTCAGGCGGAACTCCGCCATAATTGATTTACGAACGGAGAAATTATCACTTTTTGCGAACGGACAAACTTGGACGGCTGACTTGGTTGGTAGCGACAGAGAAATTCCCAGCGAGGTCCACCAACAGATCCGTAGGATCAATTACATAAACAATAATCCTATGATTGAGCGGATAATGGACGATAACGCTAATGAGGATTTATGGTCACAAAAGATCCAGGACATCAGGGATTTCCGGAGCGGTATTAGAGGTGAAAGGTTGCAAACACACCAAGCGGACAAATTGATACAAATTTACGAACAATACAGATCAGTATTTTCTGACGAGCCCGGTAAAGTAAAAAACTTCCAGTGTACTCTACAATTTCGAGACACAGTGGACTTTAACCGGAAGTCATACCCCATCGCGGAATCACGAAAGGAAGCAGTAAGAGCTGAAATAACTAAGATGATTAACCGTGACATAATAGAGAGTAGCCAATCCCCATACACCAGTCCTATCGTGGCTATTCCTAAGAAAAACGGACAAGTCCGTCTATGCCTAGATGCGCGAGAAATTAATAAGATGATTATTAATGACAGGACTTCGCCCGGTGAGATTGAAGAGATTTTAAAACGTTTCCACGGTACCAAGTACTTTAGTACCTGGGACACGGTGTGCGGCTACTGGCAGGTGGAATTGCACCCACAGAGTCGCCAGTATCTGGCATTCATATTCGAAGGGCGTAACTACCAGTTTAAGAGATTGCCCTTCGGACTCGTGAATTCGGTCGCAGTCTTTGTACACTGCATGGACCAGATACTTGGCCAGGAAGCACTACAATTCACCACCGTGTACGTAGATGATTTGCTAGTATCCTCAGAAACTTGGGAGGAACACTGCTACCGTGTGGAACATGTGCTAAAGAAATTGGCTGCGAATAACATCACGCTCAAGCTAGAAAAATCTCAGTTCATAGCCAAGGAAATTCAGTTCTTGGGCTTTATACTAAATGACCAAGGAATCTCGCCGTCGGGTGAAAAAGTAGAAGCGATTCAGAAATTTCCAACACCAAAGAATCGAAGGCAATTACAGTCATTCCTGGGACTCTGTAATTACTATCGCAAGTTCCAGGATAAGTATTCTGAATTGACCGCTAGATTTGAACCACAACTGTCATCCAAGAATAAATGGATATGGGGTATAGAGCAGAACGAGACCTTAAAGCTAATTAAAGAAAAATTCCTTGAACCAATAAGACTTTGCCATCCAGATTTTAGTAAACCGTTCTTCCTAAATTGCGATGCCAGCGACATTAGCCTCGGCACAACACTATATCAGGAGGATGAGGAGGGCAAACATCTCGTGATTTGCTTCGCAAGTAGAGCGTTAAACCAGTGCGAAAAGAACTACCACGTCACTGAGAAAGAGCTGTTAAGTATAGTGTTCGCGTGTGGCAAATTCCGCACCTATATCCTAGGTTACCCCGTTACCGTCCGGACAGACCATAAGTCCACATCGTTCTTGAAGAGATGCAAACTGAGTCACGGAAGGTTTACCCGGTGGATACTGTTACTACAAGAATACAATCTTCAGTGGGAGTACATCCCAGGAAAGAAGAATGTCGTTGCGGACGTGTTGTCACGAATTGACGTTGATAAGCAAACATTCGAAGGGGAGAAATAAAGTGTACTCAAGATATACCACATTCTCAGCACCAGAGGCGATCTAGCCACAATATTAACCAACCTGAGCACCCACCAACAAGCAGACCCGAAATTACAATCTATTAAAACGAGATTAGAAGCAGGGGACGAGACTATCGCCCGATATTATAAAATTCATAACAATATACTGTGCCGTACTGGGTTCGGCAGCGTATTATAAGTATTTTAAAACGAGCGGCGGTGACGTCATGCACTGCCATACGTTTGTTGTTGTAGTCCGTTTATATACACAGATGTAGTGCAACTACGCAATTCGGTTGGCGCGTCCAGCTGCTTCTGTACATTCCTGCATCCAGAGTTTACTTGGGTTGACCGACACATTGAATCGGTCTCATTTCTGTTCTATCCTCCAACCTGGTCATCTGCTCTCGACTGGCGGCAACCTTCTGTTCTGGACTTCCTCGGCTATCACTATGGTTGGCTAGATAAAGTATAGCTCCAGGTATGTACAAGTTAGCGGGTTCTGAAAATATTCTAACCCCAAATATATTTTTATGTTTCAGCCTCTATTATAAATTATACTTGTGTGTGTGTGTGTGTGTGTGTAGAGCAGTTTTCGATGTGTGCGTTAACGCAATTACAAAATTAAATTGATATGAGTGTTAAAATTAGATTGATATGAGTGGGCCAAATTGACTTCAATAAAGAAAATACTAATGCATCTTGCACTCAGCTGGTTTGGTGTTAGAAATAATTATGAAATACGTAATTAATTATTTTGAATATTTCAACGAAATACTTAAAGGTAATTGGTAGATGAGAGAAATAAGTCACAGCTGGGGAGCTTTATACTGTTTAATATGAATTAGTGGCGGTATATGTGTGTGCGCTGTTGATGTTTAAAGTTGGTGCTGGAATTTGATGTGGACGGCCTATGTGGCGTATTTTTCTTATGACACCCTCTACAACCTTTTACATGTCACAGGTGCTCGAACAAAGGCGAGATGGGTGTCGGGTGTGACGAACATCTGTCCACCCTACTGGCAGAGACGATCTTCTAGCCACGATTGCCGTCAGTCGAGAACAACTGTTCGACACTCTTCCAACGCTATGCTGCCCCCAGGACTTGTGATACGACCGTTACATTACTGATCAGCGCCACTATTGACTGGTACACCGGACAATCCAGGTGGGAACATTCTAATTATCTGTTTCTCTCTTCACAACATGGTGAATGCACAGAAGCCGCCAGAAGCTCGCTCGTGAAGTTTTGACCGTAATACTCTAGCACAAACTCTCATGTTCAATTATGTTATTGCATGTGTGAACATTACAGCAGTAGACCTAATGAAATATCTTATAACTGTTTATAATGTGTAAGAAATTACACACATACACACACATCCGCAGTTTGCTGTAAGATCTAACTTTTCATCTAATTAAGACCATTAGGGAGTTAATTATCTTGTGCTATCATGTCATCTGGTCATGGCTGAGTTTTAATCACGTAACGGGGGCTGTCTGATGCTTTAGTTGAGAAACTATTTTCTTTCTCACATATACTTAGCGCTTTAATGATTAAAGTCAGGGTCGTTTAGTGGGTTGAGTCTTGGGGCGGTCACTTGCATTCTCTGGTGTTAATTACCAAGGCAAATCTAGGCTTAGGAGCTGAGATATTCAGATTAACCTGTCATTTATATTTGTACATATATATACATATTATGGTGCATTCATTTACGGTAGTTGGATTGGGTTTATGAGGAATTTAGTACTGATATAAGGGGTGTTGTGTCATTCATGTTGTGTATGTGTTTGTGTGTGTAATTTTACTATATTTTGCTGGGGGAATATGTAAGGAATTTAAAAAAGAGAAAAACCATAAATGTGCTTACTAAGACAAAAAAAAGGCTAGCGTATTTGAAACTATACAACACTTATGGATTAGTATTGCTTTTATGAATGAGATTATTGCTAACCTTGACTCATACATAATCAGGCAGAAATGTTGCAATTATGTTAATATCAAATTCACTCACTTTGTGACATTATGAATATTAATTGATATACATATATATATATATATAATCCTGCCATTAATTGTGTGCTCACACAATCAAGAACTTGTCATTTTATGTAACATCTTGCAGGTTTAATAAAGCATACGCTTGTTGGTTAAAAGACTTTTTCATTTGCAAGTCCTGTCATTCACCTGGGGGGACATGTCTGTAATTGTAATTGGGCCTTGCACACTTTTTCTTCCTCTAGGTTTTCCACCTAGTCCTAAATATGATGTCTCTCCCCTTTACAAAAAAAAACTAAATAAAAATAAAAATTAAATAAAATAAAAATTCAAAAAAAAAATTACAAAAACTTAGAAAAATAAAAGGGAGCTCTCAATACTATTCATCAAACCATCGTTAAGGAAGGAGATATGGAAGGTTATCATTTCAACCCATATCGAAAAGGAGATAGTAAGTAACTATCATAATCGATATGGGCATATGGGCACCTTAAAGGTGATAAAGGCCCTGGAAGAGAGCTGCCACATGAAAAATGTCAACCGGAAGGTCTGGAAGTACATAAGAGGTTGCCACATTTGCCAACTCGTTAAAAGTAATAATGAGAAAAAGGAAGGCCAGATGGTTCCAATAATATCACAGGCAAAGTTGGAAAAAGTATTTTTGGACATCTGCGGGCCATTTCCCCGCAGTGGTGGTCGTCATAGATATAAGTATCTAATAATCGTGATGGACCACTTCACCAAGTTCGTCAAGCTATACCCAGCAAATCGGGGGACTACAAATAAAATTCTCGGCATACGAACCGACCAGTACTTACCAAACGTCGGAAAACCAGTTTCGATCATTACCGACCACGGAACCCAATTCAAGGGGATAAAATGGCGGGATACCCTACTGTCTATGGGTGTTCGTACTTATAAAACCGCGGTCTACCACCCGAGCAGTAACCCGGCAGAGAGAGTATTATGAGAGGTGGGGCGAATATTACGAACATATTGCCACAATCAACAGAGGAGGTGGCAAGACTATCTAGAAGCCACAGAAGAATTCCTCAACTTGGCATACCACCCAGCCATAGGCATTACCCCATACTCCGCCATGTACGAAAAACAACCCCCAAGGGAGATCGAAGAAATATTAGAGTTCCCAAAGGTATTATTAAAAAATAGTGAATTACCAAGTTCACTGGAAGGGATAACTAAGAAGTTGTTACTATTATACACTGGACCCTATATAGTTTCCAAAGACAAAAATAATAACACGTATGAGATCAAGGAGATGGGTTCTGGTAGAATAAAGGGTGTATATAACCAGGCTTACATGAAAAAATACCATGAGGAGTAAAATTAAAAAAAAAAAAATAGAATTTGAATTTTGAATTAAAAAAACATCTAAATTCTAAAATATAGTAAGCACCACTTACTACAAATAATTTATGAAGAAACAATTCGGAATAAAATAAAAAGAAAGAATTTTGAATAAACATCAAAATTCAAAAATATTGTAAGATCACCTTACCGACATAATTTATGAAAAAAAATTTTTGGAATAAAAAGAAAGAATTTTGATTAAAACATTAAAATTCAAAAATAAAGTAAGTACATCATCTTACTACTAAATTATTAATTAAACCATTTGGAATAAATATAATTAAAGGAAGATTGAAAATCCCACAAAATGTAAAAAATGAGGAAGAAAATTTTACTACAACAATTTATGAAAAAACAATTAAGAAACAAAAAGAAAGAATTTTGTTAAAGTCAACAAAATTCCAATATATGGTAATATAAAATTACAACCAATGATCATTTAAAACCTTATATGAAATTAAATAAAAAGAAATAAAAACCAGTGATACGATTAAATAAATAAACTTGTGTTGAAATAAAAATAATAACACTTTGAAGTAATAAAAAGAGAAACAATGACCTCATAAAAAATTAATTAAAGCATTCATTTGAATAAAAAGTCAGAGAGAAGTAATTTGAGAAAAGGAACAAAAGATAAAGGTAATTAAATAAATCAATAATGAATGATCATGAAATAAGTGTCAAGTGTGATAAAAACAATTAGAAAAAAGTTCTGGAACATGGAACTAGTGGAATAAATAAAAACTGTGAAACAAACAAAAAATGCCATAAAAAATATGCTACCAATAAACAAAAGCAGATTTTAATGAAAACCAGAGAAGAATAAAGCATTAATAACAAAAACTTTATATGATAATAAACATTGATAATTATATTAATAAAAGAGCTTCCCACCATAATAAGAATTGAGATAACGATAAAGATAACAAGTCAGAAGAAAAACTGAGATAGGAATATTAAAATCTCTGAGCAATATACAAAGTGAAGTATCCAAGGATATTTTTTTTTAAATAGTAATAAAAGTATACTATTCTCAAATAATTTTTTTAATAACTGTCTGTAGATAAGTCCAGCAGTATTAATATGTTTTTGAGCAGAGATGATTTGCCTCTGTAATCAAATAAACGTGAAGTATTGGCCAGCAGAATGTGTAGCGTACAGTGCCTCTCTGAACTGCACCAGCTCACGAGTTATGGAAAGATAGGGAATAAATATCCCAGGGATAAAACACCAAGAAGGAAAATAAAAATAAAATAATAAATATGAAACTCAGATGACTATTACTATCAAGGAAGATCAAGTAAGAATGAAATAGATGTTAGCTCAAATATGTATAAGAAAAATTTAGAACTGGAAGGAAGTCAAGAAAAATAAAAAATATATTAATTATCATAAGCAATTATTTCAGACAAACCAAGTATAGTCTGAAATAATCATTTCTGGAGGAGGGCAATCTGTAACATGACAGATAATCCACTAAGTTATAATTCAAATATGATCATAATTACATTTAAATTAATTAACTCAAAAGAAGGTTCGAAAGAAAAAAATGAATTATCAAATAAAAATAATTAACTATCAAATGAAAATAATCAATATCAAATGAAAAGAATTAAAAATCAAATGAGAATAATTAAATATCAAAGTGAACAACACCACCATAAAAGAAAAGTATAATTAAATTAATAAAATGCAATGATAAAGTATCAAGGAAATTAAATCCAAAGGAACTCATATAAAAAATCAGGAGGATACCCAGGAAGGTTAGGAGCAGGTGATGAAGAAGATACCCCGAAACCAAGAAGGAAGAGGAAGGTTAGGAGCAGGTGATAAAGAAGATACCCCGAACCAAACAAAGTACATAAGGAAAACTTACCTTGGAAAACCCAAGACAGAAGAATGAAGAAAAGAAGATGTAGGATGGGAGAACTACGAAGAATACCCGTGAAAAACCTATTAATAAAAATAATAAACCCCGAACCAAATATTTATATAACCCCAAGAAAGTATAACATCCCAAAAACCTCATGTAAAATAATTATAAACAAAAGTGTTTAGTAGTAAATAGAAGTGCACCAACTAAAGTTATTATGTAATCAAATAAACAAATCTTCACAGTCCCTTATAACTAAAAGTTTGGTCTTAGAATATTGTAGAACTCAAATATAAATAAGAACCAACAGTATTAAGTGTACCAGTGCAAGTGATTTCTATTCAATAAACTTCAAGTGTAAAGGTGTAACTTATATTTTAACTATGTAAAATCAAATAACTTTAAGTTTTATAATAAATACAGAAATGAAATATCATGAAGTATTATTATGAAATATGTTAAATATTTCATGAAAGAGGCCACATCTTTTTATCAAAAGACATTCATAAGAATGCAAATGATAAAGAGAGCTGAGGGGAAATAGTTGCTGTGACAGGGGATTAAAAAATGTAATATACAATTAAACAGAAAGGACTATAATTAGAATAAGTTTAAAGGCAAATTTAACAATCAAATGGCTAATTATGTTCATGTTTAGAGCCTATGAACTCCATATTTCAATGTGTTAATATTATATAGAATAATAAGTAATATAAGAATGTTTATTATGTATAACAGTGTGCATACAACCTAAAGTGTTTCTGTATGCATACTAGACATTTGTCAAATGTTTGTTATGTATTTTTGAAATAGTTAAAACCAATGTCCAGCTTTAAAGACTGTTCATTAATTTTCAATATTGTTTTTTATAGAATGAGCATGAATACAATGCTACATGTTCCAATAGTTGTATAAGGAATTTTTATTTGATATTATGTTAACTTTAGACATTCAGAGAGGGTATATAATTGATAATATTAAAAAACCAATATATGTAAAACAATAGAATCTAGGCCAAAATGGAAATTTCAATAACATTAATATTTGAGTAAGGAAGTTAAATAAACCAAGCAAACTAATTAGATTTATATAAGGTAGATCAATCACCAACTACTATAACTGAAACTATACTTTAAAAGAATCATATAAAAGATTGTATAAAATTATTAAAAAAATTTCAATATGTAATACCTAACCATTTCAAGGAGAAATAGTAAATTCATGAATTACAACTAAAAAGACAGATCAAATGTTAAATTTATAAGAAATTAAGGAAAGCTAAGGATTTATAGCAATCAGAAATTATTATAATCATATTTATATTACCCAACATGGCTAATATTTTGGACAAGAACAGGAACCAGATAGTAGGCCTATATTTCCAAAAAGACAGAAATATAGCAATTTTAACAAAAATCTTTATAAATATGGACTATGGCATATAAAATTAAACAGAAAGGGTTAAAGAAACCAATTATGTAATCAATAGTTCACGAAAGTAATCCATAAACAAAAAATATTCTGGATATAATGTATTTTATGATCACGTGAATAGGAAGTGAAAAATATTTAAACAATACTTTTTTCATATTAACTTGGCAAGATATTTCATAAGACGAAGGAATTAAGACAGTTCTTAATTAACATTCAACGCGTACGGTTGTTATAAAATCGCTCTAAGAACCTATCTTGAATATATTAAATGGCGTATAAGGTTATGCAGTAACAAACGAGAGTTACCGAAATTGTCATTTTAACTTAAAATCAGTGAGACACACCACCACAAACAGTGAGAACAATCAATACTGAACAGAATACTTGTGATATAAACCAGTGAAACTATCACACATTAAGAATTCACGTTACAACGAAACTCACAATTTTGCTACACACAGACGAGAGTGAAAACACAATTATACCAAAACTATTAAAGCCAATGAACGAAGAACACTTAAACAGGACACTTCAAACAACACAATAGATATTATACACTATTCCGGAGACCAATAAAACAGTTGTGAAGGTGAATTTATTATCAGAATTTCCAGCAACCATTTATACGTTAACTTCATCAACTCAGCTAGCGGCCATGATGGTTCCGTGATGCACTGCGAACTCTCCAGATTGACTTCATCGACAGCGGCATTGGTTTGAAAACTTAACAATTATAAACATTATATTTTATTATAATCTTTGTTATTTATTAATTATTAAGAATTCTTTTGTACATGTTATACTTTCTATGCTTGTCCGTTCTCTGACTATATAACTATAACCATTAAAAGAACCATTCTGAACATTAATATAATATAACCTATTTTGTAAAATCGATTTATCCCTGTACAAGAGTCAACATCATATCAATATCGATTTTTAATCGATATTACATAAATAAATGTTAATAAATCAAATTAATTCTATTATCTCGTTATAAAATTATTTCATACATTAATATAAGAGTGTTTATTAAATACAGAACTTACTGGAAGACGACATTTACTAAAGGGAAGTGATATACTGGAGTATAAAGAAAATCGTCAATCGATTAGTAAAGTAAGACAATCTGATTAACTCCAGATTCATTTACGGTCAACCAGAAGTGCATATATTAACCATAATAACCTCAAAAATTTTAAAATTTCAACGGTATTTCACAACAAGAATTATTTATAAAATATTCGACAACAAACAAACATAAAAATTTTTTGTTTGAAAAATTTTTTGTTTTAAATCAAATTTTTTTTTTGTACATTACAGAATTATTTATTTGTAACAGCGTATAAAACGCGTTTGGTTACAGTATTCACTAAAAATCAACAAAGGTGATTCGCCGCAAATCTGGAATAGCTTACACGGCTCAATTTTGATTGGTATATTTTAGAGTCACGTCAGAGTTACAGACCTATGGCTGCAACTAGAGTCAACAAAATTGATTATTCTTGTTAATTTACTGTTTGATTTTTCTTGTCTCATTATTGTGCAAACAATATTTTTAATCTAAACAAAAAATTATATTTGAAATTGTATTGACTACTCTCCGGGGTAGTCAATTACTGGCCATTTACGAAGTCTGTAAGGGGGATTTCCGATAAAAGTCTGTAACGGCATATTGCCGTTATGTGAAATATTTAAAGCTAGACACATGGTTGTAGCACTTCCCGCTGCTAGGCCCCGGAAGTGCCCCGCATACACACAAAAAACATAACATAATATCTAAATCCATCAAAATGCTTAAGACACTTTTTCTGTGTTGTAACTTATTTCTCAAGTGTTTCTATAATTAACATAATTCTATAAAGGGAGGAGGTGCAAGTAAAAGAAATTGTTGAATGCGTCAATCTGTGAGTAGAGCCGGATGCGACCCGTTTATTTCAAAAACATTACGAGCCTCTAAATTTATCTAATTATGTGCCAGTCAGAAACGGTCAGTACTGAGATAATTTATTTTTGAAAAACTGAGTATAGAAAATGTTAAATGCTAAGTATGGGGGTGTCGCATAAATCAATGCTAGTTTACAAAATGGTGTTCAGCTTATGTAGTCTGGTCGCTACGGCTGCGTGTTCCTCAGTACCTGCTTTGAACCACTGCTATGTCTGTGCTGGAAGATCGTGTAAAAACTGTACGAAGTTCGTGTTCTCGTGTCTTCGGCCCGGAACGTTGAACCAAGTTTTGAACTGAAAGTTTTCACATCTTTTAGTACACTTTTATACCCACATCGTTCGGTTAACACGCACACATGCATTCATACAGTGCGTAGTTAGAATTTACAATATTACAAAATTGCATTACAAGGTTACGACTTCAAATTACATATATAACGGGTACTGACACTGAACTTTACATATCTTAGGTCTTTTCATCAAGTTGACTGACTGAAATTTAGTTTTAGGCGAGGCTGACTATTACAGACAAGATACGTCTTGGTTGGTTATGGATAACAATTTTTTTTTCATCTATTACAAGTTTTCTTCTTTTCGTTACAAACGTAATATACAAAATTATTAGCCACTAGCATTAGCTCAAAAACAATCATATTTACCTTGGTTATTGAGGCTCCCAAACTTGACGAAAGTCCGGCGACGGGCCGCTCTGCTCACAGCGTTTGATGGGAGACTGACGAGATTTAACAAAGCAAACGATAGGGTTAGTAAAAGGGAGGGCGTGACGTCAGGGCGTCGGGCAAGGTACAATTCGCGGATTGTTGCATTCGGCAGAAGACGAATGATTGCAACATGGTCTAGACGGAAGCAAAAAATGGCTGGGGCCCATAGTGACAGGACTCGCAATAATACGCTTGCTTCAACAGTAACAATTCCTTTTATTAGTGTTTCATAATGATCAATTTACATTACCGTTTATGACAATGATTCTTGTAATACATATATATAATCATGTAATATCTTAAGAATGTAAAATATTAATAATAAGATTGTACAGGAATAATTCTTGCAGTTATCTTTTGTTATATCTTTAGTTTTAAATAGAATATATATATTGCAACGAATCACAGGATCATGATAAGCGGGGCAAGCTCATATAATACACAGACTATGGACATTCATGTTTATATTGGTAGATGGTTAAATTTGGTTATGTTATCAGTTGTATTTTAGTAAAGATAAGGGTTTAGTTTAGCAAAACTGTGCATTATTTATTTATTGTTATTCATGTATTGTGTTTGTGGGAATGTGCGCGCGTGCGCGAGTGGTAAACGTTCCCGGGCTGTGCGTGAATTAATTATCGTTGTGTTTGACATTGAACTGAGCTTAGACATATGTATGCGCTACCATCCCTATATATTTCTGACTATTATTTACGTTCATATATGATATTAGTAAAGTATGCAGTTATGCATGAGATAAGGGTATTCTGATTACCGCTATGCATGCTCTTACAAAGTAAAGGCACTTTACAGCATGAAAAGTGCATGTCATTGTGTACTAACCATGTGACTTGCTTCCACCAATAGAATGCTGAAAGGTGGTTGGGAATTTTCTCAAGCCTGTGGTTACACAAGCAGTTCTTCACGGCTAGCTACCGCGGACGGGACGTGCAATTCTTGTACAAGATTCTATCGCTTGCAAGAAGTTGTAAAGACTATTCGTCGATAGTAACGCGTGAAGACTCAGAGTTGTTGGTGTTTTACAACTGTACACAGTGTTATTATTACAGCATTGTGTGCATAATTACGAGAGTTCGTCTCTACCCGCTATCACGATCGGGTCACGCAGTTCTTGTACAAGATTCTGTCGCTTGCAAGAATCTGTTAAGACTATTCGGCGATAGTAACGCGTATTGACGCAGAACAGTAGTATATTAACTCTTTACACACGGTATTATTATTATAGTATTACGTGTGTAATAAGTGAGTGTAACTGTATCACTGGGTGAGATTTTCTGCAGTGTCAGTATCATTAATAGTTACGCAATAGTAAGTTGTTTCATCAGGAAGTTTCCGTGATAGTGGAAGATTTCCGCATAGGGAGGTCTGCTGATCGCGGTAGACCTTGTTATTCGCGTGAACACTTGAAGAATCCGGAGGTATAAGTTCAATATACCGTTATTCGATTAAACTCACTGTCACCTGAGATACTTGTTGGTCGTAAACTCTATATTAATTTTACGAATAATAAGATCCATAGTACCGTTGTGTGTGCGAAGCGTCAGATTCATCGTGGGAATTACAGGACACCAGCCCAGCTGTTACAGGACACCACCCCAGCTGTTACAGGACACCAGCCCAGCTGTTACAGGACACCAGCCCTGCTGGAAGCGTTTCAGGGTGTACGTCTGTCATTTATAAGCCACACCTGACGACCCAACTACACAGCAAAGACCTGCCGTTCTCTTCAGCAACATCATCGTGGGAATCTTCTTTATGTAACGTATCACGTCATGTGTATGAACAGTATTTAACATTTTTAAAAAAGAAAGACTCTATATCAAACACTACATTCTGTACATATCAAATATACCATATAAACAATTACTTATGTCTTGTGCAATAAATAATCTTAAACTCTCCAATATAGTCTTTTAATTTTAGATACACATACTATCATATCCTATGCGCCAATAGTTTAGTAATTTGTGTTGTCGCATAGAGATATTTTGGCGCTTAGCAACGTAGGGCTCGTAAAATAGCGGTAATGTTACGCTATTATGTATTTGTCTATGAGTATAAAATTTGTTGGTAAAATCCGACGTCTAATTATAATTAACGTAATAATTGTATGTGTATAGTTCATATGAAAATCTGAGGATATAATTTATCAATTGCGGATATTCTCTTGTATGTCATATATGAACAAATTTTATCAGTATATTGGAGGTAGATTATTAGTTGTTGTATGTTAGATAAGGTTTATTTACATGTTGATATTTTGAACTGCTTTCTCTGTATGTATAAACTGATTACACTACGTTAATAATCTGGTGATAATAATAATTTTCTTTGCGTATAAATCAGTAAATTTAAATTTATTAAATTTTTAAATTGAAATTTAATCATTATGGCGGAGTCAAAAGGGATAGAGAACACTTTAGCGGCCATATTAGCGAAGATGGAAACCTTGTCCGAAGAAATTAAAGCCAGTAATGTGAGTATACAGAAAATTTCAGAAGAAAGTAAAGCCAGGGATGAGGAGATGATAGCCATTAGGCAGAAATTTTGGGAAGAAATGGACGCCGATAGAGAGGAGTGGATGGCGAAACTACAGGAAATGTCAGCTGATACTGAAGTAGATTTAACTGTTGGGAATAGTGTACCTTGTGATAATTTTGAAGTACCAAATGTTCTGGTTGAACATACTCTCAACGAAAGTAATATGGAAGTTAACCAAGATGTGACATCTGAAGGATTAACGGAGAACAGTAGCGTAGCAGATGAAATTGAAAGTGATTATACAGAAACCACCTTATTAGGGCCTAGTAGTTCATATCTCGTTAAAGTCGAGTATTTAGATTCTGCATCAAATTGTAGTGAAGATAACAGAAATGAAATCAGTAGTAACAACATTATTAGTCTGGAACATACTTCAGGTAAGTGCTGTGATGAGGTGATAGTTTATAGAGTAACAGATATATCATGCGAGAACCGTGAACGTATGGTAGAATTTGAAGCTATCATGGATGCGGACAGTGTATGCATAACACATAAAAATCCCGAACCAGTAGTAGAGCCTGGAACTAGTATGGATACTAACGGTGCAGGTATTTATGACACATGTCGTAATGATGAGGTACTAGATGAATTTATATCAGATACTGAGGTGTTTATGGAGGATGGAGAGGTGAATGATACTTGTGACAATAAGGTGACAAAAATTATGGTGAATGATAATGAACCGCCGCGTAATCAGTTTCATGTTCAAACACCACAAAATCAGTCGCAATCACAACAACATAAAAATACAACTCAGCAAATTAATACCAACTTATTAGCAACAGTTACTGAAAATGATTCAGTTGAAAAGCAGTTCAATCAATCAAGTATGAAAAATGTTAGTTATAAAAATGAAACTGTTATGTCTGGCCTATATCCTGAAGCAATTAGGGATAATTTAGTGTGTAATAATGATAATAGTAATAAACATGAGGGAAATATTAGTATTGAAAATTGCACCGACCTTATTGTCGAAGCAAAAATCAGTGGTTATGTTGACGAGATGTTGTTCGACAGCGGCACAGAAATATCGCTGTTGGACAAGCAGTTACGAAAGAGGTGTGAAAACCACTTTATACAAATGCCGATTCTGCCGGTAAGTCACACAAGGATAAAATCAGCAACGTGTGAGTCGCAGATAGTTGAAAAACAGGCACGTGTAACAAGATACGTACAGGGAACGGAAATAGATGTGACCGTAATTGGAGTTAGAAAACTCGGACATAATATTATTTGGGAAGTTGATGAATTGAATAAACAACACGCTACATTTGAATTTCTGAAAGAAACATTGCCAGGTAAAGTAAACAGTGTACAGCACGTTATCAGACTGGCACGCTCGAAAGATAAGATAACGAGTAACTCGCTGACCTGCAAGGTTCAGTTAATGAGTTGCGAGATAAAGCAAATACGGCGTATATTAGACAAATTCAAATCTATATTTCCAAGTAAACGTGTGCGTTTCAAAACTGAGAAAAATTTATACAAGAAACTCAGAAATAAATGTCAGGATATAGGGGTAAGAATGTGTAGCTATTTAAATATGTCAGTTCAGGTTTAAATGTTATATGTAAGATGACTCTGTGAATGAACAATAATCTAGTTAAGATAAGGAATGCAGTCTGTGTACTTTGTGACCCTGCGTAAAATTTTGTTATCTGCTTGTCAAGAACGTGTGTTTGTTTTGGTTTTAAGGTTACCACGTGTCTTTGATTTGGTGCTTCTGTCGAAGTGACAGTTAGGAAATCTTAGTATTGATTTGAGGATGTTTATTTGATTTTTGTTTGAAGGTATTAGTATTATTGTTTCAGGATTAGGAAATTGTTTTGGTTATATTGAAAAAAAAATTTATTTTTTGTTAGTTAACTAAAAAAAAAAATTTTTTTTTTTATGCGGGAAGGGGTTAATCCTGCAACGAATCACAGGATCATGATAAGCGGGGCAAGCTCATATAATATACAGACTATGGACATTCATGTTTATATTGGTAGATGGTTAAATTTGGTTATGTTATCAGTTGTATTTTAGTAAAGATAAGGGTTTAGTTTAGTAAAACTGTGCATTATTTATTTATTGTTATTCATGTACTGTGTTTGTGGGAATGTGCGCGCGTGCGCGAGTGGTAAACGTTCCCGGGCTGTGCGTGAATTAATTATCGTTGTGTTTGACATTGAACTGAGCTTAGACATATGTATGCGCTACCATCCCTATATATTTCTGACTATTATTTACGTTCATATATGATATTAGTAAAGTATGCAGTTATGCATGAGATAAGGGTATTCTGATTACCGCTATGCATGCTCTTACAAAGTAAAGGCACTTTACAGCATGAAAAGTGCATGTCATTGTGTATTAACCATGTGACTTGCTTCCACCAATAGAATGCTGAAAGGTGGTTGGGAATTTTCTCAAGCCTGTGGTTACACAAGCAGTTCTTCACGGCTAGCTACCGCGGACGGGACGTGCAATTCTTGTACAAGATTCTATCGCTTGCAAGAAGTTGTAAAGACTATTCGTCGATAGTAACGCGTGAAGACTCAGAGTTGTTGGTGTTTTACAACTGTACACAGTGTTATTATTACAGCATTGTGTGCATAATTACGAGAGTTCGTCTCTACCCGCTATCACGATCGGGTCACGCAGTTCTTGTACAAGATTCTGTCGCTTGCAAGAATCTGTTAAGACTATTCGGCGATAGTAACGCGTATTGACGCAGAACAGTAGTATATTAACTCTTTACACACGGTATTATTATTATAGTATTACGTGTGTAATAAGTGAGTGTAACTGTATCACTGGGTGAGATTTTCTGCAGTGTCAGTATCATTAATAGTTACGCAATAGTAAGTTGTTTCATCAGGAAGTTTCCGTGATAGTGGAAGATTTCCGCATAGGGAGGTCTGCTGATCGCGGTAGACCTTGTTATTCGCGTGAACACTTGAAGAATCCGGAGGTATAAGTTCAATATACCGTTATTCGATTAAACTCACTGTCACCTGAGATACTTGTTGGTCGTAAACTCTATATTAATTTTACGAAAATAAGATCCATAGTACCGTTGTGTGTGCGAAGCGTCAGATTCATCGTGGGAATTACAGGACACCAGCCCAGCTGTTACAGGACACCAGCCCAGCTGACAGAACACCAGCCCAGCTGTTACAGGACACCAGCCCAGCTGTTACAGGACACCAGCCCTGCTGGAAGCGTTTCACGGTGTACGTCTGTCATTTATAAGCCACACCTGACGACCCAACTACACAGCAAAGACCTGCCGTTCTCTTCAGCAACATCATCGTTGGAATCTTCTTTATGTAACGTATCACGTCATGTGTATGAACAGTATTTAACATTTTTAAAAAAGAAAGACTCTATATCAAACACTACATCCTGTACATATCATATATACCATATAAACATTTACTTATGTCTTGTGCAATAAATAATCTTAAACCCTCCAATATAGACTTTTAATTTTAGATACACATACTATCATATCCTATGCGCCAATAGTTTAGTAATTTGTGTTGTCGCAACATATATATATAGAAGCACATGTATGTTAATCACCACCAGCAACCATAAGATTCAATGCGAGTGGATATTCTTAATTAATATAGTAATACATGATAGTCAGTAATGAGCGGACATGTTCGGACAAAAATTCTGATCATTAAAAAAGACAGAAAAAACTGATTATACCAAAACCTTTCTACTAATATTAATGAATGTAATTAAGAAAATTAAGCAACAGCTTGACAAACACGGGCTCCCATACAGTTAACAATACAAATCAACATATGTATATTTTTACAGGGTTAGTTCTAACAAGTTTGATCTGTTTCATTGCTTAAAGCCTGTAACATTCATCGTTTTTCATTTTCTAGAAAATATGTATTTACATTCAATGTACTGTGACAACAGAAATGAAAGTAATTTTAACACTGTAAATAAGCAGAGTACATAAAAGTGAATGCCCTTTTTAACACAGGCTATAGTGAAACCAAATTAGGCATTGATTAGGCTTGTTCTCACACAATGCTGGCAATTATCATTTTGAAAATATAGTCCATATATTGAATAAGCATGTCCATGTTTGCTCCGAACACCAAAAGCGTAGTAATTGTTGAAACTGTATAATTGAAAATTTCCCACCTATATTTTAACGCTGATTGATGTTACCGCCTGTGATGATGATGACTACCAGGATTGTTGGTGAGCTGGAAACTGTGGTTCACTCTCCTTAGGGCGACTGTCCTCCTGATCTACTGGAGCTTGTGTGTGTGTGTGTGTGTGTGTGTGTGTGTGTGTGTGTGTGTGTGTGTGTGTGTGTGTGTGTGTCCGACGGCGTTGGGGAGCTCTCGGTCGACGTCCCTGTCGATGGTGACACATGGTCAGATCACCATCTCAGTCTCTCCCTTCCTCTTGGCGGATCAAGGACCCTGTAACGTTTTAGTATACAGTAGCCGTCATGACATATAACTGGCTCAATATCTGTTACCGAGACCACACACACACTGTCACAATTTTACACACCCCCAATATTGTGCACCAGGAACATGGTTTCATACAATTAGTGAAATTGAAAGTTCACGTTTATATTTTCGTTCACATGTACGATCTCCAAAAAAAAATCTTTAACTCAACTTGCCATTACAACCACTTTCACTTTTGGTGTTACTTATTATTGTATTACTTTTACATTTAAGTTCTAAAATAGTCGGGTGCAAAATCACCCCGTGCTAACATACATACATGCATACCGGAAGCAGCCTGCTGAATGCACACACACACACACACACACACACACACACACACACACACACACACACACACACACACACACACACATGTACTCGTTCTCACACAATTAATAATTAACCCCCACAATTCTCGTTTATTTATTTAACACATTTAAGTCTTAATCAAATGATAAAGAATAAATAATGATTTTTTTTCCTGAGACACTTCCGATCAGTGACGCATAATATAGAAAGAATGTAGCGGTGGCAGAAATTCCTTCCAAGGCCGTCAGACACCAGTACCGAGGAGAGCGAAAATGGAAATGAGACCGACTCGCATTTTACATTTTGCCACGAGGCCTCGGGTTAACGTGTAACGGACTGTATATCAGCTGACCGGCAGCCTGCATTATTGTATCGCCGCTCACTTATCAAACGTCATTGGCGCCGACAACAACTGCCTCGGTTAGCCTCGGCGCGATTATTTAAATATGCCGAACACTTCGGCACCAGTCTAAAATAGAAATTTGGCCTGTTTCCCTTTTTGCTGTTTAATATAATTCCACCTCACTGAAGTTTCTAAGCTACGTAATAACATGTCAAAAATATGAAAACTTTACAATTACTGAGTTTTAAAATTCTTAATTTTGTTGGCATTATTAAAGTTTCTCATTAAACAATTTTTAGTATTTTATTAGAGTTAACAAAATGTAATTAGGATAAACATTTATGAGGTATGTAAAATTTAATTAATTATTGCATATTTCGTAAGTCGTGCTGTTGTTCCCTGACACTAAGAATAGTACGATTCCGTAATAAGTTTCCGTTGAAATAAACTTTATCTTGAGTAAACTAATGTCGGTTAAGGTACACAACGTAAAATTCTCTTGGAAGCAAATAGAAAATGTTTTGTAACCTAAATTGTGTTTTAATTTTTCCATCGAACAACGATTGTTCAACCAGTTTTCAATTCAACTTAAAATATTTGTAAATAATAACAATTTAAATTCACAAAGTTTGTATGGCTTCTGAATCCGGAACAGGTGTCTACACGCACTCCAGTACGGAAGAAGAAGAAGAAGAAGAAGAAGAAGAAGAAGAAGAAGAAGAAGAAGAAGAAGAAGAAGAAGAAGAAGAAGAAGAAGACCTATCTATTTTAAATAGGGCGTAGCACACTTAAATTAAATTTTGAATTTGAAATTGAAATTTTGAAATTCGTCAATTTTTCTTGCAGGAACTTAATGTTCAGTTTTCTGTCCACTCTGTATATAGCCTACATTAAATTTGTTTGCCACCGCTGTGTAACTCTTACTCTTTTATTTTGAATTTCTAATGCAACACCTAAGTAGGCTATAGCTTTAAGGATCCCATTTTTACCATATTAAGGTAATAATAAATTTGTAGTTTGTATTTCAATTTTCGGTACTTTTGTTAAAGTTTGTTTAACACTACGGTATATGTAAAATATCCTTTGTATGGAGAGAAGAAACCATATTCGTGTAATGTTATACGATATATACGACGGAGGGCGTAGCAGCGTGGAAGGCAGTTGGAATGTTGCTTGTTGGTCAAGCTGTGACGTGACAAGTCAGGCCAACTCCCTTTGACTAACGCTGGTGCAATACAACAGTATGGCTGGGATAAACAGACTTGCCTGAGTAAACAATGAGACACCTAGCGTCTAGCTGCATGACATCCGAGGCAGATGAGCAACCCGGTTTGATGTGGTGGGAACCGAGTAACTATCTTTGCGGGTTCAGCGTTCGGTAACTGCTTAAAGTAAAATCACAGAGCGTCCATCTTGAAGCAGGCTGAGAAACAAATGACGGATATTTGAGGGGGCCTTGCCTGTAAGTTTTGATTGTTACGACTCACCTACTTGCTACCAAAAAGTATGGTAAGGTGTCGGCCAAATATTAAGGTTGAAGTAAAAATGCAGGGCTTCTCAAAGTTAGGGTCGCGACCCAGTATGGTATCACGTAACTAAATTTGGGAGTCGCAGAAATTTTTTGCAAAATTTAAAAAATCCTTGAATTTGAACGAACTGCCGGGCTGTTTGGCCGTGGTCCAAGGTTTTCAATTATATTAAACGTTTCAGCAGCACCACTGGCTGGCATCTATAGTGGATGAAACGAGTCAAACCTAACGCGGGTGTCGTACGTTGTAATGGTACATATCTTCACCTAACCATAATGAAGAAGACATGACCAGATAATTTATTTAGTCATTGACACTAGAGTAAAAAGGGATGAATTATAATAGAAGAATGGGTGAATCAGAATAATAAAACGATTCTTAGTAGTAACCAACAAACAAGTCAAAATGGTAAATACTGAAACAAGACGATTTAACCCGAGAAGCCCAATAGATGGTAAGTGAGAGAGTAGAACTAGCACCAAAGGGCCAAGAACAACATGATGATGACAACTACAAATAGAATAGAAATAGCCATCGCCCCAACACAAGTGTAAATAAGAAGAATAGTGACTAAAAGACAATTAACCCATAAGTATAGTGAAATAATCAGCCACAACACTAAGGAAGTGACGAATAATGTATGACAAAAGAAAATGGACTAAGAAAGAACACCAAACTTGTATTAAACCAAAGAAAATAGTATATCATATTAATAATTGTAAGTACAGACAAACTAGAGATACGAATTATTAAGTACTTAAAATATAGAAGGGCACGGTAAACCCCAAACAGATAGAGTAAACTATGACAAATTACATTAGCACAATACTAACATATTTGTGATACAATAAACCAACATGAACTTGTTAATATTATAATTAAACCTTGTAAAGTGAGAGGTAGAGAGTTAGAGAAATAGTGAACGAACATAGTAGAGTGAGAAAGAGAATTTAAAGTTAGGTAATACCCACTAGTAACACTTAAATTAAACATATAAAGTGCAAAGTGATAGTGTGAAAACCCCAAATTAAATAGAACCCTATTGATAGGGATTGACACCAAATAATCAGTGTTAAAACCATTAGTAAAGAGTTCAGAGTGATCGAAGACCATCAGTGAGTGGTAAAATAATAAGTGAGGACTGATAATGGCTAGTCACAGAAAGGACTGTGACACTTAATAGCAATTATCCAGTGAACACAAGTGTATTAATAACAAAATAAAACAAAGTGTAACAGACTAGATAATAAGTAGATTTTGGATATAGTAGTACTTACTACTTGTCACATTTTAGTTTGCAAGTCTTAATGTTAGGGAATAAGTTGTTAATTAGTATTGTTAATCCTGTATTCAAGAACGAATGACTATCAGTGTGTTAATACACCAAGATATATGAGTTTATTCACAGAAATAAGAATCCAATTATCATTAATTTAAAATGATACATTAGAGAATATTTTTCATGACAAACTGAGAATAATAAAAACAAGATATTAACATTAGATAATAAAAAGTTGTTGAAAAGTCAGTTATGGCTTAATGTCATTTAGAGTTAGTCATAACAATATACCATTGTATTAATAATTAATCCATGTTTATGTCTTTATTTTTTATGTCAAGTAATAATTATAATTTGTCAAAGAGTATGGGGAGATGAAGAGTATGAGTGAATAATATGTCTCAAATAATTATGTTTAAATGTATAAGAATTGTGTTGTAATGACTAAGGTTTATGTTCCAATAATTATGTTTAAATGATAAGAATTACGGCTATGAGAATAGTTAAAACCATTAGATGTTATGCCATATGTTATAACAAAAAAGATTTAAAAAAAACCATCAGACACCAGTAGACAAGAAACAAACCATACATTCAAATACAATGACACCAAAAATGAATTATCACAGTAGACAAGTTAATATAGGGAAACAATAAAATTATACGCAACTACAAGAACCGACTTAAACTTTGAATAAATAAACAAAATCTTGTATTCAAACAATCATAACCCATTACAAGGAAAATAGTCAATTGCTGTTTAAGCCTATGCAAATTCCCAACTGTCAACTACCAAAAAACTTCAATTTATAGAATTAAACACTGACATTAGAAAGACTAAACCACATAAACTATGAAATACAAATAGACAATCATTATAAGACAGAAATATTATGATAATAATATAAACTGAGAAAACAGTATAATTAATTAAGATTCACAAAACTGTCAAAATGTTGATACCTAAGTGAACACTATAATATTGGATGTCAAATTAATCCTTGAGCAAAAATATGAACAGTGGTGATAATATTTACTACTAAAAAGGGAGTACTGAAGATTAATTACATTTAGAAGATCTGTAACCAGTTTGAATACAAATTCAAATAATAATTAACCAATTTCAGCCAATCAAAAAACTTTGAGTAACCATGACAACAACCGAATATTGACAAAATTCAGTTAGGAACAATGACTTTATGTAGTGACGCCAAGCTGAAGAGACGCCACGCGATGGAGGGCCCAAATTTTCATTAGAAAAAACGTATAAGTGCCCATAATTTGGAGAAGGAATAGCAGTACATCAGATGAGAGGCCTTTACAACCAATATCTACCAAGGACCAGCCGAAATTAATCCAGATGACCGGAGAATCACAATAATCCAACCCGAAGAAGATGACAACCCAATTTTGAGCCCAAGATAAGAAGTAGGAAGAATCTACATTGACACATTACTTCATATGGACGAATGACTATGCCCATCATAACTTCTAACGTTGAGTATTGCTGAAGTTATTTGATTATTATTATAAAACAAATTCTCTTTCCAAAATTTTAATTATAAAAAATAAAACTCTCACTATAACTGAATATTTTCAAGGATTAATAAACGAAAGAAATAACTTTGTAAACATTGAATGAACACCTGATAACCTATGTTACACAAGACACTGTCACACTTCAACACCACAATATTCAATTTATAACAAACCTTGTATAATTTTAATGATCACAGACTTTTAATTATATGTTCTAATTTTGTTATCTTTTTATGTAAACCTCTGTTTCGTACTTAAAAGAACCCATTTGGCAGATTTATTTTGTGAAATAATAATCAGAGTCAATTGTAAACATTGCACTGCCAACCCAGCGCTACGCTGAGCGAGAGATTATATTGCCGAGGCTAAAACTTTTATTATAACAGTCATTATTTTCATGAAGCTTCAACTATAGTTAACAAGCAAGAGTATAATAAAAAAGTGCATACTGATAACAAGCTGTCCAGTATTTATTTGTAGAATATATTATGTATATTTTGTTTGCTAGCAGTGGGTCGACATAATCAACATTAATTCAAGTTGGCAACACGTGTTCCCCCACTCATACGAGAATCAGTCACAAACCAGACGGCGAACTATTTGAATTTTCGATAACAAAAATCAACATACTACACAAACAATAAATATTATTATACACACACACGAAAATTTGTAGTTTATTACAAAGTGACGCATCCAACGCGTGGCAAAACAACACGCCTGGCAAATAACACATCAGGTAAACATCACGTAAACACGGTGTTAATACAAACTGGCGCACCAACTAGTGAGGCTAGATTGACGAGAAATATTAACGTCTAGCGGCAAGTGCGACAGAAGGTCAACAAGATGAAGAGAGCATCATCATTAAGGCGGACGAAAGAGGCCGAAAAGGAAGTTCGAGCGGAAGAGAAGGAAGTGACTTCGGTAGAAGACGCCGAACAAATGTTACCTCCAACGGAACCAGTCAAACCCGTACAGCCGGAAAATCAACCGGAGAAACCCGCACGACCAGAGGACGGGAGTTTACTGGAAATAATGAGGGCGATAACGTCATTAAAGGAAGATTTCAAGGGAGAATTGAACAGAAATAAGGAGGAAATTAATGAAAATATAGCATCACTAAAAGGCGATAACCAGAAGATAAGCCAGCAAATGGCCGAAAATAGCAAGACCATGGAGGAAAAAATGGATGAACTGAAGCAAGACAGCCAGAGAAATATGGAGGTATTGAACCAGAAGATGGCTGAGAACAACGAAAAAGTGAATAAGAAAATCGAGGAGGAGATGACGTGTATACGGCAAGAGATTTCCGAAATACAAGGGAAATGGGAAATTACGAGCCATGACCTGCAACAAACGAAGGAAGGCTTCGACGAACGAATGACCAACATGGAAGAAGACAGCCAGATGCGAATAGAATCCATAAAATCCGCAACTGACCAAAATATAACACAGGTACGGACGGAATTTGGAGAGAAATGCCTAGAGATCGACACCGCCGTAAACGAAGTTCGCGGACAAGGTCAACAAACAAAAACAGAATTGAAGAAATCCAGCAACGAGAGATTGCCAAAATTAGGGAGGAGCTGGAAGTAATTAACAACAGACCGCCAGTAATAACACAGTACCAGCACATGGACAACCGGGAAGTAATTAACTTCAAACAATACCGGCGAAACCCGATGGAATTCTTGGAGAGAGTGGACGAACAACTGGCTAAGACTCGGGAGAATAGATGGACCATTATCCGAGGGTACCCGGACGAGTATTTTCGTGATATAAACGACAATTGGTGGACGGCCACGAGACACGATCTCACGAATTACGGAGAATTTAAAGACGTGTTTAAAAGGAAATACTGGTCGGAAGCAACACAAAACATCGTGCGAGACAGTATATGTTTCGGCAGGTATGACGCCACCAGAGGGACGACTTTTACGGCATATTTCCTGGGAAAGGTATGTCTAGCAAGGCACCTGGAGCCGAAAATCCCAGAAGAAAGTTTAGTGACTAAACTCGCCTTTTATTACGAAGAGGGTGTCTCCAGAGTGCGGCTGGGTAGCCAAATTAAGACCATCCAATCCATGGCAGCTCTACTAGAAGATTACGAAAGGGAGCGTTATTACCGTAGAAGTCGACAGCGGGACGACAGGGGCGAAAACAAAAATTGTCAGAACGGCTACCAATATAACAACACTAACTACCGTCCTAATTATAACAACCGCAACAATGCAAATAACCCGACTAACGAGTCTCATAATAGAACAAATCACAATCCGACCAACCAACCAAATAACGGCTATAATAACAATAATAGGCCAAACAATCATTATAACCAATACAACCGCCCAAATAACACACAGCATCAACCCTATAGGCCGAATAACACCAGTTACAACCGGCCAAATTTTAACAGCAATGCAAATGACAATCGAAATCGCAACAACACAGATCGTAACTATCGTCAAGTACATTATGTGAGGGCCGATAGTGACGGGAGAAATAGGTCGTTTTATCAGGGACGAAGAAGTGCCGACCGAAATGCCTACGGACACCGGTACAATGATAGTAATTACGGACGTGACACCAGAACCAACACGGGCCGAAGTCGTAGCCAAGAAGTATACAGGCGTGACCGGTACGAAGAGGATCACAACCAGCCTGAACCCCGACCGTCAACGAGCGGAAGTCCGCCAATAAATCAGCAAGACGATCGTAGCAATCAGTCCGAGATGACGTTAAACTAGGAGCGGCAGTGAAAAACCTACTCGTACCCTCACTGAGCCAGTCTATTGGGTTAAATCGCACCGTTACTCAAACCAACGGCGAACACACAATTACAATCGTGCGCAATAATTATTTGAAGAATATTATAGAGGAACTCCTCGAAGAAAGTAGCAACCAATCTGATAGTAAACATAACGAGATTGCTTATATTTCAACGCAAGTCAACGGAGTACCAGTACAAATTATGATAGACACTGGATCCAGTATCTCATTAATCGACAGTATTGAACTTCAGAAAATTCAAGAAGCAAGTAAGACAATTATACTTACGCTACCCATCAGCAACATTGTCCTTGTAGGAGCGACCGGACGACAAAACAGAACCGTCCGAAAACAAGTGCAACTCGAACTGACAAGCAATGGACAAACCGTGACAATGACTTTTTTAGTAGCCAGTGGATTGCCATTCCGGATGCTAATTGGTTGCGATATGCTGCGCCAATACTCAGCCATAATTGACCTGAGTCAATACAAACTTATTTTGAAGAAGAATGACATACAGTGGATAGCTGAACTGACCAATAGTGAAGAAATACAGCCACATGAAACAATGTACCATATCCAAAAGTACAGAAATACTGGAGAACATGTACTAAATAATGGGATTTATGACGAGACCGACAATGAAGAACTGTGGCAAGAAAAACTCGAAGAAATCCGAACTTTCCAGAGAGAGAAAACGAGCGCTCAATTAACAGCTCAACAAGCTGAACAACTGATCGAAGTATATAAGCGTTACAAGCACGTATTTTCAAATACACCTGGAAAGGTCAGAGATTATCAGTGCGAGATTCAATTCCGAGAGCCTGTCAACTTGATAAAAATATCTTACCCGATCGCATTCTCATTAAAGGAGGCGGTGAGAGCAGAAATCAATCGATTAATAGCTGAAGACATAATTGAACCAAGCTACTCACCATACACCAGCCCTATCCTTGCAGTTCCAAAGAAACACGGGAAGGTGAGAATATGTCTAGACGCCCGTGAGATCAATAAGTACATAATAAATGATCGTACATCCCCAGGAGAAATAGATGAGATCCTGAAAAAATTCTATGGAACCAAATTCATCAGTATATGGGACACTGTCTGCGGCTATTGGCAGGTTGAATTACACCCATCCAGCAGAAAGTACATGGCGTTCATATTTGAAGGACGGAACTTCCAATTCAAAAGATTACCCTTCGGATTGGTGAATTCGGTAGCAGTATTTGTAAAAATTATGGACCAGATACTTGGACCAGATGCGTTGCAGTTCACAACAGTCTATGTAGACGACTTGTTAATAACTTCAGATGTGTGGGACGAACATTGTCACAGAGTAAAATATGTGCTGAAAAAACTATCAAATAACCATATAACCCTCAAGCTAGAAAAATCCAAATTTTTATCTGATGAAGTGCAATTTTTAGGGTTCAACTTGTCTGGAAATGGGATAACACCATCACAAGAAAAGGTGGAGTGCATCAAAAAATAAAAAGCAACTCCAATCATTTCTCGGTCTATGCAATTATTACCGAAAGTTCCAAAAGAATTATTCTGAAATGACAACTAAATTTTCGAACCAACTGTCATCTAAGAACAAATGGACGTGGGGAGTCGAACAAGACATAACACTCCAACTGATTAAAAATAAATTCATTGAATCAGTAATGTTACATCATCCTAATTTCACTAAACCATTCTATTTAGATTGCGACGCCAGTGACATCAGCCTTGGATCCGTTTTATACCAGGAGGATGAAGAGGGAAATCATTGTGTGATAAGTTTCGCAAGTAGAGTGCTAAACAGCAGTGAAAGAAATTATAACGTTACTGAGAAGGAATTGCTGAGCGTTGTGTTCTCATGTAGAAAATTTAGAACCTACATATTGGGATACCCGATTACAGTGAGGACTGACCACAAGTCCATATCATTCCTCAGAAATTGTAAGTTAAGTCATGGAAGATTGACTAGATGGAGTTTGATATTGCAGGAGTATGATCTAAATTGGGAATACATCCCAGGAAGGAAAACATTGTACCAGATACCCTATCCAGAGTAAACATTAAAGAGCAGACGTACGAAGGAGAAAAGGAAACTGTTATAAAAATATACCATATAATTAAAAACAGGACTGATTTGGCCAACATTATGAAAGAAATGGAACGACAACAAGCACAAGATCCCAAACTAAGCAAATTCTATCACGCTTAACAGACAAAAGATGACCACATATCCCAATATTATTGCAAACACCAAGGGATACTTTTCATAAAACCACAAAATAAATTCATAACGTGGAAACTAGCAATACCTCAAGCCACAGAGAAGGACTTAATTCTCGATTACCATGAGAGATATGGGCGCACTAAAAGTGGTAAAAGCCTTACAAGAGCATGTATACATGAAGGATGCTAACAGAAAGGAAAGGAAATATATAAAGCAATGTCACATATGCCAACTAGTGAAGGTCAACAATAACAAAAAGGAGGGAACCATGATACCAATAACTACCTCTTGTAAATTAGAGAAAGTCTTCGTTGACATATGCGGACCATTTCCGCGTAGTGGAGGCAGGCACCAATACAAATACCTCATCATTGTATTTGACCACTACACAAGGTTCACAAAGCTTTTCCCCATCAATCGTGCTACTACCCAAAAAATTTTAAAAATAATCCTAGAGCCATACATTAGTGAAGTGGGAGTGCCCAAATGCATCATTACTGATCATGGAACGCAGTTCAAGGGACGAAGATGGAAGGACACTTTACTAAATCATGGAATAAAAACGTATAAGACATCAGTGTACCATCCCAGCAGCAACCCTGCAGAGCGAGTCTTGAGAGAAGTGGGGAGAATTCTCCGTACATATTGTTATGAGCAACACGATGAATGGTCTAAATATATACCAGCAGCCGAAAATTTTATAAACTTATCGCACCACCAATTTATCGAAACAACACCATATACTGCAATGTTCCAAAGACCACCACCAAGAGAAATTACCTCCCTAATCCAATTTCCGAATGACGAAGGATATCAATTCGAAGAAGTTCAATTTCACAATAAAATATTAGAAAAGACTGACAAAATCAGAGAAAAATATAAGCAAATGCAACCGAAGCCCATACAATATCAGATTGGAGAGCAAATATTACTCAAAAACAGAGGATTACCAAGCACCATGGAAGGAATAGCCAAGAAGCTATTGTTACTGTACACAGGACCCTACAGAGTAAGCAAAGACAACCAAAATAATACATATGAGATCGTAGACCCAAAAACACAAAGAATAAAGGGAACATTTAACCAAACCTCTATGAAAAAATATTATTAAAAATGAGAAAAAACCATCCTGAAACCAATTAATAAATAACTAGTGTTAAACAGTAAGAAAAATAAACAAAACCAATAATAATAAAAAGATCATGTATAGCATACCCACTAACAATATCGAATCACTAAGAGCTAGAGAGTGTGAATAAAAGAAAAAGAATATAATTTGAAATAATGTATTGTATAAACTAAATAATAATAATGTGAAGACTCCTACAAATGATATTTATTTTATAGTCGCACTAAGACTACTTGTATAATTTTATAATGATTGACTGTAGATAAGTCCAGCAATCAGATGTGTACTTTACGGCGGAGCAATGGAGTCAAAAGTACCCCTCCGATCCGATTCAATATAATGATAGGGAAAAATGTTAGGGAATTAGATATCAAAGGGATAAGAACATTAAAATAAAATATGATACAAAGATCAAGAAGTATATTGACACTCAAAAATAAAAATAACCTATTGCTCTAAAATAACCAGTGAGTGAGAAAGTAAAATGAAATAATGATTGATAATTCCAATCAAAAAACTGAACGATATTTGTTGAAATAATCAATTTTAGTGGCAGGGCAATATGTAATGGTACATATCTTCACCTAACCATAATGAAGAAGACATGACCAGATAATTTATTTAGTCATTGACACTAGAGTAAAAAGGGATGAATTATAATAGAAGAATGGGTGAATCAGAATAATAAAACGATCAGACATATCAAGGTAGTCAGAACAGTAACTTATATTAATTCTTAGTAGTAACCAACAAACAATTCAAAATGGTAAATACTGAAACAAGACGATTTAACCCGAATAGCCCAATAGATGGTAAGTGGGAGAGTAGAACTAGCACCAAAGACCAAGAACAACATGATGTTGACAACTACAAATAGAATAGAAATAGCCATCGCACCAACACAAGTGTAAATAAGAAGAAAAGTGACTAAAAGACAATTAACCTATAAGCATAGTGAAATAATCAGCCACAACACTAAGGAAGTGACGAATAATGTATGACAAAAGAAAATGAACTAAGAAAGAACACCAAACTTGTATTAAACCAAAGAAAATTGTATATCATATTAATAATTGTAAGTACAGACAAACTAGAGATACGAATTATTAAGTACTTAAAATATAGAAGGGCACAGTAAACCCCAAACAGATAGAGTAAACTATGACAAATTACATTAGCACAATACTAACATATTTGTGATACAATAAACCAACATGAACTTGTTAATATTATAATTAAACCTTGTAAAGTGAGAGGTAGAGAGTTAGAGAAATAGTGAACGAACATAGTAGAGTGAGAAAGAGAATTTAAAGTTAGGTAATACCCACTAGTAACACTTAAATTAAACATATAAAGTGCAAAGTGATAGTGTGAAAACCCCAAATTAAATAGAACCCTATTGATAGGGATTGACACCAAATAATCAATGTTAAAACCATTAGTAAAGAGTTCAGAGTGATCGAAGACCATCAGTGAGTGGTAAAATAATAAGTGAGGACTGATAATGGCTAGTCACAGAAAGGACTGTGACACTTAATAGCAATTATCCAGTGAACACAAGTGTATTAATAACAAAATGAAACAAAGTGTAACAGACTAGATAATAAGTAGATTTTGGATATAGTAGTACTTACTACTTGTCACATTTTAGTTTGCAAGTCTTAATGTTAGGGAATAAGTTGTTAATTAGTATTGTTAATCCTGTATTCAAGAACGAATGACTATCAGTGTGTTAATACACCAAGATATATGAGTTTATTCACAGAAATAAGAATCCAATTATCATTAATTTAAAATGATACATTAGAGAATATTTTTCATGACAAACTGAGAATAATAAAAACAAGATATTAACATTAGATAATAAAAAGTTGTTGAAAAGTCAGTTATGGCTTAATGTCATTTAGAGTTAGTCATAAAAATATACCATTGTATTAATAATTAATCCATGTTTATGTCTTTATTTTTTATGTCAAGTAATAATTATAATTTGTCAAAGAGTATGGGGAGATGAAGAGTATGAGTGAATAATATGTCTCAAATAATTATGTTTAAATGTATAAGAATTGTGTTGTAATGACTAAGGTTTATGTTCCAATAATTATGTTTAAATGATAAGAATTACGGCTATGAGAATAGTTAAAACCATTAGATGTTATGCCATATGTTATAACAAAAAAGATTTAAAAAAACCATCAGACACCAGTAGACAAGAAACAAACCATACATTCAAATACAATGACACCAAAAATGAATTATCACAGTAGACAAGTTAATATAGGGAAACAATAAAATTATACGCAACTACAAGAACCGACTTAAACTTTGAATAAATAAACAAAATCTTGTATTCAAACAATCATAACCCATTACAAGGAAAATAGTCAATTGCTGTTTAAGCCTATGCAAATTCCCAACTGTCAACTACCAAAAAACTTCAATTTATAGAATTAAACACTGACATTAGAAAGACTAAACCACATAAACTATGAAATACAAATAGACAATCATTATAAGACAGAAATATTATGATAATAATATAAACTGAGAAAACAGTATAATTAATTAAGATTCACAAAACTGTCAAAATGTTGATACCTAAGTGAACACTATAATATTGGATGTCAAATTAATCCTTGAGCAAAAATATGAACAGTGGTGATAATATTTACTACTAAAAAGGGAGTACTGAAGATTAATTACATTTAGAAGATCTGTAACCAGTTTGAATACAAATTCAAATAATAATTAACCAATTTCAGCCAATCAAAAAACTTTGAGTAACCATGACAACAACCGAATATTGACAAAATTCAGTTAGGAACAATGACTTTATGTAGTGACGCCAAGCTGAAGAGACGCCACGCGATGGAGGGCCCAAATTTTCATTAGAAAAAACGTATAAGTGCCCATAATTTGGAGAAGGAATAGCAGTACATCAGATGAGAGGCCTTTACAACCAATATCTACCAAGGACCAGCCGAAATTAATCCAGATGACCGGAGAATCACAATAATCCAACCCGAAGAAGATGACAACCCAATTTTGAGCCCAAGATAAGAAGTAGGAAGAATCTACATTGACACATTACTTCATATGGACGAATGACTATGCCCATCATAACTTCTAACGTTGAGTATTGCTGAAGTTATTTGATTATTATTATAAAACAAATTCTCTTTCCAAAATTTTAATTATAAAAAATAAAACTCTCACTATAACTGAATATTTTCAAGGATTAATAAACGAAAGAAATAACTTTGTAAACATTGAATGAACACCTGATAACCTATGTTACACAAGACACTGTCACACTTCAACACCACAATATTCAATTTATAACAAACCTTGTATAATTTTAATGATCACAGACTTTTAATTATATGTTCTAATTTTGTTATCTTTTTATGTAAACCTCTGTTTCGTACTTAAAAGAACCCATTTGGCAGATTTATTTTGTGAAATAATAATCAGAGTCAATTGTAAACATTGCACTGCCAACCCAGCGCTACGCTGAGCGAGAGATTATATTGCCGAGGCTAAAACTTTTATTATAACAGTCATTATTTTCATGAAGCTTTAACTATAGTTAACAAGCAAGAGTATAATAAAAAAGTGCATACTGATAACAAGCTGTCCAGTATTTATTTGTAGAATATATTATGTATATTTTGTTTGCTAGCAGTGGGTCGACATAATCAACATTAATTCAAGTTGGCAACACGTGTTCCCCCACTCATACGAGAATCAGTCACAAACCAGACGGCGAACTATTTGAATTTTCGATAACAAAAATCAACATACTACACAAACAATAAATATTATTATACACACGACAAAAATTTTTACACTCTTTCAAAAATTCATTACAACGTTAGGATCACAGTACTGTGGTTAAGGCTGATCAGTACCTCGGACCACGGCCAAACAGACCGGCAGTTAGTTTAATTTCAATTGACACTGGCCGTGAAAGTTTTCTAACCACAATAAAAAAATCCTATTAACTAAACTAAAAAAGATTTAATTCTAAAAGTTACAATTAGTCATTTTAAATGTCTGGATAAACAATTTCAAACATAATTTCCTTCAAATTTTGATGTTAAAAAAGAAAATTGGGTCCATAAACCATACTCAATTGAAATGATTAATGCCTGTCATTTACCATTAAACGCTCAGGAAAAATTTGTCGAGTTTTTAAATGACACAGGTTTAAAACTTGAATTTTAGAAAAAATTGTTTAATGAATCTTGGCTCTGAATTAGCACTGAATTTCCAACACTTTCTTAAATGGCCCTAAACCTACTTCTACTATTTTGTTCTAAGTATTTATCCGAAGCGGCATTTTCAGCATTAAAGTTTACAAAATCAAAAAATCGTTCAACTCTGCAAAACGTTAAAGAAGCTCTACGTCCTGCAGTGTCAAATATTCATCCAAGATTTAAGTCCTTATGTAAAAGTAAACAAGCACATCCAGCTCATTAGTATGAATATTTGGTTTTCCCTTTAATACATGGTAAAATTATTTCGTATATATAGCATTGAATTGTTTTCAAATAAATTGTCTTTATGATTTATTGTCAGCAAATGTTTTAATTCGTATTCCTGTTTTATATACCTCTATAATCAGGTTGCAAAATTATTTGTAAGGGTAAAGGATGTCGCCAATTGGAAATGTTTGAGAAGCCCTGTAATAGGGGAAAGTCTGGTAACTTTGTTAAGATGTTTTACCTTCAAAGAAACGTAGTGAATAAGGTTTGCTTACACTTTCAGAGTATACTTCTGGCAAAACACATGCAGAGTATTTTTTAATAAATGTGTTTTTATTTATTTATTTATCAGGTCACTGCAAAAGCATCGGTCATTAGCGACCACAGAATTATAAAAAAGAATTTATAAGTAATCCAAAAATGCTTATACAGATGCAGTAAAATTACATATTAAATTAGAAAATGCTAAGCAAAAATAAACATTTTGCAACAATACACTTACGTACCTGTAGGATTTAAAAACTACATTAGATATTAGGTTAAATATTAGCAACTAAGTAGTATCATAATAGAAAATAAAATAATAAATATTGCCCTATACGACACAAATATTATAATTACATGGAGATAATATAATTATTAATTAATAACCTATATAAGCATATATGCAATAATAAATATAATATATAATAACATAAGTAACAACAAATAATACATAACAATATGTGTAAAAACAAATAGTGTATATAATAAATGAACAATAATACGGATCTTAACTACATATTAATAAACTTAAATCCACAATCCATAATAACTTAAACTACATAATCCATTAACTTAAATGCTTTAGAAATTACATAAATTTTAATGTTCTTATAAATTTAATAGTCCACTACTTATATTTTTGTTGTCAATTGTATTTCCTTTATGAGGAGAAGTATTTTGGCGGCTGCAGTCTTGTCGTTCAAACTTATTCTAACCTGGAATGGATATTAAATTAGGTTCGTAGGTGATGGAGAGCAGGGCACTCTGAAATGAGATGGAATGATGTCAAAACCGTGTCACAGTGATTTCACCTAGCAGGAGGCACGTTCATGAAGATGTGCTTGTGAATGAGCACCGTGTGGTGAATACGGAATCTTGTTATGACCACTTGATTTCTTCTGCATTCCGAATACTTCAAAAAGGGTCTCACCTTTACAATCCAAAACAGTGAGCGTGAAGATTTGTGCAAATTATTTCAGTGGAATTGTTTTACGGGAAAGACATTTTACGTTGGTTGGTACATGGGAGGAACTGTATATAAGGCTACGTTTTGTCAGTTGTTTGTTAGTTAACCACGAAAGAACACTTTTGCAGCTGACTGAACCAACCAATTCCGTTTAAGTGACTTCTGCAAACAATAAATATGCAAACATGCATAATAAGAATTGTAAAGTCAACGTTTATTAAGAGTAGGTAGATCCTATGCTGGCGATGTTAAATTGCCAAAATTCAGGTACGTTTCTGTCTGAAACCTTAAGAGGTAGAGTCTTAAAATACTTTTATGAATTTTGTGTAAATTTATGTCTACTAAAGTAGAAGCATATAATTGTTATGTCTACAAGAAGATTTATACACATTTTAATGTTATAACCCTTTTTAAAGAAAAATTATTAAACATATATTTTTACAGCACACACAAAATATATAATCTAGGTGCACAATTCTGCTTCAGTAGGTACAGACGAGTATCTTACAGCACCCCCTGAAAATTTCAATAATCTACAGTTTCGGAGATATGTGTAACTAAATGCTGAAAAATATGGTTTTAAAGTATATCAGTGGGAACTAATGAAAACTCAGATTCATGACTAAACACTATCTTTATGAACAAAAACAAACTCTGTTAAATTCAGAGTTGGACAGCATGCAGTACAAACTATCCCCTTTTACACAGTGAAAACCACATCATTTTAAGTTAGACGATTTATAAAATATGTAGCCTACTATTTAAAGGAGTCATGTACAAAATTGAAATGATTTTACTGTGTGCTGACGTACTTCAGGTTATTCATAAAATGTGCTTAAAAATTTATTCATTATCATCTTCTTAACGGTTTTAGGCTTTAGCGACCTGTTCCTATTCCACAGTCCACCTTTTCTTAGGTGTACCTACTTTTCTTCTGCCTCTAGGGTTGTATTCTTTCGCTATCTTCGGTATTCTACTTTCTCCCGTTCTATCTATGTATTGAATCAATTTTCTTCTGTATTCTTTAATCCTTTTATTAACTGAAAAATATCTAAATCACTACTTACTTACATCCTCATTTCTCATACGATCTCGCCTACTACACTTTTCATCTCAGAAATTTAATTTCTGCTGTTTGTATCTTCTGTTCATCTTTCCTCTTTATGGCTCAAGTTTCAGAACCATACAGTAGTGTAGGTATTGCCATTGTTGTATAACATTTTATTTAGGTTTCTTTTCTACATTCATTTTCCAACGTTCTCCAAATCATCCAACACATTCTTGTGAAATTCGTCACTTTAATACAAATTTATTTGTATAATAAATTCTATATCATTTTATTTAAAAAATTACAATTTTAATAAAACAAGCATTTTCAAAAAAAAAATTTAATTTTACATTTAGACTCCTCTTAACCATAAGGAAGTTTCATATTAGGGCCTATGTAGTTTGAGCGCCGACAATAACTACCAACTGTGTATATCTATCAATACCGGACTACTAATTACAATGTCTGAGTGTATCACAATCTAGAACACCTTAAAATCATACCTTCAGAATATTGGTTCATTGAAGTAGCGAAGTGAAACAGGATAAGAAAGGGCCTCTTGTCTAACGATGAACGAACTCCCGGAAGATATTTTTTTTCCAATTTATTGCAGATTTGTAATCTGTTCGACTGAGCGAACATTGAACATATACATGACAAAACACATACATGATTATGAAGAGCTGACCATAATTGTTTTGTTTTGACCATATGTGACTTCTTGTTTTTGTTAACAGATTAAACAGATACACAAATTACAAGACTAAATGGCAAAAACATGTAAACAAATGAACAAAAGTCACTTCCACTTGCTGCTGGCATGATACAATAAATTGAAAATGTTAAACACTGGGCCTGTAAGGCAGATATCTGGTTGACATTAACACTAAATGTTGACATGAATAATAAAGTTAGATATTATAGTACAGATAACACAGAATTTACAATACAGATAATACAGAGTACACATTATTCGTTGAACCTGAATTGCAAATCTAATAATTTGTGCCTTTTTAGTCTGTAAATGTCTTCACTATTACCTAACAAATTAATTGCTAGAGAGTTTGGATGCTTTTCTAATTTAGAGGTGTGAGTCCTGCAAAGGCGCATGATTTCTTCTCTCACACACTGGAACTTTGAGGTATCGGTGTATAGAATTCTTAGAGATAAACCAAGGAGTCCAAGTCTTAAAGTTTTGGACTGAAAACGCTGTTTAATCTGGATGTTACTCGTACTAGCAGTACCCGAATGTTGAATGCCGTAGTCCTTACCGGTTTGAGAACTGCTTTATATATACATATACATTAAAAGTTTGTTGACAAGACTTAACCGCGATTTTCTGCCTATCAGCCAATAGATATTTCTGACATTGAGATTAAGTTCAGTCTTCTTAGAGGTTATGTGTTTTTTACACGTTAGTCTACTGTCCATGTGCATCCCAAGGTACTTGGTACGGAAGACATTAACCGTAAAAGTTGTGGGGTACCGCATTGAAGTTAAAACGTTATAGTGAAATTTACAAAAAAATAACAGTTAAAATTAAGAGTCACTGTGACTAGGATTGCGTCCTTTAACTGTGTTTATTAGCGTGGAGAGTTTTGAACACGCAAGGTAAAGTGGAAAGTATGATACAAACAACAGTGAAAAGTAGAAATTTTTAATAATTCGTCAACTATTATTTCAGACGACATTTGTGGTTACAACATCAAAGTTCAACTAGCGAAGCTCATGGCGACCTCTGCACTCCCAACGATCGACAAAGGGACATAATTATTCACAACTGTGGTCAGCAACTTTTGTTCCTTCCGGCTAGTTCTTATTTGAGACAATTTAGTAATGATTATATTCTCTGGATATGTTAATATTATATCGCAGGGTACGACATATGATGGTGTTGGCACCTTCATTTTTAACGTCCAGCCCCACATACTACGTCGTTGACCGATAGATGGTCACCTGTTTTTAGGGGCTATTTCTCACCCCAATGGCAACAGGGTGCCCTAATCTCTACTTGACAATGACAAATAGAGGAGGGAAAACTTAAACCGGCTGTCACTCGGTCTCCAGAGCTGCGTTAGACACCTGTAGGTTTTGCCCGTCCCCAACCACTTGGAGGTGCGACTCGATATTTCCCTTCATCAATGAATGAGACCATAAGGCATTACTCATCCTCTCCGGTACTTTGGGTGCTATAAATATAATAACATTTTATTATAAATAGACTTCACATTTCTTGTTGAAACCGCTTTGCCAAATACTTCTTCATTGATGTATATTTTCGATTGATGTTCTCAATTCGTGTTCGAACCCCTTTAATTCTTTGTTTACTCTGAGTATCTTTAATATTTATTTCATTATCTTTGCCTCATACTTTCAACTGTATTTAAGTCATAGAATAATATTTTAAGTTCAGAAATGTTCATCATAATATTTTATTTTATCCTTAAATATCTATCGATTCTGCTGTTTAAATAAACCTGATTATTAGATCAGTGTGTTCATATTCTTTACCTTCTTCTTATTGTTATTCTAATCCCCTCCACCGCAAGGTGTAGAGGTTGAGCAAAGCTCTTGCTACCATAGTCTCAGCATGGCCAGAGCCTTGGCTTCATTCCACAGGACTCCCATCCCCTGCAGAGAAAACCTCACATTGTCCTCCCCTCCCGAGTCACCCTTCTCCGCCCCTGGGTCTTCTCCCAGCTATTCTTGCCTCATACAGTAGTTTTGGAAGTGTACCCCCTTCTATCTTCTAAACGTTGCCTATTAAGTTTCCAACATTTCAAGTACCGTATTTCTGTGTCCTCGCCAAGTCTGTGTCCTAAAATCCAGTCCGGATTTATTCCTTTCCTTACTTCGAATAGAGTTATCTCGGGTGTGCGAATTATTGGCCCTCAGCACCCATTGCTTGGTGGAGAGGCTGCTTTCTAAGCCTCTAAGCCTGCTTTGGAGTTGCTTTGAATGCCCGGTCTCATGGCTAAGCCTACTTCCTGGGACGTGCTCATGTACCAACCAGGTTGCAACTCCTAAGGATCCCCAGAGCTGGAGATCCCCCCTCACTTGGTTCTGTAAGTGGGCCAACACCCAATGGCAGGTGATTGCTCTATGCACCTAACAAGTGACAGTTGATGCCAGGTGTGGTCCAAACTGCCGAACCCACCTTATTCAAGGTGTGGCCGAAAGGTGTCCTATAAATCGTCACTAGTGACAATCGCCACCAGCAGGGGCTTCCCCACCACCTCTCGTTAATATTTAAAGCTTGGGCTTTGCAGGCCTGGTCTGCCTTGAACAGTCAAGTAAATTTTACTGATTCCCATCACACTTTTTACAGGCTTTGGACTGGCTACATGCAATATCTATTGCAAATAGTGTAACGGTACATATCTTCACCGTACCATTGAAAGCAACTATAAGAAATAAAACACCCAATAATTAACACTAGAACACCCAAAGGATGAATAATTGTGTACTAAAAATTATATCCGGTCCACGAACTAATTGAAAAAAGCAAATGAAGAAGAAAAATAGTAATGACGAAGAAGAATAGAAGTAAACATAGTAATGTGATTAACTCAATAACCCAATAGATCGGACAGTGAGGAGATGTGTACAAAATAACCATAATAAAATATTTATTAAGGATGATAACAGAATCAGTGCAATTAGGAAAAACCAAATAAAATCAACGAAAAGAAGAAATAAACAATGAAAAGAATATGAAATATTGATAATGAGGAAGGAAAAAGAGGTACTTTAAAAGCCAAATGCAAACCCTATAAAATGACATGGCTATGACATCAAACCATCAATAAATTAGTCTAATTGACCTGACAATATGACCAGAACTCAAAGGTAAAACAATGATAGGAGAAAAATAAGGAAGAGAGTGAGTCTAAGAATTGTATCAATATAAATTAAGAATGTATAGTAATAGCAAATGAATTGTATCAGAAAGACTAGTTAAATGATTAATGTAAGTATAAGAATATAAGAAACACTATTATTCAACAATAAGGTTGAGAAAATCTTAAAAAGAAACACCAGACAATAAATAATAAAGAATAATACTAATACAGTTGAAGACTTAAGTAAAATGTGTAGAAATTAGAAATAAGACAAAACCATTGTTGTGCATTAAGATAGGAACACATAACCTAAACTAACAAGCAATTGTCAATTGTAATCACCAAAAGTAATAACAAAAATGTTGTTAAACTAAAGTGTAGTATACTAAAATGAAACGAGAGATTATAAGGATCATTCCAATAACAAAACTAGTTATCTAGAAAGACTTGTATAAGTCATGAGTGTAAAATAACATGCTGAAATGGACAGCATTGAATTTGCACCATGACCAATCTAATTAACATGTACAAATATTAATGAAAGAGGAAGGGATTAATGGCAGTAGTATAATTGAAATGTAATAACACTAATAGAAGGCAAACCTTAACCTTATCTCTATACCACTAATACTCTCAAACCCAACGAAAGGACGCCGTGAACGTGTCTGTTTTAACGAAAGTTACCGAAGAATTACGGATTTACGAAAACTGACCAATCAGAGATCACTATCCTACATTAGAAGCCGAATTCTGACGCCGGTGAGAGGAACAGTTCATACAGTTCATCGCCAGACAACGAGGAGGAAGCCACGTCGGTCGCGATTCTGAACAATGAAAATTTAATGTCATACAGCTGACTAGAGCACGGGTAACCTCAAAAAGTAAAAGTGAGGTTAGATGGAGTGTAAACAAAAGTTGTGATGTTTTAATCGCAGTGTAATCATTATTAATTATTAATTAGTAAAAAATTAATAGTGCCAATCCAGGAAAAGACAAAGAACGCAAGTATAGTGACTTAACAATTACTTAAAATAATTATGACCGTTTTTCGATAACCAGATTATCGAAGACCATTAATAATATTATGTCAGCGGAACTCTACAAGGCATGAGAACTTATTTAAATTAACAATTTTTTAATAATTATTATTGAAAGAAAAAATAAATAATATATATATATATATAAGAGACAAATAACTTTGAGTATATTGTTACGGCATCACGAACAATCTACGTGTTTGTCGAACGTTCCAGAGAGATCCACAGTGTAACCGTGTGGTGTATGTGCTTGTATACGCATCTACGAGAAAGTTCTCGATGCCGCCAGCCGTGCGGACTGTGTCAAGGCCGCAGTTAATTACGTAGTTCATACGCACGCTGCGACGCAATTAGGAATCGTCTAGATATTCGACTAGCTATAAATACCGGTACTCAAACGACGTTCAGTTGAGTATCAGTTGCGATTTTGGATAGTGCGGTCCGAGAGTTATAGTAGCGATATTACTGTGTACGTTCAAGTGGTTATTAGTGAAGTATTGTGTTTTATAATCGGGCGGTATAATTACAATTTATTGTAATACAATTGAGTTTATTATTAGTGGACATTTTATTGCGTGTGAACAATTTTTATTTGATTTGTTGTAGACACTGTGTTGTTAATTACGAACTGTTGAACTGTAAAAATTAAAGGTGTGATTAGTGACTAAATTGTTGTCTTGTACTTATTTTGTTTCCACTGTACCTACGACGATCGAGTAGACCGTCGTAACAGTGGTGTCAGAACTGGAATAGAACGGTTAACAGTGGAAACAGTGGATACTTTGTACAAGACGAGTGTGATTCGTAATTAATCGGGAAACATGGATCCCAGTCAGATGATGGAAGCTTTACAAACACTGCTGCGGCAGACACAAGAAGAAGCAGAGAAACGACAGGATGAGAAAACGACAAAAGGAAGAACGAAGACAGGAAAGAGAAGAGGCTGAGGAACGTCAGAAAGCACTAATGCTAGAAACAGAAGAAAGACAAAAAATAAAACGGAAGCTCTCTTTGAAACTATGCAGAAACAGTTGCAAGAACATAGTACGGCAGAATTGGGTCTCCTACGAGGTGAGCTTAATAAACAAGTTACTAAAATATCGGAGGTACAAGAATCAATGACATTAAAAATAGCTGAAGTAAAAAAATCTGTCTTGACTGTGGAAGAAACTATGTCAACAAAAATATCTGGAGTAGAAGACTCGATTACAAATATAAAAGAGCAGATTATAAATGAAGTCGAGCAGTGTCTGAAATTACAACCAAAACAACTTTGTGAAGAGACTATACCAATGATAAAGACAGAAAAAGACGCAGAAAATAAGTCAATAGAGAAAGTAACTTTGCCTGCAGTAGGGACAGTTCATGGCAAAGCTCCAACCTTTGACGGAAGCAGTCTCTGGGCAACGTACCTCCGCCAATTTGAAGCTGCTGCATGCGCAAATAATTGGACAGAGAAAAACAAGGATGTTCCACTTGTTCTTGCATTAAAAGGACCCGCGGCAGAATTACTACAGAAAGTACCACCTGACAGCCAGAACATCTATGCCGAGTTGATAAAAGCTCTAGAATTACGCTACGGTGATAAACATTTGCGAGGTGTGTACTACGCTCTGTTGAGAACAATACAACAATGTTCCGGGGAAAGTCTTCAAGAATTTGAAGCAAGTATCGACAGATTGATTAGATTGGCCTATCCTGAAGCACCAGAAGACTTCCGAATAAGGTTTGCGGTGCAGACATTTATTGATGGCATCCGAGGTTGTGAACTTCAGCAAGTGTTACGAATGGCAAGACACCGAGATAGCTCAGAAGCTCTTGTTCACGCCCTAGAGTTTGAAGCTCCCAAGTCAGCGTCCCGCTACATTAATGGGTTTGTGCCATCACGTTGCAGTCAGAAGATCCCTGTATCACATTACCGTTACGATGGGTGCAGAAAAGCAATGTTGTCGGACAAACAATTCAAGAGTTCAAGAGAGTCGCAACGATTTGAAAAAGACAGAAGACCGAAATGTTACAACTGTGGAAAACGTGGTCATCTACAGATAGACTGTTGGGAGAAGAAGATACCGAGAGAAGAGACTGATCGTACCAATTGGAGAAGTAAAGCCCCAGAACAGCAAACAGTTTCCACGCTACATAAGATCAGTAAAAACGTGATTGTTAATGCATTTGCGGATGGTAAACCAACATCATTTACAGTTGACACGGGCGCAACAGTGTCCATTGTGCGCCCTGACTTAGTCTGTAACCGCCATCCTCTAATTAGCTCCTGTACAATACAGACTGTGACTGGAAGCACCGTCAAGGTGCTATGAAAGGTAGACGTACGTGTACGCCTGGGTTTTCTTGAGTTTAGCCACCAAATGCTCGTTGCAGACATTGTCGATGAAGTGATTCTTGGCACGGACATTATGAACGCCTACGGATTCGTTGTTGACTTAAGAGAGAATGTCCTGAAAGTTAGCCAAGAGAAGATAAAGCTTTGCATGGCTAAAATGACAGGGTCTACCAACCATTCGATTAAGCGAGTGGCATTAGTCGAAGAAAAAGTCAACATGTCTGGTCAAAAGGACCCTCCCCCCTCCCTGTTGCAAGCGGAAATGGAGGAAGAACTAGCAGAGGAAGTACAAATAAGTATAACGACAAAAGAAGTGATTGGAAAGCCAACTATGGGTGTCGAGACAAAACTCTTGCTTGATCCTGAGCTGATAGAAGCGCCAGAGGGTAAAGTGGCTGAAGATGAGGTTACGCAAGAGGTTGTTGACGAGAACCAAATAAACTTGGATCAGCCAGTGGTATTTAGGTCATCAGTACATGACGCAACTGGAGTGATTCCAGCGAAACTAGTGGTTGCGCGAAAGATTCACATTCCTGGAAACGTGATGTTCGGATCACACGAGACTGAATTCGAAGAACGGGAAAATTATCCTTCGCAAGGACGTCCACCTAGATCGCCTGGGTCGAGTATTACTTCGGAGACGGTTTGCCAGTTCGGGACGAACAGGCTTAAGGAGGGGACTGTGTTACGGCATTACGAACAATCTACGTGTTTGTCGAACGTTCCAGAGAGATCTAGAGTGTAACCGTCTGGTGTATGTGCTTGTATACGCATCTACGAGAAAGTTCTCGATGCCGCCAGCCGTGCGGACTGTGTCAAGGCCGCAGTTAATTACGTAGTTCATACGCACGCTGCGACGCAATTAGGAATCGTCTAGATATTCGACTAGCTATAAATACCGGTACTCAAACGACGTTCAGTTGAGTATCAGTTGCGATTTTGGATAGTGCGGTCCGAGAGTTATAGTAGCGATATTACTGTGTACGTTCAAGTGGTTATTAGTGAAGTATTGTGTTTTATAATCGGGCGGTATAATTACAATTTATTGTAATACAATTGAGTTTATTATTAGTGGACATTTTATTGCGTGTGAACAATTTTCATTTGATTTGTTGTAGACACTGTGTTGTTAATTACGAACTGTTGAACTGTAAAAATTAAAGGTGTGATTAGTGACTTAATTGTTGTCTTGTACTTATTTTGTTTCCAATGTACCTACGACGATCGAGTAGACCGTGAACTGTTTTAATCAATAACCGTAAATATAACGAAAGAGACATTGTAATATGGGAAATAAACATCCCATGAGTTTAACGAGGACTATTAAGTTATTTTAAAAAAGAAATAAAAAAGAATTAAATATAGTTGAACATAATTGTCACAATTAACCTCCGAACATTCCAAGATAAAGGGATATCAGATGATTAATAATGAACTTTAAGAAACTTTGAACTATAGTATAATAATTAGGTTGTATTGTTCTAATTTTATAATTGTTCAAAACATTTAATGTGTAACCAGATTAATGAGGGATATCCAATACCTGTTTTGTTTGTTATCCAGTCTGAGGAAGCAGATAATTAATTTTTCCACTGATATGAATTTATAACCATGCATTACGGATAATTTTAATAAAGTTAAAGAGTTGTTAGTAATTTAAAAGTTAACTGGTTTATATTCACTTAAACCAGCTTTAACCTCAAAGGTCGATACAAAATCGTACGTTGAATTGTTCATGTTATTAACTAAGGTTTTCAATAATGTAATCACTCTCCTACTACTAAGTAGTCATAGTGGTGTAATTCTTTAAGTTTTGTTGTATCTTGCAGTGTCAAAGAACTCACATTGTTTTTAAATAACCTAACCAAAACATTACCGTCCAACATAATGGAGAAAAACTAGAGTCAGAATAGCAAACCCTGAGAAATAAGAATTTTTTTTAGGGTATATCAACCAATATTAATAAACAAAAAAGAGAATAATTAACAACTCTAATGTGGTGTAATTTAATTTCATAAATAATTTTGGATAAATAAAACGTAATTTTACCTGACCAAAGAGTTTTATAAATTATTTCCCTAGACTAGGACGTTACAGTTTAGGTGAACAGCAACCATGGTTGGCAGCACTGGTGGCGGCAGTGAATTGGTTTAAATAATTTTAAACATTTTAACCAGCATTGTAAATCTGCCTTGCTTTACTAAAAATCAACCCAAGCATGTATATGTTTAACCAATAACTTCTAATTCCAGCGAGAAGTCACCTACACTGATTCATCTTAGCGAAAGGAGAACATCGAAGGATAAACCAAGAAATTCATTTTAACCGAAATTAAATAAACTTATTTATTTTTTATTTAAACAAAATACTAAATAATCAAAGTGATAAAGAGATAGTATCTCGTTTAGTTACAATAGGCGTGTTTAAAATTGGCTTCGTCTGTTACTTTGAGCTCAAATTAAGCCCCGTCACTAATATATACTTTATTTACATTATTGGGCTCAAATTAAGCCCCGTCACTAATATTTACTTTATTTACATTTTGTTACTCTCATAAGTCAACGTTTAAGCTCCTGGACTTTATAGTAACTCTTCAAAGTTTTTGGAGATGAGAAATTGTTTTCAAACAAGTGACAATATCACCACTTTCTTCATATTTTTTAACCGTTCTTTCCAGTCTGTCATCTAGAGTCATGTAAGCAGTCTTCCATCGTTTACCTTCCATGTTCAGGTGGGCCCTTATTAGCGCTCATGCTGTGCTCTCTGCTTCTTTGTTTAAACAGTTGATGAGGTCCTTGACTCGAGGATTCGGTCTTCCAAGTTCGGTATTAATTTTATTGTGCCATCCCTCGACAGAGTTGATGGTTCGATGACGTCTGTTGTAACAACTCCAAAGCTCGACTTGAACTTCTTCGTTTTCGATCCATCTCTTCATGAAATAGTCCAAAAATCCAGAAAGTTTTCATTGTCAGGCACTCTGGAATGTATTTCCAGCCAGCCGTCGGGAACATCCTCAGGCCGAAGAAACGCCAAAGCAGCACACATGCGTATGATCATTCTCACTTCTTCGTTCTTCATATACTCACAAGCAAGTCCCAAATCTTGAACTTTTCTCCAGATGCACTTTCTCATGTGGAAGTAGCAACCTTTTACCTCTACTGCAGGAAATACAACTTTAAGGGCAGAAATTGCTGCCGATTCAAAATCGACTGTCACCGTCGCTGGATTCCACTCTGGTATGGCCTCAATAAGAAGGCGGAAAAGTCGAAATATGTTTCTTTCCTTTTGTTTGGCAAGAAAGCAAGTATAACTGGAAATATATTTGTTTCGTTTTTTGAGCTTCCAAAGTCTGCATGAATGGTATAAATTTGCGAAAATTGTTTACTGCAACTCTTAAAAGTGTCATCCATAAAAAATTCTTGCTTACTTCTCAAAGCTTCTTTTCCTAATGCTCCACTAAAAATAATAAGTCGCCCGCCTGTGTTGTCGTCTTTCAAAAGAAAACTACTTTCATCTGTCATGATAAGCATTCCAATTTCCAGAACAACTTTTTTAGATGATTCCGGTTCTCGTTGATTACCTTGAGATTTGGCCCTGTGGTGACATAAAGACCTCTTCGTAACTTGCTGATCTGGCATTTCGGTTACAAAATCATATTGGCGTGTCCTCGTCGCGTGCTCGCTTCTTCTCCTGATTGAGAGCCTTCAATACTTCTGAGCGAGCATCATCCGGAGGTCCACATTGATATTCGCTTGAACACAGCACTTCACCACGTTGTCTCTTGATTGATCCTCAGCAAAGTGTCTATCTCTGTCTTGAACAGCACCAAGTTACAGTCCCATCTTCTTTGGTCCTTTTAACGTTGTACGCGTAACCTTGGCAGTGGGCGCATGGCTTCCCGTGACTGTCCGTTGACACTTCCATATCAGGTACAACTAGAATGCACTAAATAACTATGACCGGAACACTATGACACTCAGAACAATAATGAGAGAAAGCGGGGCTAGCGGGCGGAGGGGATGGTCCTGCGGAATTTCCCGTTATTATTCCAGCGGTCATTGCCTCAGAGGAGGGAGCCGGGGACAGTGGGTAGCGATTGTCACCAATTTTAAGCTGGTGGCTATTGTCGCTGGTGGCGAATGACATGTATTCGGCCAGAACGGCTTGGAAGGTACTACGAATCTCTGACACCCAACAACCAACAAATTCTTTAATTTTATATAAATCTTCAGCTTGCATGAAATTCTGCCATACTTTGTACTTTAACAGAACCGCCATCATTTGCATAAAAAGTAAGTTGAATAGTGTTTTCGAACAACGATGTGATGTCACCAACAAAGCTACGTATTATAGTATACCGCGTAACATTCGTAATAACAAAATTAACTTTTTTAATCAGGTATTGATTCGTAATGTATAAAAAATACAATTTATTCATCTTTATATTGTATTGATTAAAACTTTCTCTCTAAGCTATCTAAAAATTAAAAGCACAAGTACTACTTTGTACTAATTTCAAAACAAAGACTGTGGTAGCAAAGGATTTACTGTTTTCAAACATATGAATTTTAAAATTCCTGTATGTGATAAAATTGTATAAACTCAAAAAATAAATAAAATACAACAAGATTAAACCACTTTGTTAATATTAAGAAACTTTTGGAGTTTATAAAGTACGTACATACATATCCGGCAACCGGCAATACATTCCAGGAAGAACCTCGGTCTCCCTAATGATCTGCCTAAAGATAGTCTGACCATTGCCTTGGCCTTTCACAAGCCAACACTCATCCTAATCAGGTCTTCTTCTACTTCGTCTTGCCAACCGTTTTATTGGTCTGCCTCGCCGTCTGCGCCCATCTATAAGACCATTCATTACCCTTTTGGGGAGTCTTTGATTGTCCATTCTTACTACATGCCCTATCCAGCTGATTCTTCTGGACTTTATAAATCGGAATATACCTCCCTATTTTAAAATGGAGTCTATTTCTTATTAGATCTGACCCTCCATTCTTCATTACAACATAATGGTCCGAAGATTCTTCTAATAATTTTCCTTTCAAAAGCACGCAGAACCTGGAGTTTATAAAGTAAAGAATATATATTTTGGACAAGAACAAAAAAAAACAAAAATGTAATCGAGACGAGGGCCCACATGTAGATGTACCTCTAGGGAAGTATTGTATTATCTTTTTTAATCCGTTCTTAAATAAAAATGATTGGCGTTTTACTGTTATCAAGAATACAAATAGTGCAGGCTACAAATTAGTATAAAATCTATTAGTCATGTGCTGAAGATGATATATTATAAACACCATATATATTGTGCTCATATAAACCTACATGATGGCACATATACAAGTGACTAGTCTGTGGCCAGTTAAGACTACAAGTTGTTTCAAATTTAATTTGCCAATTTACAAACTACTCACAATTTCCTCTTCTTTTTTTTCAGGCTGTGGACCTTACGATCCGTTGCACACTCCATCCGTTGGACCGACCATCTTTTCTTTTGTCTTTCAATATTTCGCCGTCTTTCCGGCGGATTATAAACAAAAATTTGTTTTGATAACATCTTCTTATGCATCCTTTCAATATGGTGTGTCCAAGTCTGTCAATATTGCTTTATCTTTTCGTTTAGGTTGTATATCCAAAGGACGTTTCTTATATCATTATTTCTATGTCCGCCCTTCCGTGATACTCCCTGTAGTGATCGTAAAAGTCTCATTTCACTTCCCTAAGCTCTCCAAAGGACTTCCCCTCCTTTACTGTACTGCGTTCATCTCGACAGTTCTCTTTCACGAGATTCTTGTACTGAGTGCTGCTTTAGTTTTCCTATCTGATACAAAGTCCGAACGTTTAAAAAGCCAATAATCATGACCTTTTCACTCCAAATTTCGTTGCCTTCATTTCAGCCTAAAGGAGCGTAGTGCCATGGTGGGGCTCCCACCTCTAAGCTTTCGTACTTACTTTCAACCGTGATGTTTTCTGTGGAAAGAGAATGCTATTTCATACAATTTTCTGCTATGAGCTATGTTTGTACCGCCAATACTCGGTCGACAGAGTCTCGTCAGTCGTTTCAGGGTGCGCCGGATGTAAAGACATCGCTGGGTAAGGTAAGTTTGACAGTTGTATGGAAGAGGTTATTTGAGACGCATCGCATATCTTACCAGAATATAGATCGCTTTACATAAAATCTCGATGCGGAACAGTGAACAACATTCAACATCTGGCTGCAGACGCCACTGATACCAGACGTACATCTTGCAATTTGTCATCAGTATGCAGAAGCTGTTAAACGTCATACGTTTCAGGAACTGAGAATGATATAACGCACTGCGATGTCTTGCGCATAATGACGTCATATATCTTTGCGTCGCTGACAGCTCCAGATTACGTCGTTAATCAGCAGACGTTACTGTAAGTTATTGTCAGTTGTCGGTGCCAAATGTTTATGTAAATGGTTTTCTAATATTTCCTCAGAGACACAGCAAGTACATGAACTAGGTCAGAAATGTCGGTTTTGGACTTCCTCCAATGAATTATTGTATACGCGTTGTTGTTGTTGCTTACTTGTAAACTTTGTACTAACAAATTCATCATCTTCGTATAATAAACTACTTCAGACGTTGGCGCTTTTCGAATCCTGGCTTCCAACTCGGAACATCTTTTACGATTTTTTACAAACGTATCTGTTTCACATGGCTTACTCAATCTTCCCAGCAAAGATTTGATCCTTTGATACGATTTTCTTCTTGTCTCTTGCGGACAATATACATAAATACTTTGTACTATTTATACTTCTAGTGCCGGGATTAACAATAAATAATAGAGAGAGATGAGGAAACGTTCAACAACAACCTGATAAGGAAAAGTGATATATATTGTGGATTTGTTGGACGTGCTTCCTACTCTGGTAGGTGCAGCTGGACTTTATTCACTGACTTTATTTATTAGATGTCCAGTTAACAGTAAATTTGTAAGACATTGAACAAAAGGATTAAATTTCCTATCCGTCCCTTATTACATTATCGACAACAGATTTGTTACTTCAAAGGATATGGCAATGGCGATGGCACTGACAAAATGTTTCTTTTAGTTGAAAACAAGGGACCACGGCGAAACAGCCCGGGAATGAATTTTAACAACATATAACGTTATAATCAATACGCATAAATTAAAAATGTTCTGCTGTTAATCATAACGAATACAATCAAATAGTAGTAACAACGTTTCTCGGTTCTTCTTTGAAATGGAAAACAATAAAATTTGAAAGCAACATAGCTATACAAGAATTATTTTTAAATTAATTATTAAGTTTATGCGCCGCACATTTTATCTTGTGGAATGGCATTGCAAATAAAATTAGTTCCATTCTTACACATTAATTACGATGGTTTTGTTGGCTGTGATTAGACGTATCAGAAACCATGTTATATAACGCTGTCATCTTCATGTGAAGACTTGGAATAAGTTTTGTGGTTTACCGGAAAGGTTTCTTATAAAACTTTTGCCTGCTTGAAAGAAGTGTAGAACTCAAATTCTTCTTATCTCATTCTGCAACCCACATCAGCTGTCAAAAACAGTTGACCGAACGACGTGTGAATTATAGTCCCCAACCCTATCTTGTGCACTGATAGTATTGCTGTGCACGCTCTTCAACGAGGAAAATTAAAATTTGTCTCTTCCCTAAGTAATATGTTGTATCTGGTTTTAATTTGGATTTCAAAAAATATATATTTTATTTTTGTTACTCTAAGAGGAACCCATTCTTTGCTTCTATGCTTTATGTTTATACTTGCAAAGTTAATATAGACGTAGAGATAGAATTTTATATCATCATGTAATCGAGACTAACGCTGTTTGTCAAACAATAATGCAAACGTAATAATAAGCAACCAAGACGGAAAATCGGACTCGACATTAAGCCCAAATGTGTCAGCCCCACTATTGTCTTACCCTACGACTTTATTCTGCTAACATGTCCACAGGATATACTAATTACTAAACTATCTCTGGTTGGATATAGCCGGACGGATCAAACATTGCCGACAACACCTCAACATTGCCGACTCAGTTATTCAGTGTTAAAATAAAACACATCTGAAATGTTCTTATTCCTCCTGCAATTACTGACTGTAACCATCTTTCAGTATGTAGACTGATAACAGTGCTTGTAATATTTTATTGCAGGCGCTGGCAGGCAATTTAACTACATAATTGTCTCTCGAAATGTCTAAACATGTAAACAGAAATTTTACAGTGAATAGAAGAATATTCATTGACAACGAATCAATATTACCCTCATAAAATATTTCACAACGGCTTTTAAAAATACCTTCATTTGAACTTCTGGAACACTGCAATGATGAATGGGTTACGTCACCACCGCCAAACTATTCCGAGTGAGAAAAAATATTTTCAAATAAACCACAATTACTACAGAATGCAGAAGAATAATTTGCACTTTGGATGACGTGTTAAACAAACAGGCGCTTTCGAGAATTTACTAGAAACAGTGTCGTTTAATACACTGCGCTGAAAGCTACGGTCTGGAATAGACTCGATAGTTGACGCATAATGGTGTTTCATTTCAAAGAAGCAGCAATATGTACGCACACACACATTATAGCTGGGATAGCCGAGATACTTGTAAAACGTTCTGTATTGCGTAACACTTTTTCCGCATTACGTATCACCTCCCCCTCCTTAAGCCTGTTCGTCCTAAACTGGCAAACCATCTCTGAAGTAATAATTAGCCGGGCGAGCTAGATGGACGACCTTGAACATTCGCTGCCCTTCCTGTTGAATCCGATAGACAACATTGTTGATTCATTTTACCACGGTGTAAGCTCCTTCCCAGTTAGCGTGAAGTTTAGGTGAGCGACCACGACGTCGCTTTGGTTTAAAACCAAACATGATCTCCTTCTTGGAAACCCACAATATTGCTGCGAATGTCATACTAAGTTTTCATTTTATCACTGGCAATCTTCAGCCGTCCTCTTATCAAGCGACTTATTTCTTGCAGTTGGTTTTCTAATTGTGATGAATAGTTCTGTGGTTATTGGGACTGAGTCTCAGGTAATCCCAATATCAAGTCCACAGGAAGACGAATCTCTTGCCCAAACACCAATTTTGCTGGAGTCATGCTAGAGGAATAGTGGTATACGTTGGTCCCAGTCAGTTTGCTTCTCGTTAACAACTTTTGAACCCCTCCTTAAGCCTGTTCGTCCTAAACTGGCAAACCGTCTCTGAAGTAATAACTAGCCGGGCGAGCTAGATGGACGACCTTGAACATTCGCTGCCGTTCCTGTTGAATCCGATAGACAACATCGTTGATTCATTTTACTACGGTGTAAGCTCCTTCCCAGTTAGCGTGAAGTTTAGGTGAGCGACCACGACGTCGCTTTGGTTTAAAACCAAACATGATCTCCTTCTTGGAAACCCACAATATTGCTGCGAATGTCATACTAAGTTTTCATTTTATCACTGGCAATCTTCAGCCGTCCTCTTATCAAGCGACTTATTTCTTGCAGTTGGTTTTCTAATTGTGATGAATAGTTCTGTGGTTATTGGGACTGAGTCTCAGGTAATCCCAATATCAAGTCCACAGGAAGACGAATCTCTTGCCCAAACACCAATTTTGCTGGAGTCATGCCAGAGGAATAGTGGTATACGTTGGTCCCAATCAGTTTGCTTCTCGTTAACAACTTTTGAAAGATGCTCCTTAAGTGTCCTATTGAACCTCTCAACAATTCCGTCCGACTAAGGGTGGACAGGCGTTGTCCTGGTCTTCCGAATTCCGAGTAGACGGTATAATTCTTTAAACACTCCTGACTCGAAATTGCTCCCTTGATCCGTTTGGATTTCTATATGAGCTCATTAACTCCTATGAAACTAACACCATACTGAACTAACTCCTTTGTCACAGTGGTAACCTCCTGATTTGGAAATGTCTATGGCAATTCTCTCGAAAAGCAGTCCAATGTTATACTGTCTCATTTTACCCTGCTTCTGGTTTGTGGGCCCTTACCTGCAGCATATATTTCACACGTTAGAACCCATTCCTCTACGTCGTGGGCGAAGACGAAGCCAATAGAATCGCTTCCGTATTTTGTCGAGGGTTTTGTTAACGCCAAGATGGTCTCCAGACGTTCCATCATGCATCTCCTTCAAAACACACTGCACTTTACTTCGGAGAACTATCAACTGCATGACCACGTCTCGTCCATCTGCACTTCCCCAAGACCTTTTCAACAATCCGTTCTCTAAGGTAAGAGATTCTCGTTGTGCCCAGTGTTCCTTCAGCACTTCCGAACTATGGCAGATATCTTGCCAATCCGGGCAGCGACCTTCCTCTTTTGCTGTCAAGATCGGTCCAATGTCTTCATCAGACACCTGTTCTTGTCGACAATCTTGTGTCGTCCAGCCGTCTGCCAGGAAATCTACAGTGATGTGATGACTTGAGTTTTGTTCTTCCTTTCTATGGCAATGTCGGCAGTCTTCCGGGCACGGTCTTTTTGATAAGCCCATCTGCATTACCATGCAGGCGCCCCCGCCGATGTTGTACCTTGAAGTTGTACTCTTGCAGACGTTCGCGCCACCTTGCCAACTGCCCTTCCGTATTTTCAAATCTCAAGAGCGATGCAAGCGCGGCATGGTTGGTGCGTAGTGAAAACTCTCTTCCATAGAGGTATTTATGGAAGTGCTCGAAAGATCGGATGATTACCAGCAACTCTCTCCTTGTAACGCAATAATTTCTCTGTAGTTTAGAAAGCGTCTTGCTGTAATACGCTGTTACTCGTTTTTTACCGTTTTCCACTTGAGACAAAACTACTCCTACACTAGTATCGCTTACGTCTGTGTCTAGGATGTATTTCTCTTCGGAAGCTGGGAAAGCGAGAACTGACTGCGAACATAATGCAATTTTCAAAGTCCTAAATGCTTGATCACACTCTGTCGACTACTGGAAGTTTTGTTTATTTCACGTTAGCTCATGTAGTGGGTTAGCAGTAGTAGCGAAGCCTTTCATAAAACGTCTGTAATATAAGCATAACCCCAGGAAACTCCGAACTTCGTGTTTACTATTCGGAACTGGCCAGTCTCTTACGGTGTCTACTTTATTAGGATCCATGCTAACACCAGCTGCCAAAACCAGATGCTGTACTTCCTTCTGGAATAGAGAACACTTCTTCAGGCTCAACTCCAGTTGAGCACCGTAAAATCTAGTTAGAACCTCCTTAATGTACTTTAAATGGTCTTTGAAAGTCTTCCCAATGGCTACGATAAGGCAAGTTTTCCATGTTAGGCCTCGGAGTACCACATCCATCAATCTTTCCAATGTTGCCGGTGCATTACAGATGTCCAAATGGCATGACGTTAAATTGGAATAAGCCACTTGAGATCGAGAAAGCGGTCTTTTCCTGGTCTTCTTGATGAAGACCTACTTTCCAATTAACATTCTTTAGGTCCAATGTGAAAAACCACTGTGCTCCAGACTGCGTGTCGAGAGCCTTCGTGAACGCGAGGTAATGGATAGCAATCTTTCTTTGTTACGTCCTTCAACTTCCGGTAATCTACGCAGAAACGCAATCTACCATCCTACTTCGCTACCAGCACTACCAGAGAAGGCCCAGCACTTGACGAAGGTTCGATTATTCTCTCTTTTAACATGTCCTGTACTAACCGAGACATTTCCTCTTGCTTATGTAATGGAAACCTTCGAGGAGGTTGGAGTGTCGGTGTTGTGTCCCCGGTATTGATGCGATGTTGTACAAGAGAGGTTCTTCCCAATGACTGTCCCCGAACTAAAAACAATCTTAAACCCATGTAAAAACCCTCTGATTTCTTTTACCTCACCACTTGAGAGGTCGTAGAAGATCTGTTCAATAATTCCTGCAGTTCCTCTGTTAATTCGGAAGTGTTCGTAGTACTGCATCTTTGTTGCGTCATTCCGGCTACCCAGGGCTACATTAGTCAATTTGCTTAGGAGCGTTATGCTTTGTAAAGTGACAGCTCGATCCAAAACATTCGCCACTCTAATAGGTACATTTCCTGTTTCGTCAGGTCTTATTAAACTTTTGGCAATTAGTATGCCCGGTGTGCTGACTACCTGGGGTTCGAATATAGAGCACTGGTTGCCACTAGTATCTACCTTAGTTCTAAAAATGATGATCTTTTCGGAGTTTGGCGGAACAGTTACGGCCACTCGATTTATCACGGCCATCGATTTTTCTGATCTATCCAGGTTTCCCAATCTAAAATACTTTGGTCTTCCATACTTTCTTACTTTATCCTGTGTCGCCGCTTGCTGAGTCTCTGTTCATTGCTCTTTTTCTTCATCGTCTGTGCCATTGCTATCTTTTAGCGAGCACTTTATGTCTTGACCAACCAGACTCTGACTTTGCAGTCTCAAATGCCAAGCATGTACCAGGGCGTCCGCACTATTCTGGTGTCTTGCCATTCGTAAGACTTGCTGTAGTTCATTATATCAGGCACCATCAGTAAATGTCTGCACCGCAAACCTTGTTCGAAAATCTTCTGGGGCTTCAGGATAGGCCAGTCTAATTAGTCTGTCGACACTTGCTTCAAACTCTTTAAGACTCTTCCCGGAATTCTGTCGCTTTACTCTCAACTGAGTGCAGTACACATCTCGTAAATGTTTATCACCATACCGTAATTCTAGGGCTTTTATCAATTCGGTATAGCTTATATGTATTCCAGCTGACACAGGTGGCGCTTTCTGTGGTAGCTCTGCGGCAGGTTCTTTTAAAGCGAGAACGAGTGGGACTGTCTTGTCTTTCTCTGTCCAATTATTTGCGCATGCAGCAGCTTCAAATTGGCGTAGATACGTTACCCAGTGACTGCTTCCGTGAAAGGTTGGTGTCTTGACATGGACTCTCCCTACTGCAGGCAACGGCAGGGGACATTCTCTATTCTCTTTTTTTCTCTGTCTTTTTCTGTCTTTATTATTTGTACAGTCTGTTCAGAAATTTGTTTTGGTTTGTCTTCATGAACTGCTTGATTTAATTTTTAATTGGTTCTCTTATATTAGTAATTGAGTCTTCCACAGCAGATATTTTTCTGACGTTGTTTGTTCTATATTTGATACAGATTTTTCGACTTTAGACAATCTTACTCATTCAGATCACAACGTAATTCCCCTACGTCACTACGTAGGAGACTCAACTCTGTGGTAGTATGTTCTTGCTATTGTTTTTGCATAGCTTCAAAAAGAGCTTCCGTTTTATCTGCTTCCTGCTTACGTTCTGCTGCCTGTCGTTCTTCCGACTCGAGCAACAGTGCTTTTTGTCTTTCTTCTGTTTCCAGCATTAGTGCTTTCTGCCATTCTTCAGGCTTTTCTCTTTCCTGGCTCCGTTTATCATCCTGCCATTTTTCCACTTCTTTTTTATCTATTTTTATCTAAAATGCTATATTTACTGTATTTTTTAAATGTAGGCTTTAAAAATTACTTCCTGTTCTTCTCAAAATGTTTGCCATTTTATATGTTATATTTATGATTGTACTAAATCTCAGATTGAAAAAAATGTTTATCTTCCCTTAATTTCTTGTAATTTTATTAATTGGTTATCTTTTTAAATATTATTCTTTAATTTGTGACTCCCCCTTTGATTTTTCAGTTATTACATTTGCATTTTTTCCAATAATTCTTCCTATCTTTTTACAATATTTCTAAAGTATAGTTCCAGTTATAATACTCGGTGACTGATTTACCTTATATAAATTTCGTCAGTTTAACTAGTTTGCTTGACTTGATTCATCAATTATAATGTTGTTGAGATTTACCATTTGGCCTAGATTTTATCTGTTTTTACATACAAAGTTTTTGAATAATACAGCTTGTTTATACCCCTTCTGACCTTTTATTCTAATACAATATTAATTAAAATTTCCTTACTTTACTACAAGAACATTTAGTATTGAATTCATACTATTAATACATAACAAATATTTGAAATTAAAAAAGTGGTACTCAAACTCAGACATTTTAGTCTTGATTATTACTAGTAACACATAATAAATATTTTATAATAAAAGAATGGTATCCACCCTCAGACATTTCAGCCTTGATTAATACTATTAAACATTGTAAGTTGTTCTTACTATATTTTTAAATTTTGTTGATATAAATTACAAATTCCTTTTCTTGATTTCCAAAATGAGTTTCATAAATAATTGTTTGTAAGTTGATCTTACTATATTTTTATATTTTGTCATATTAATTCTAAATTCCTTTTCTTTATTTCCAAAATTATTTCGTAAATAGTTGGTTGTAAGTTGTTCTTACTATATTTTTAAATTTTTTTAATCATATTAATTCTAAATTCTTTTTCTTTATTTCCAAAATTATTTCATAAATAATTGTTTGTAAGTTGTTCTTACTATGCTTTAGAATTTTTTAGTTTCAATTCAAAATTCTTTTTCTTTAGTTTAAAAATTATTTCGTAAATAGTTGGTTGTAAGTTGTTCTTACTATCTTTTTAAATTTTTTTTATTTAAATTCAAAATTCCCTTTCTTTATTTCCAAAATTATTTCGTAAATAGTTGGTTGTAAGTTGATCTTACTATATTTTTAAATTTTGTTAATTATATAATTTAAAAATCCATGGTTTTCCGGTGGATTCCTTCGATTTAATGGTATTACCATCTCACTATTTGTTCGGGCCATAGTCGATCAGTCCCATACCTTTCGATGTCGTCGTTTGATTTGTCTCTTTCGTTCTCATTGCTGGGATCATTATTAGGTTCTGGGCTGTCCTCCGCCAGGATATGGTTTATTCGAACTATCCGGGCTCCCTGGTTGTTACTTGGTTGATTATGCAGTATTGTAAAACCAGGATTGTCACTGACTGGTACCCAATTCTCATTGTCATTGTTATTATGGTTAGGTCCGACCGAGGTTTCAGTCGGTAAACCTTGAGTGGTTTCCTGCCGCTCCGTACGATGGTTAGATGGTTGTTCTTGGTTTGTTTGCCGTTCTGGATCATCCACACTGGTACTTCGCCTTGGTTGATTGTACCTTGGACCACCGCGTTCTCTGCTTCTCCGCCAACTATCATACTCGTGGAAACTGTTACGCCGCTGATGGGTGTATCTTCATTGGCTGTTGTCTTCGGCTCGTATGAAATTTACCCTGGGTCGGGAAAACCTATTGTTATTATTGTTATTGTTTTGTGGGTACCCTCTATTATTATTATTATAATACCGTTCGGTATTATTTTGGTTTGGGTTTCTCTGACTATTAATATTCGGATTCTGGTAATAATTATTTCGATTACCTTGGTAACCGATATTATTCCTATTTGCATTCTGGTTATTAGGAACGTTATTATTATTATTGTTATTGTTGTTGTTATTATTATAATAATTAGAATTGTTTTGGTTCCCATGGTAGCCATTGCCGTTATGGTTATTACCGTTATTTGGGTATTGATTATTTCTGATTTCCGACCGATCTCCTTCTGCTTTGCCGATAGTACTCTTCAGTCTCGTAATTTTCCAACAATTCAGTCATCGCTTGTATCGTTTTTATCTGACTACCCCTCCTTGCTCTTATTACGTCTTCATCGTAATGGTATGATAGCTTGTTTACGAGGCATTCTTCTGGTATGGCCGGTTCCAAATGCTTCGCCAGACATACTTTTCCGAGGAAGTAGGCAGTCATAGTGTTACCTATTTGTGTGTTGTATCGGCCATGACAGATGTTGTCCCGTATTAAGTTCTGGGTGGTCTCCGACCAGTACTTCGCTTTGAATAAGTTTTTGAATTGCTGGTAGTCAGCAATCTCACTTCAGTTCGCCATCCACCAATTGTCAGTCATCTCCCGGAACGATTCGTCCAACAGTTCCCGGTTATTAATCCACCAATTGCCCCTATGTTTGGCAAAGTATTCCTCGATTCGGGCGAAGAACTCCATCGGCTTCCTTTTATATTGGCGGAAATTCAGCCATTCCCGATTCTCGTTCATCGGAATGCCCGTAAAGTTAGTTGGTCTGTTTCTAATTACTTCCATCTCTTCCTGGCTCTGCCGCACTTGGCCGGTGATATTCGTCATAGCCACTTCCATACCGTCCCATCTTTCCGTAACTTGGTTCCGTATCTTCCCTAATTCTTCCTGGGTTTCCTTCCGGTTTTCTTCCAATTTGGTTCTGTTGGTTTCTTCGATATTGGTTATTTTGGTGGTTCCTTCTTCCTTAAGACCCTGCACTTCCTGCTCGTTCTGGCTACATCTTTCGTCAATTCCCATGATTTGTTGTTTAATCATTATTGTTTCTTCTTCTATTTTCTGGTTTGCATATTCTTTATTATCTTTAATTTCCTTGCTCATCTCTTCCTTTAACAACTCCATCCTTTCGTCTAACTTGTCCACATTTTCCTGGTTAGTCTCCCTCAATTCTTCTCTTAATAGTTGGTTATCCTCTTTCAATTCTTCCAACTTCTCCTCCATCTTCTCTTCCATTTTCTTATTATTTTCCCTTATCTCTTCCTTCAACTGTTGGTTGTCACTTTCCATCTTCCTACTATTCTCTCTTAATTCTTCCCTTAACTGTTGGTTGTCATCTTCCATGTTCTTACTGTTTTCCTCCATCTTCTTACTGTTTTCCTCCATCTTCTCTTCCATCTTCTTACTGTTTTCCTCCATCTTCTCTTCCATCTTCTTACTGTTTTCCCCCATCTTCTCTTCCATTTTCTTATTATTTTCCTCCATTTTTGTTCTTCCATCTACTTACTATTCTCCCTTAACTCTTCCTTCAACTGTTGGTTGTCACTTTCCATCTTCTTGCTGGTTTCCTCTATCTTCTGATTAGTTTCATCGATTTTCTGCCTCAAGGATCGGTTGTCCTCTTTCAGTTCCTTGCTGGTTTCCTCTATTTTCTTATTTGTATTTTCAATTTTATTACCCAATTCTTCCTTTAACGACTGGCTGTCTTCCTTCAAATCTTCCAACTTCTTATTTAAGGACCGCTTGTCTTCCTCCCTTTCCTTACTCGATTCTTCTTTTGTAGAATCCATTTTCTTATTCAATTCTTCCTTTGTGGATTTTACGTTCTTATTTATTGATTTGCTCTCCTCCCTCATTTCCATTATCATTCTCATCAGGGTTTCCTGGAAATTGACATCCCCTGTTTGCGCTGGTACCTCAGGTTGTTCCTCTGGTGGTGCGGGTTGTTTAGGTTTCGCAGGAGGTAGTCTTCCTTCAATATCTTCCACCGGCGTCGCCTCCTTGTCTTCCATATCAATTTCCTTTTCGGCCTCCGCCGCCCGTTTCTTCGATGTTGCTCGACGTTGCATTTTTCTTATTCCTCTGACTGGATAACCGCTGCCAAGCTAAAATTAGGAATTGGGCAAGTTATAGTGGCCTATCAATCACTAATTGAAGCCCCTTCAGTTGGACGCCGATTTTGTAACAAAATATAAATTTTGTGTTTAAAAAATTAAAAATTTGGTGTTTTTGTTTTTTGAAAAATATTGTTTTAAATGTTTTATTTGTTTAGTATTTAGTAAATAATTTTTGTAATTGTCTGGTGTAAAATTTTAAATCTTTCATTACTGTTTCTGTCAACTATATCACTTTTAGTAGTTAGGATTAATTTCTGCGTTAATTGTATTATCTCCAGCACTAATCGATTGACGGTTCTTCTTCCTTTTTATGTATACTCCTTCCACATTGGTAATGGCCGCCTTTCGGATAGTCCGTGATCTCAGTTTTATTCTATTTTATTTCTATTTATAAATTTTATAAATAAACAGAAACCAATTTTACAGAATTTCAAGATTTATTACCAATTTTAATTATATATCGATTATAAATCGATTATTCCACAGCTAGCATCGACTCGTTCTCAGAGCGATCGATTATTTTTTACATACATTATTAATATTAATTATCAGGTTCTTTTAACGGTTATATTATATAGTCAGAGAAAGGGTAAGGTCAGGAAAGTATAACACTTACAAGTAAATAGCTTAAGAATTAAAAATTACAAAGTTATGATTTAATATATAATGTTTATCAAAGTAATATTTCGAACCATTGTCGTCTGGGCGACTAGACTGGCAGTGCTCGAAATGAATTGTGGGACTCAAGATGGCTGCTTCAGTACTGCAGATGTTAAAATGAAGTCGGCTCGACGAAAATTCCTTCCAATAAATGCTGCCTTTTCAATGTTTCCTCGTCTCAGCCGTAGTGATTATTCTTTCTGGTGTTAGTGGAGTGGTCCTGGTTCAGTGTTCTGTGATTCACCTCGATAAAATATGTTGGATAATGTTTTAATTCACTTTTGTTAATAAGGTCGAAAATTGCAAAGTTCGTCTCGTTATTCAGAATTATTTGTATATGTTTAAATAATTAATTCACTTATTTTCTGTTCCGTATTAATTTAATTTAATGGTTGTATGGGTTAATTTCACTGAATTTAAAGTTGGTTTTAAGTTTGCTGAAATTCGCGATTTTCACCGTAAGCTAGGCTTAGTTAGTTATAGGCCATACTTGTCTTCGCTAGAGGTTAATATTTAGCAAAATCTCGTTCAAGTGTGCTTGACAAAGTCTAATAATCAACTGTTCTAACTTCCTTCGTCATCTGAAAACGTCTTAGCTAATTTAATATTAGCAATACATTGTTTTAAATCTTTTTCGTTTCCGTTACATGTATGTAATTTACATTATATTACTGAATATATTTTTGCTATTATTTAATTTTATTAAATACTAAGTACATAATCTTTTCTTTAGTTCATTCTGCCTGATTTGATACCAAATAAGATATTTTTACAACGTTTTTTATCTAAAATGCTATATTTACCGTATTTTTTAAATGTAGGCTTTAAAAATTACTCCCTGTTCTTCTCAAAATGTTTGCCATTTTATATGTTATATTTATGATTGTACTAAATCTCAGATTGAAAAAAAATGTTTATCTTCCCTTAATTTCTTGTAATTTTATTAATTGGTTATCTTTTTAAATATTGTTCTTTAATTTGTGACTCTCCCTTTGATTTTTCAGTTATTACATTTGCATTTTTTCCAATAATTCTTCCTATCTTTTTCAATATCTTTCTAAAGTATAGTTCCAGTTATAATACTCGGTGACTGATTTACCTTATATAAATTTCATCAGTTTAACTAGTTTGCTAGACTTGATTCATCAATTATAATGTTGTTGAGATTTACCATTTGGCCTAGATTTCATCTGTTTTTACATACAAAGTTTTGAATAATACAGCTTGTTTATACCCCTTCTGACCTTTTATTCTAATACAATATTAATTAAAATTTCCTTACTTTACTACAAGAAAATTTAGTATTGAATTCATACGATTAACACTTAACAAATATTTGAAATTAAAAAAGTAGTACACAAACTCAGACATTTTAGTCTTGATTATTACTAGTAACACATAATAAATATTTTATAATAAAAGAATGGTATCCACCCTCAGACATTTCAGCCTTGATTAATACTATTAAACATAAAAAATATTTTAGAATAATAAAACATTACACTCTATTTCCAACATTTAGGTATATAGTTCATTGACTTTAATAGAAACATAACACATCTGTCCCTTCACTTTTAACTTATTTCTTAAAATTAATTTTGTGCAGTCTTATCTTTTTTTATTTTATATTAGGGATGTATCCCTTGTCACTTTACTTATTAATTACTGAGCCGCTCATCATTGACATCACAACACATTAACCATACAGAACTCAGAATTTTTTACTTTCTTAAAATGTGTAACTATATTCTACAGCTTACCTGGATGACCGGCTCACTTGTTCAAAAACAGGAGGAGGCCTCCTAGTGGAAGAAAGGCCTCGTGCTGGGGAACCATTAGGCAATTTAATTAATGAGGTTACCTCAATTTCCAAACTCAACAAACAACAAATTTATTGGTTCACTAAAACTTTTTTTTTAAGCCTTACAATTTTATGTACAATGCGTGTACTTCATAGTACCCAGAATATAGAAGTATTTTATTTAAAATAACAATGATCGTGCAACAAAACCTCGACGGTAAATTTTAAAACCTTTACAAAAATATAATTTCGATATTTTGGCAATAAATTATTATTAACATTATTAAATAAAAAAAATAAATCTAGAGGTTTTCAAAAGTTAATACACCTAATAACAATAAGTTTTTTTTTTATTACAGGACACCTCTGGTTGTACTATTTTAATTAATTTACACAAACAACATGCACCATCTGAAATCTCATTCAAAAACTAAGAATGATAACAATATAATTAGTAAAGACATAATATAATTTGGTATTTACGTTCTTTAGTATGAAATTTACAATGTGAGTGCACAATAGTGATAATAAATTGGGTTAACATGGTACGAGCATTCTTTTTTTTTTTTTTAGGTACAATGTAAAAACTAAGAATGATAACAATCTAATCAGTAACGACATAATATTAAATATAAGTTGGTAGTTATGTTCTTTAGTATGAAATTCACTATGTGTGTGCTCAATTTTTACTAAACTTTGCATAGCTCAATGGTTTTCTGATTTCATAGTGTATACCATTATTAAAGAAAATATCAGATAACCAGGTCTCTCAAAATGTAGAATGTTTTATACATACATGTTTGTGTGTACGAATGACTAGATCCATAACACTATTTATATTCTCATCACTCAACAATTAATTAATATAGTCATTCAACATATTTTAAACTGAGCAAACATTATTAAGTTCCATTAGATTTATATATGTATACAAAAAAAGTTACCATTGATTTTAGATTCATAGAGAATTAAAATAAATCCTAAATTCCATAACGTGTAGGGATATAACATAGTTTGAACCAATGTGATGGACAGTTCACTACCTGTCCTGAGAAGGAGTTGCACTCAATACATATGACTGCATTATTTTCTTTTAACTTACATGCACTTAACAATTTTCACACAAAACAGTTACATGGATAACACTGACAAATACTGAGAGACTTTCTCAGAGAAAATAAAGGAACCAGGTATTCTTCACTCTAGTAACACTGGGAAGTGCCTTCACACTGCAAGGTTTGGGTAGACACCACTTCACCAGTTGTAGCTTAACACATTTCATTTTCATGTTTTTCATTTGGTTTGTGTTTTTTTTTGTTTTATATTTAAAATAGCCTTTGCATATAAGGTACTACTATCACTTACTAACAGCATCAGAAGCTGTCCTCACAATTAAAAGAAATATCACATTTAAGAGATGCCAGTCCAGTTCAACTGAATTTTGAAAGAAAAAACGATAGTCCAGAAATGAATTTGCTATCATTAAAATAACCTGGGTATTTCGGATATTAAGTACTGTAAAGAAGCATCAAGAATTAAAGCAAAAGCCTCTTTTTTGTTGTTGTTGTGTTAAGATAACTAGCCAGGACATTACTTGACGAGAGAATCAAGTGGTGCCAAATGCACATCTAGGAATTAAGTTAATTTTTTTTTGCAAAAGGTAACTTACACAGCACACCAGAAATATTGTTCTGAGACATACCTGTCTAGATTGGACTCAGCAAACTAGCCACTAATAAGTTCCTTGATTTTCTTACATTTCCTCTTGGCCTGACAATCGGGTAACGGATGAACGGGCCGTAGAAACCAACAGGGCACACCTCGGTACTTAGCCGGCCATAATAAAAATCATACGCCCGGTATTAACGAAAACAATGAAAACTTTCTTCAGCAGCCTGACAAGAAACGTATCGCTGCATCGAAGGGACCAGCTCGAGAGAGAGCCCGATCGCCACCAGTCTAAAGCCGAACCACCAACAACGCCCCCACACAGCGGAACAGTGAAACTCAAGTCGCGCCGTGTCGCTACTAGATAGCGTCGCGAGTATCCAATTAGTATGTTGACGTAACGAAATTCCTTAGTTACGGCACACCCCCACAACAAAAGGAGTCCAACGGTTTGGACGACACTGGGTCGGCTACAACTGGAGGAAAGCTGGGGACTAACAAAAACAGTTTAAAAGGTAAAATTAGGTGGAAGTTGAAAACGAAAGGACACCAGAAAGAAGGACAAGGTGTGTGTGTGTGTGTAGCTGGGTGTGTGTAAGTGTGGAAGATACCGAGAGTGTGAGCGGTCGCGACCTAAAGCGATAGAAAGAGGAAAGGGAAGGAGAGGAGCTAAAATACCGATAAAAATTTTAAACCCCCATTTAACCCCCCCTAAAAACAGTTAAAAACTCTAAAAGGTAAAACATTAAACCCCAAAATTATTAAAACCCAAATCCTCCAGAGAAGCCCCCGGAAAACCAAACCCAAGGACCCTAAATAATCCTAACTGGGGTGGCACAGAAAAATAAAAACACCCTTCACTCAATGAACCTCCACTTGAGGACACGCCTTCAAATACTACACATGGGCCACTCTCACCTGCATACCGTCCTCCAGACCCACCAGGCGGGCAGTAACCGGCGAGACAAACTCTGAAATACGGAAAGGTCCCATCCATCGATAACAAAGCTTGGCGGCGCGACGTTCCACCCTAGAACTGAGCGGGTGGCTCCTACAATATACCAACTGGCCCACCTTGAAAAGGTTGTGGACTCTCCCCGCGTTATAACGACGCCGCACGCGCTCGCGCGATCGAAGCAGAGCTCTCCTCACTTCTTTCCACCTGTGAGAGTCCCCCCGTTCGGCGAAACCGGAAGAAGATCCTCCAATCTCCACAAATTGCTAAGGGGGTGTGCAGGGGAGAAACCAAACATGACCTCAAAAGCCCCGGCTCTATGACTTTTATGGAGGGAGGAGTTGAAAGCCATTTGTAACCACTGAAGTTTCTGGTCCACGTGTTCTGCTGTTCCGCGTGGTAAGCGATGGGGGCGGATCTAAGATTGCGATTGAATCGCTCAGCGTGGGAAGGTTGCGGGTGATAAGGGGAAGTGGTATCATGTTGAATGCCGTGCCTGAAACACATGTTTCGGAACTGCCTCGAGATGAATTGGGGGCCATTGTCTGAGACAATGATGGAGGGAAGCCCGAAATGCTGAATGATGCTGGTCTGAAGGGCTATGATGGTAGTAGCAGCACTTGCCTGACGCAAGGAAAGTAGCCAGACATACTTAGAGGAGGCGTCCACACAAACAAGGAGGAACGAATTCCCGGCCTTGCTACGTGGGAAAGGAACACGTAGTCGATGAAAACATTCTCCATAGGTCTGCTAGCCACCTCAGAAGACAGCAACCCCAACTTGGTGTTCTGAGCGGGCTTGCTCAGACTGCACAGATGACAGCACTTCACCCGGGTGACGATGTCTTGGTCCATGCCCTTCCAGATGAAGTTCTTTCGAATCGCGGCGATGGTCTTAGAAACACCCAAATGGCCTCCCTCCGGGGAATCGTGATAATACTGGAAGACCATGGGTAAAAGGCTTGCTCGGCAGGACTATCTTAGGAACCCGTCCTCTACGTTCCTTGCAGTAGAGGACGTCCTTGGACAGATGATAAGGAACCTTAGTCTCGCCTGATTTAATATTTTCAATGATGAGCTGATGAGGGATAACATCAGTAAAGGCGAGGGGAATCTCCAAGAGTAAGGGCGCAGGGTTCATCTATTGGCTCCTCACTGGGTAGATGGTACATACGTGACAAAGCTTCGGCAACAACATTTTGGGTCCCCCGTATATGCTGTGCCCTGAACTTAAAAGATGAAATTTTGACCACCCAGCGGCCAATTTTACCCAGTTGACGGGGGTGCGCCAGAAGCCAAGAGAGAGCCTGGTTGTCGGTCTCTAAAAGGAACTCAGCATGTTCCAAATACCTCCTAAATTTTTCCATGGCGAAGTCTACAGCCAAACACTGCAACTCATACACATAGGATTTCTTTTCAGTGTCAGTTAGGGTCCTAGATACAAAAGCAACTGGCTGCCGAGCACCATCCACCTCCTGCGAGAGCACGGCGCCGATCGCCACAGAGCTGGCGTCCGACTGCAAAATAAAGGGCTTCGTGAAGTCAGGCATCCGAAGCACGGGCGGTGACAGAATGGACTCCTTCAGAATCTCAAAGGCTCGCTGCTGTTCGTCGACCCACACAAATTGGCCCCTTTTTTTCTTAAGGACTTTAGGGGAGTAGCAATCTCTGCGGCCCCGCTGATGAACGGCAGATAAAAGTTAACCATCGCTAAAAAGCGGGCCACCCCTTTAGCGTCCCGAGGAGGAGGAAAATCCCGAATGGCCTGCGTCCTCTCTGGGCCTACAGTGACCCTTTTATGAGACACAAGGTGACCGAGGAAAGAAATTTTCTCCTGGGCAAATTTCATGAGCCCCGCGCGCCTCAGGCGACACAACACCTCTCGGAGATGATCCATATGTTCCTCTAATGTGGTGCTGTAAATCAGGAGATCATCGAGATAATTAAACACGTACTGAAATTTAACATCGTGGAAACCGTGTCTAGTAGACGTGTTAACGTCTGAGCACCAACAGACAATCCTATGGGGGCTCTCTTATATTGGTACAGGTTCCACGGTACGCAAAAGGCCGTGTACGGCCGAGAATCCTTGTGTAAGGGAATCTGGTGGTAGGCAGAATTGAGATCAAAAATTGTGAAATAGCGGGCCTGCGAAAACCAATCAAAGGCCGAATGCAGGTCCGGGAGGGGCACCGACTCAACCTCTATATTTTGATTTAATTTTCGATAGTCTATAACCAGCCGATGCTTCCCTCCTGGTTTAGGCACCAAGAATGCTGGACTGGCATAGGCCGACGTGGAAGGTTCAATGACACCCTGGTCTAACAATTCCTGAACCTTCTCACGCAAAATGGTCATTTTGGGAGGGGCGAATTTATAAGGGTGCGAACGGACAACCGAGGAGTCACAAAGGCGGATACGATACTCCAGATTATGTGTGAGTCCGAGATTGGCAGTCAGCACCTCGGGGAACTCCTCACACAATTGACGGAAAGTGGTCTGTTGGGACTGGCTTAAATTATTAATAGCCGCCGGGGGTTGAAGTTCTTCAAGTCCCTCCCCCGACTCATCCCGATATCCAAAAAAAGGGAATGCGCACGGCACGGTTAAACTTAAAGAAACAAACGTGCCCCTGGATATCGAGAACCAGACCACTTTTCATGATGAAGTCCGCACCCAAAGTACAATCGAAGCTCAGATTCGGAGCGACAAGAAACTCCCACACCCACGAAAAGTAATTTATTTTGATTTTGAATGCCACCAATTTTGAGGTAGGCAAAACCTCCCTCGAGGCCGTCCAACACACCACCGACGAAAGTGCACTCGCCTTAATTAGAGACTCCCTAACCAACTGCTGGTAAACCCGGGAGGAGATTAAACACCGCGCCTATCCCGAGTCCACCAAGGCCTTAAACCGGCCCTCTCCAACCTCCAACTCGAGATAGGGACACACGGAGAGACCAGGACGAATCGGCTTAGGATAGGGCTCCCCGGATGGGTGCCCAATTTCAACCGCACATAACGGAACATAAGATGCGCTAACGCTTCCACGCGTGGGGAGGGACCGGCGTCCCCTCAATTCCCCGTACGCGGGCCGTATTTTGAAGGGCGGTTCTCACGCGGGACCTCCCACCGTTTGAAATGGCAATTACGGGCCAAGTGCCCCATCTTACCACCAGTAAAACAACTATAGCTTTTCCTTTCAGAGTTGTTACCTCGTTGCTCCCGGGAAGGTGGCCGCTGTTGACCAGATGTGGAACAGGGGACAGGGGATTCGGGAGTGCCGGAGCGAGTCTCATCATTCATCTGGATGGTGCGGGCGAAGACACAAGCTCTGCTGAGATCCGCGAAGCTTCGCGGTCTCTCCAGGAACACCAACCTTGACCTCTCCTGAGGATTGAGGCCCTCCAAGATGACACGCACCACCTCAGCCTCCGACACGTCCACATGCAGCACACGGGCAGCACTTTTGATTGAATTTATGAACACGTTTAACTTTTCCCCGTGCCCCTGAACTCTATAAAATAATCTTTGCCGCATCTGGTCACGCAGCCTCCCGGGCATTAACAGCTCCAGAACATCCGTGTGGAAAGCATCATAATCTTCCGCCCGCGCCGAGATTCCAGACCACACGATCCAGTAGAGGCGCCCGACAATAAGGGTAGATCATTTTTAAAAGCGAGGCACCAGTCACCCCAGGGAAGTCATAAATGCCGAAAATCCCTCCAAAAAATTTTACTAGCTGATCTTGATCCAGACCGTCGACTACGGGAAGCCGACTGAGGAGGTCATAGATGGGGTTCGGCAACGACTCATATTTGACGCTGGCAAGGGTGGTACCAAACACACGAGGGACTTCCACCTGATCACCCTGAGTAGTAATAAAATGGGAACGAGAGGACAAGGTCATCCCCCTCCCCCTCCCCACAATGTTATCAAAACAAACATACGTCATCAGGTCATCGTCCCCCTTGTAAACAAACACACGTCATCAGGTCATCGTCCCCTTGTAAACAAACATACGTCATCAGGTCATCGTCCCCTTGTAAACAAACATACGTCATCAGGTCATCGTCCCCTTGTAAACAAACATACGTCACCGGGGGGGTCATCATCCCCCCTCCCGCCTGACATCATCGGTTCAACGTAACAACATATACGTCAAGTATCGTGTACGTCATCGCATCATAAACGTAACGTATACGTCGAATAACGTATACGTCATCGCACGCGTTGTCCACGTGATCGTAGCATGATTTCATTTCTTGCATAGTTGTTGCAACATATACCGTTTCATCATAGTGATTTACCTTGAAACCACTTTCCGCATAATTGGAAAGTTACATGATTACCTTGAATGCACGTGTTATCGATTAGATATTATATTTTTCCTAGTAACATCCGCTTTTCCCACACGACTTACCTCGAGAATATTCACTATTTAAGTACGATGATTCTATATATATATTCGTTCTATCGTAACAATGTGTGCTGATCGTTACTTTTTCGAACACAAAAAACGTTTAAGTCATAGAAATAAAAATATAGTGAATAATTTATATGAAACACAGATATCCGGTGTTCTTCATTTCAATTTATGTTATTGTCGGCTCGGTCGATTTCATAAACGTAAAATAGAAGAGTATTATTGTTTATATTGTTATAGTGCTGGTGTTAAACGATCTTTTGAAGAAAACGAGTCAAATTGGCGTTTACAGTCTACTCTCAACAACAATAAAAACAAAGATAAGGAGTATGAATTGTGGCAGTTACATCTTTCTCAGTGTACTCGCTGTGCTCAACTAGAAGAGGCTAATCTATCCGTTTGGAGAACAACTAATCGTTTGTTGGATACCGAATGTATTCACACCAACCGATGTGATTTTTATGAAGAGCCAGAGACTCATGAAAGTGTTGACTACTATGCACCGCTTAATCCTTATTCCGGCCTTGTAGGTATTCTATTCATTTAGTATCATTAGTTTTTTACTCTATTAAAAAAAAATCAGAATGAATTCAATCAGTTGTGATGATAATACCCCCGCAACTCAATGGTGTCTATCTTATTTAAATGGCTATTATTGTTTTGAGGAAATCTGTAAAATAGTGATAACCAGATTTCCTGATGTCGACATTATTCTAATAAATAACATTGAAAGGACAATTATTTTTATGCGTGCAGATGTAAACTTTACTCGTCGACAATTACGCGAAAGATTAGTAGGATATTCACGTCAATTACTAATTAGTCCTCCCACTTAAGTTAAGAAATTCTAATCGATTAAAAAAGCTTATTTTCAACAACAATATTTTTTCATTAGTCAGTTTGTCTACAAGCTTTGTCAGGATAACACCAGTCTTAACTATATATTTACAATGGATTTTAGCAGTCGTGATTGGTGTTTACATTATGAACCATCATTTAGTGAGCAACTAACTTATACAGATCTTTGTTTCATGCTTGCAGTAGAATTTTATGATGCTCAAATAATAACCAGCATCATTCATTCAACAATTAGAATTATTTCACCATGTGCTATCAGTTTGGAGAGATTGAAGGATAAACTGAAGAACTGCTACGATGTGATTGTAACAAATCCTTATTCTGATGAGATATGTGCTATAATTAAAGCAATGTAACATTGTATTTTTTGTATATTGATTTAAAATACAATATTTCAGATGAGTCAGGTGTTGTTTTTCCTTTAATATACCTTATTTTTTCTTTTTTCTTTTATTTCATTATATGCATTAGAGGATGACAGATATAAGAAAACATATCGCTTATGAATTACATAAGCCGGCTCGTAGAAATTTTAAAACTCGTTATGTTGAGTTGAAAGGTATTAACGATTTATACCAAGCCGACCTTGTAGAAATGATTCCGTTTGCAAAGTTGAATAAGGGTTTTAAATATATACTAACTATGATTAATTGTTTTTCAAAACTCGCGTTCGCCATTCCTCTGAAAACAAAAACAGCATCTGAAATTGTAAAAGCTCTTACACCAATATTGAAATCTAATAAAATGAAACATTTTCAAACGGATCAAGGTAAAGAATGGTTTAATTCATCAGTGAAAAAGTTACTACAGAATTACAATATAAATCATTATTCAACTTTTTCGGAAAAGAAAGCGTCGATTGTTGAACGTTTTAATCGTACATTAAAAAATTTAATGTGGAGAAAAATGACAGAATTGGGGAGTTATGTATGGGTGAATATATTACCGGATTTGATTAAATTATATAATAATACACCTCATAGAACTATTGGAGTGAATCCAATTAACGTAAACATGAGTAATGAAAAAATCATATTAAACAAGATACATTCAAAGTTAATACAAAATCGAAAGTTAAAACCTTTAAAATTTAAAGTTGGTGATAGAGTAAGAATCAGTAAATACAAGAAAACGTTCACTAAGGGATACTTACCTAATTGGACTAACGAACTTTTTACTGTTTACAAAATTAAACCCACTAACCCAAAAACATATATATTGAAAGATGATAAAGGTAATATTTTATCCGGTGGTTTCTATGAACAGGAAATTAGTAAAACAAAATTTGGAGATGTATATTTGATTGAAAAAGTATTGAGACGTAAAGGAGATAAATTACTTGTACGATGGAAAGGTTATGACAAATCTTATGATAGCTGGGTTGATAAAAGTACTGTAATATAAAGCTTAACAAAAAATTGAAATCTTTATTAATGGAGTTTGTGCGTCAGAGGAAAAGGTTGCGAATTCGTAACTTCGATAAAATAGTTTGTAACGATAAAGTAATGGAAAATAAAAAAAATGGTGATTTATTACCTGATAATATTAGATGTCGTCGTCGTGATATCAGGACCGTCGTCGTCGGGTAAAACAAATTTAATGTTTAACCTATTATTTGATATTAATGGATTATATTTTGAAAATGTTTATGTGTTTTCAAAATCATTATATCAACCAAAATACGTGTTTCTAGAAAAAGTGTTATCTGAAATTCCACTGATTGGATACTATACGTTTACTGAAAACGAGCAAGTTACCCATACCAACGATGTTAAACAGAATTCAGTTATGATATTTGATGATATTGCGTGTGAACGTCAGAATAATATCACAAATTATTTTACAATGGGCAGACACAATAATATAGATGTTTTTTATTTATGTCAAACTTATAGTAAAGTTCCAAAACAACTAGTTCGTGATAACACCAATGTAATAATCGTATTTTCTCAAGATGAGCTTAATCTAAAACATATTTATAGCGATCATGTTAATACAGACATGGATTTTGATAAGTTTAAAGAAATATGTTGTAAAGCATGGAATTCGAGCAAAAAAGGTTTTCTTGTTATAAACAAAGAAGATGATTTAAATTGTGGACGTTATCGTATTGGTTTTGATATCTATATTAATAATATTTCAACAAGCATTTAGTTATTACTCAGAATGGCGTCGAAGGTGAATGAACGTGAAAATCTTGTTAAAGAAATTAGCAAGATAAAGAAAAATATACGTCAAAAACATTATGCTTTAACACAGGATATTATGAATGTAGAACAACAGATGGAAAAATCATTGAAACCCATTACAGAACCTTTAAAACTGTTAATAGAGAAGGAGAAAAAACCAAAGGCAATAGAGAAAAAGATAAATGATAGTCAAGATATAGAAATGGATGATATAGAACAACGAATGAAAAATAAAAGAGCGCATGAAGATTCGGTACTACATGAAAGTGAAAAAATAAAACGACCCGTAATAGAAGAACCTAATAACGATTCTGTTATGTCCACAGAGGAAACACCGATAGTGAACGAGGAAACTGTTTATGAATCTCCACCATCAGTACAAGAAGCGTTGTCAACATCAGATGAACGAATACGAGTTGATTATATTGATAACCTTTTTAAAGGAAATCTCGTACGACGTTATATGCAGACATTTTTTAACGATGTAAAACATGAAATCGATCATGTCTTTGGACCATATTATAACGATAATGAAATATTAATGGTTGGAAAAAAACCCATCACGTTTGACGATGATGATATTATAATTAATAATAACACATACGGAGGAACGCCGGGGTTATACGAACTTCTTTTTATGAAGAACCCGGATAGTTATACTTATACACAAGAGGATTTACAATCATATGCGGATATACTAAAAACAACTAAAGCTCATATTCATTTACCGTCGGGACGAATAAAAAGTAGTAAGAGTGCAAAATATAATAAAATAATTAAACCAGCCCTTAAATCATTTAAATTACAACAATACTGGTGGGACCATATGGACGGTCGTGGAATGATGAAAGTAACTAATACTAAACCAAACTATATTTATTGGGACAATGTAAACGAACTTTGCGATAGATTACGATTGTTGATAGCATCACAAAATGCAGGTCATACAGGTCACGATAATGAAATATTATCTATTATTGAGGAACTACACGAAGCTGGTATAATAAATGAGAGTGCATCAATGGTTAGATATACATTTGGAAAATGAGTGTTGATAAATTCGGACATCACAGCACCTTCTCAAAACTAAAAGTTATTCGCGGTCCTCCAGGAGAAGGTTTTAGTCTTACAGAAGACGGAAATTACAATATTCACAACAAAAGACTTTGTAACGTTAGTGACCCGAAATCACCTCTAGATGCGGTAAATAAATCACACTTAGATAAACGATTAATTATTAATTCAGAAAATAGTTTATCGTTTAATGGATACCGATTGACAGAAACAGGACAACCTATCAGCGAACAGGATGCTGTAAATTTAAAATATATGAAAGAAAATACTCTTATATTAGACAAAGACGGGTTTAACGCTAATGATAACTTTATACGAGGAATAAAAATACCTGAGGAACAGTCGCATGTTGCTAATAAAACGTATGTTGATAATAAATTACCAATTTTTGAAAATGGTGAGTGTGATTTTCAACAAACGAGATTAATTAACATTAATGATCCAATAAATAGTAACGACTGTGTAAATAAAAGAACTATGATCAAAACGATGAACGAATATAAACACGATTTAGAAAGTTATTGTAATGATAAAATCCATTATGCAAAAAATAAATATGGATTAGATTTTAAAAACTTAAAATTAACTAATATAGGTAAACCTCTAAACGCAACCGATGCTGTGAACAAGGAGACATTAATTCACGTGATGGATACTTATAAGGAAGATTTAGAAAATGAATTTACCAGAAAAATTCGTTATAAAAAAACTGAAAAAGGGTTGGATTTTAACAATGAAAGATTAATTAATATAGGTAGACCGGATAATGAAAATGACGCTGTAAGTGTACGTTATCTTATCGACATATTAGGTTCAATTGATGAAAAAATTCTATCAATTTTGTACAGAATATATATTGAACTAACTAAAGATGAGCAGGTTAAAAGTATTGATGAATTTAAGAAAATGTTAATATCACAAGATTTGTTTCCGCTTTACGAAAAATGGAGATATACTACAAATTAATTTTCTGTAAAAAGAACGTGATTATATATATTGGAGAATAATATAAAAGAATGTGTATTTAACGTTACAACATCATAAATGCGTGTGTATTGAAAGAAGATAGAAGGTAGTGGTTTACTAAGTGATATAGCCGGAACCGTTATAAATAAATCAATCGATTTATTACCAGTAGAGCTACATATACCAGGTTATCAATATTGCGGTCCCGGTACAAAACTATCAAAACGGTTAAAAAGGGGTGATCCTGGTGTTAATAAACTTGATCAAGCTTGTAAAGAACACGATATCGCATATTCGAAGTATTCGGATAGTACAAATCGTGCAGTAGCTGATCGTCGATTAGCGGAGAGAGCTTGGGAACGTGTAAAAGCAAGCGATTCTTCGTTCGGGGAAAAAGCAGCGGCTTGGACTGTAACAAACATAATGAAAGCAAAAAGTAAATTTGGAGGTGGAATGAGGAAAAAGAATAAAGGAAGAAAAAAATCCGTTTCCTCTAAAATAAAATCATCTCTCTTAAAATGTATTAAACAAGGAAAGGGATTATATTTAAAACCTTATAAACAAACGGGGGAAGGTATTAAAAAAAAAAAAGAAGAAAAGAAGGAAAAACAAAAAACGTTAATGGAAATAATTAAAAAAATTCCTATCCACCCACTGTCAGCTGGTGAATTACTAAAATACGCTAATCTTTTAAAAATCCCAAATTTTAGAGGGGTATTTATGCGTGATACTTTACCAAGCAGAATTTGGTATAGCGAGACAGGAGTTGTTAATTTAGATAGTATTTTTGGTAGCGGAACACATTGGGTTTGCTATTCAAAAAATGGGAAAAATATATGTTATTTCGATAGCTATGGTAATCTTGGACCACCCTTAGAGTTAGTTGAATATTTTAATACATCCTCACAACAACCGCTTAATATTGTTTATAATTATGAGTGTAGACAGAATATGAACACAGTTATTTGCGGACATCTGTGTTTGATGTTCCTCTGCAATGTTCTGTTTAAGTGGTAGAAGTTCTGCTTTGAGCTGTGATATTTTTCCGCCGCTCGAACTCGATGGAAAATACAAGTGGGAAATTGCTTTAATAGATCTAATGACGTATAATTCAATTCCAAATATAGAAGAGAATGTTAATAACTTATTGTATTATGCTGATGATGAAGAAATTAAATTATCTACAGGTTCCTATGAAATTGAAGATATTAACAGATATATAAGCGATTACCTTGAAAAAGAAAAGAAAAATAATATTAAAATATCTATTAAAGCTAATAATAATACTCTAAAAAGTGAAATTTTTTCAAATGTTTGGATTAATTTTGAAAAACCTGATTCACTAGCATCGGTATTAGGATTTGAAAAAATCAAATTAAAACCGAATATATTGCACAGTTCTACATCACAAGTATCTATTATTAGAGTTGACAGCATCAGAGTCGTATGCAGTATTGTTTGTGGATCATATATTAACGGATTCGAAAGTCACGTATTACACGAATTTTATCCAGCTGTAGCACCAGGGTTTAAAATTATAGAAATTCCAAAAAACGTGATATATTTACCAGTAAACACATTTAAGATTCGAAATATTAGTATAAGGTTAGAAGATCAAAACGGAGAGTTAATTAATTTCAGAGACGAAGCAATAACGTTACGATTGCATTTGAGAAAACAATAATGGGTTTACTTTTTTCATATGGAGCCGATAAAACAGGTATTAACACCTCAATCAACGTTAGTAAAGATACAAACACTAAACGGTTAACATCGTTGAATAAACATTTTTTACAATCTCTAGGATTAACAGTAATAAGAGAATATCCAAAAAGAAAATGAGCGGAAGTATCTTAAATGTATTAAATAAATCAGTATATGAAGATGATACTATAATTAGATATGATTTTCATACACATACACCCTACGCCTCTACAACGTTTAATAACAATGATGAAATTCGTATTCCAATTCATCAGCAAGATATTTATACATTACCGAGTGAAAGCTTTCTGTATATTAAAGGCGAATTGGTTGGGTAAACCCACCATAAGGTATATATTTACTCATTGCCCAACCATATAAATTGTTTGCGTCTAAATAAGCTAAATAAGTGTTGGGAAGATTAATATTATAAGTGTTGTCAATATACTTATTATTCGCAACCGCATGTCTTTTAATACAGAGACTAATTCCTCCTCTTATCCCTTTTTCAATCATTAAATATTTATCATAATCAGATAATAATTCCAATTCTATTTTAGTATAGGATAACGTAGCATCAAATGCAAAACCTGGTGCAGTTAGGTAATGAGCGCAATCTAGATTATATATTGATAAGCAGAGTTTGCGAAAATTTTCGAAAACATCACATAATATTAAAACATCAGTTTTTAAATATAAATCGCTATATTCGCCAAGCGTATTTATTTGAAAATGATTCCATACTTCTACTGCGTGTTGATATTTTTCGTCAGATATGTCATCATTGTTCAATTTACTAAAAAACTCTTTTTTTGGTGGTAGCTGTTTTTCTTCTAATTTTTTCCAAGAATCCGTATATTCATATGGATATACACCTTTTTTTGTAACTAAATTAATATCGTTTAATGAGAAAAATTTTTTTGAATGAATAAAACAATCTTCTGGAAGAAAACTACATAAATCCGCTAAGGAGAAATTTAGAACACGATATGTATCAACAAATCTAATTATTATCCCACTTTGTGTTTTTTTAGAAAAAGAAATGTATTTTTCAGACGAATTTGGAATTACATAGATTTGTTTACTATCATATCCTAATTGTCGTATAATAAAATGAGAATCATAATTAGAATTTCCATGAATAAAAACTGGAATAAAACATTGTTTTCTCCTCTTTAAATTACAATTATTACATAGTGCTGCACGATATCTACCCGACAAGTGACAATGATCACGAACTGGTTTTTTTATCATAGTAAATTCGTCTCTACACATTTCACAGTGAGTGGTTGTGCGAAATTTATATTTATCTCTATCAGTCATCTTCAATGGGTTTATCTCCTTAGTAAGCTTTCCTATGGTATTAACAACTTTAACAAGATACATCATAAATTCTTTTGCAGCATTTTTACCCCGATATATATAAGGTACTTTTGGTAACTGACATCGTATACTATAGGGGATTTCCTCATCAATAAGAAAATAAATACAAAAACTCATAGGAATGTGTAACTCATTAGCTACTGTAAAAGATTTTGTTGATTTTGGAAAACATCCACTAATAGGTTTCAGAATACACTCAAAGTCAGCGTAAGCTACAATTGGGATACGGAAACTAAATTGATGATTTTTGAATTTTAAAACAGTATCTTCAGGCATTACTACACGTGTTGGTTGAAATTTACCACAGTATTTTTTATGCGACTTTAATTTTGAAATATTATAAAAATGCATAAAACATCGTTTACAAATTTCAATTTTTCCATGATGTTTTGTTAATTGTTTTCTAACTAAAATATTAAAGTTTTTAATATAACAATAATGTTGTTTTCCTGTATTTCCATCATATAATAATAACAAATCAAAATGATTGTTTTTTTCTTTATCACAAACTTTAATTGGATAAATATTTTTTTCCTCATCTATAGCGTAAACGTTTATAGAAACATTATTATTTTTTTCAAAAATTCTAATTTCTTTAATAGGTGTAGGAAATGAAATTTTAGAAAAATTAAACTTTGTCTCCAAATCATTATATCTATAATTTATACGTTCAACATGTAAACCACTTACATAACGACATAGTATTGCCCATTTAAAACATTTTTCATCATTCAAATTTTTTGGATTAATAATACAATATCTTGAAATTAAAAAATTTGGAAGAGCAATATATGACGAACCTTTCAAAGGTCGATATTTATTTATACGTAACAATATTCCATCTACATTGTGAAGAGCCCATCCAGATTTATGACTTTCATATGTTTGTTCTTCATAACAAATATTTTTTATTGAATTATCTAATATTTTACTCACATCAGACTCTAGAAATAATTCAGTGTTTTTAGTTTTAAACGCTCTATCTTGTTTTTCATTTATAACATGTTTTATATAAGTGCATTCAACAACCATATTAAATTTTATAGGTCCAAATTCAGTAAGTAGGGTGTTTAAAATATTTTCTAATTTTGTTTTTATATGAATTAATAATAGACAAATATCTTTAATATTTTTGTTGTGGTTCTTATAATAAAAAGTTTTTAGATTACCTCTAAAAGCGTTTTCAATTTGAATAAAATCATCCTCGGCTTGCAAGTTTTTTAAGCGGTTGACTTTCCTCTTGTACGTCGTGTCCAGAGCGGGTTCATCCTCCATTTCATCAGCAGAATCGGTTAGATCAGAATATGATGATGATGACAAATACCCCATCTGTTGTGTTTCGTTTGAAGTGGATGGATCAGCTGTATTCTCCAAATCATGATGTAACGCTTCTGGTGAATTTGTTAACTCGGTGTTATAGCTGTCTTCTCTAAGGAAGATCCGTTTTTTAAAAGGTAAATTCTTATCCATAAGTGAAATAAATGTCTAAACTGGTATCTAAGAACAGCGTAATGTTTCGAACGATTCTCCGGTTGGGTTTATACTAGAAATAGATATAAAAGCGATTGAAAAAAAAACACGTTACATGCTCCTATTTATATCGATGACGAAGGTTTGCCTTTAGCAATCACGTTATATATCCTGGTTTCCATAAACATTAATTATATATTTATATCGATGATGTATGTACCATTATCATACTGGTTGCACAAACACGGATTACATATTCACCTTGAACACTTTTCCGTCTTTCATTCAAGTATGGTAATTACTTAACTACCTTGAATACACGTGGTGTTGATTAATGCAAGATGTATCCTGTTTCCCAACATTGCTCTTCTGAACTATATAAACCCCTGAGTTTCAATGATTCGACACACACAACCCAATACCGAGCTCTCTTGCTTCAATCAGCTTCGCAGTTACAGCTTCTAAGTTTGTAAATCGCTACTCTACAGGTAAATATTTTTTATATTAATTCGCTTTATTTGTAAAACTCTAATAATAATTCATTAGTAATATATTTTTTTCTTTTTTAGATCTATTTTTATTAAATAAATCATGTCTGAAGTAACGCCAGTAGCCGATCAAATGCCAGAAGAAGTTTACTCAATTGAAGAGATAATCAAAATATTTTACTTTTCTGGAATAACTACATTTGGCTTGTGGGAGGATTTATTCAAAAAATTAACAGAATTATTCATTGAGAATACTGATTTAGCTATTTTTAAATTATATGAACAATTAAATTCAATTATTACTTCCTATAAAAATGAACTATCGTCAGAAATAAATTCTCAACTAAAAATGATACAATTACAAAAATACATATTTAGTTTGGACGAACTTATGAACCATATTAAATCACTCTCTGAAGATTTTAGTATAAAATCTTATAAAAAGAATATCGTATTAGCTTTTAAATCAAAAATTCTAAGCGTTTTACCTACTACTAATGATAATGTAACTGAAAAAAGTGAGGACGAGGATAGTGATAATAATGCTTCTGATGTTGAATTCAGTAAGATTTTTGATTCAATTACTGATGATAGTAAGAAAAAAAGAAAAGAAAAAAAAGCGATACCTCAAGTAATTCAAATTTTTTCGAACGATAAACAGAAAATTCTCACCACACCCGGTGAGTGGGGTAGTAATTTAGTAAAAATTGAACTCACTGATACTCATGATTTAAAAGGTGTTCCAAAAAATGACCATTGGAAAAAAATTGGACAAAAACCTGTTTTTCTGATTAAATCATCTGATGATGATAATCTCAAAATTTTAAATAAAATTTTGCATGAAGCGGGGAAAAACATCGCCTCAACACCGGGTGTGAAAAAAGAAATTAAAAAATATATAGAAACAGACCCTATTAATTTTTAGAAAAAAAGTTAAAAATATTAAAACTTATATTGTTTTTTTTAGAAAAAAAAAAATGGAAACCATCAGCTTTGCACGTCTATCTCCTTTCGCTTTTGCACCAATTAGAAGCACTTCACAGTCGGCTGGATTAGACCTCAGAAGCCCTAGATATACTTGTTTATTACCATTTTCTAGAGAACTGATCGCAACTGACTTACAAATATTAATACCTGCTGGGTGTTATGGTAGGATAGCATCACGTTCAGGCTTAGCATTAAACAGCTCTATAGATGTAGCTGGTGGTGTAATTGATAGAGATTATATGGGGAATATTGGGGTTATATTAGTAAATAATAGTCCTAAACCATATTACGTACATAGAGGGGATAAAATCGCACAAATAATAATTGAAAGATATGTTGAACCAAAAGATGTTGTTGAATTAGAAACATATATTTCAGCATATTTTAATGATTTTGATGAGCGTGGAGATAGAGGTTTTGGGTCGACTGGTAATTAATATATATTTTTTTATTTTCTTTTTCTTTAGATCAAATAATGGACAGAGCAGTACTAGATGTACAGTGGTTTAAGGCAGCGAAAAACCAATATATTATAAAAGAAATATCTTTCATTAAATTTAATTACGATGAATTATTAAAAAAAAATTTAAGAAATGTATTGTATTACTCCGAAATATTTGGAGATGACGAAGCCAGATTGTTAATGCTGAGAATCGAGAAACATTGTACTATATGCAAAAAAGAGTTTAATACGATAGACAAACCTGTGTATTATGAGACAGAGAAAAGAAACGGAAGTTTGATTTATGCAATAAATGTTTTAATGTATTATATCCAAAAAGAAAATTTAATGTAAATCACTATTTGTTATTACCACCCTTTAATTTTGAACAGTTGTCACGAGACCAGCAAAAACAAGCGCTTTGGGTAAAAACAAATATTCATGGTTTTTCATGGTCTGACGGTCTCGAACAGTATAATAAATTATACGAAATATATTTTGAATTGTCTCAACAGTGTAACACTATCTATGTGAAAGGTAGTGAAAAGAAACAATTTCTCAACAACATTTTTATTCGACCGGGGTGTATGAAAATTATAAATATTGATGACTTGGGTGGTAGTAATTTGGTTGAATTAAAAGAAAACCTGAAAGATAATCTTGATGATTGTTCATTTCCACATAATATAGAATATTGTACTAAAAGAAATGTGCAAATATATCTTGAATTTATAATTAAGTATTGGCATAGTAGCTGTAACTGTAATAACTATCATTTCCTCTGTCCTCTAGTAACTAAGCTCGAATGTTCTATCTGTAATAAAAATTTCTAGTGAAATATTGTAGTAAAACTGAAATATGTTGAATGTTATATTTTGTTTAACAAAAGATAAATGTTATACATTTACAATTATATTATATATACAATGTTATAAATTACAATATTAATAGATTGTAAAAACGAATTTCGTTGGTATAAGTATCGGATTAGAAGCTGTAACTGTAACTAAGCTAGATATTATAAAAAAAGTGAAAAAATTGTAGATAAAAATATAATAGTAAAAACTGAAGTTAAATTATTACAAAAGATAAATGTATTGTAAAAATTATTATAACTAATAAAAACCTAATTTCGTAAATTTCTATTGTTTTATTATTATTTTTTTTTTCTTCCTGTTTGGTTGGTTTTTTCAGATGTCTGTAAATAGAAGATATGGAAATAAAAAATTCGATAGGTTTTCAAGAGGAATAAATAAAAAACAGTGTTGGTTTGGTAAAAAAATGTGGGATGAAGCAGATCGTTGTGATGCGGTTTGTTTAATTACAGGGAAGCAGTGCTATAAGTACACAAAATATAAATATTGTACAACACATTATAATATATTAAAACAATTTTGTAACAAATACCACCTTCTAAACCTAAAACATACGAAACAATATAAACACACTTCACTACATACACTGGCCTTAGTTGAATACATCATGCGATTAAAATTTAAAAAAATGTTTAACATGAAAGATGATGTGGGTCATACCAAATGGATGGAATATCTAAAATCTCTTATAAATGAGAAAGATTATGGTTTTGTTAATAAAATTAAAGAAAATGTAAATGTATTCATTTCATTTCCTAGATCTATAAATTTTAATCAAAAATTATTCAATCTAAATTTAGAGTATTTAAATTTGGAATTTAATATATTGAATGATTCATACAATAATTTAGATTCAAATTACAGATGTAATACAATTAAAAAAATTTCAAAGCATGATTTATTCAATTATTATTTTTAGCAACAGAATTGAGTTAATATTAAAACCGAAAATTTACAAATATATTTCCCCCTCTCCAAAAAATAAAATGATGCAATATCTTCTATATATTAAACTACAGAAAGCTGATGTGTTCAGTAGAGATATCAGAATGTGGTTAGTTAAAACTCTAATACCTCTTTTAATTGCTATTTCCAGTGTTCGGCCCGAGAACGAGACCGACTTGTACTATATTACTAATTATCTTTCAAATTTTGGATATATAAACAATGTTGATGAACTTTCTGTGTTAAACGAGTCGTCTCTATCCTCATACCTTACAATATTTCAAGAATACTTTGGTGTACCGAATGATGGTAAATTAAACAATGAAACGTTAAATCTAATTAAGAAACCGAGATGTGGAAATAAAGATCTAGGAGATTTTCGTGCAACATCGAGGTGGAATAAAAGAATATTAAGCTGGGATTTTATATCTCCCATAAAAAATATTATTGAACTTACGACAGAAGCTTTCCATATATGGGAGAAACACTCAGCGTTAAAATTTTATCGAGATCAACAGAAACCTGACATACTTATCTCGTTTCGATGGTCTCACCATCGTTGTATAAAAAATTCGTCTTCATTTTGTGATAAAAATTTTGATGGTAGAGGAGGAGTACTTGGTCATGCCTTCTATCCTCTCCCCCACCGTGCACATGTTGAAATTCATTTGGATTTTGAAGAAAAATGGTATTATAACAACGATTCAAATTTAGCTGGTGATGAAATTAGTTTATTATCCGTTTTAACACACGAAATTGGTCATGCGTTGGGGCTCGGGCATTCGAGCGATAATACTTCAATTATGTTTCCATTCTACATATTGAATAATGGTCAAAATATTGAATTAGGAAAGGATGATGTACAGGGTATACAACGCTTATACGGATTACCACCATCATTACCTCCACCCTCACCGGTTCCATCAGTTACTCCAACTACGAAAGCTACAACATCTTCTACAACTGTAAAACCACCGCTTCATAAAAAAACAGAGATAGATTCACAATTTGATATTTGCAAAGTTAATGGATCCCATTTATTTCTAGTAATCAACAATCACCTATATATTTTGCAGAATAAACTATTTTGGATGTTTAATATTAGAGAAAAATCCTATGGAAAATCTCAAAATATTACAAAATGGTTAAAGTTTATACCGCCGAATTTTGCTAATATATCAGCGATGTACCAGAGACCGTCGGGAGAGGTTGTAATATTTGTTGATAATAATATTTATATGTTTGATATAAAATCATTACGTTTAGTTAATAATTTTCCTGTTTCAACAACTAGTATTGGTTTTGATTCGACAACCAAAATAAATGGAGCTGTTAACACATATACAGGACGTACTTTTATATTTTATAATGATGAATATTATATTGAACTGGATGAATGTTCTTTCTCAGTTAAAAAACATGGATATACATACGACGACTTTCCTGGTGTTCCAAAAAATATTGATTCCGTATTTAGATTCATTGACGGATTTCTTTACTTCTTTAAAGATGGTTATGTGTACAAATATAACGAATTTAAAAATGTTGTTGAACAAACTGAAAAATATGATTTAAATTTATTTGGAATAAATTGTGTAAGTAACCGATTAATTTATAAACTAGTGGAATTATTAAAAAGTTTCACTAAATAATTGTATTTATGTATAAATAAAATTAATTAAAAAAAACTTCTATTTTATATTTATACCCAACCTCTCTCACTTGTAACTAGTTGTGAAGGAGAAAAAAAAGTACAACTGTATTGAAATTATACATTTTATTTTTTAGTTAAACATTTTACATTTTACATTTTACATTTTACATTAAACAGATTTAACAATCAGTGTATACGACACTCACATTAATATAATCATATAAAATCATCTTTTTTCTAATTGTTTTTACAATCAAATATATTCTTACATTTACAACCATTCATATCAATATTTCTAGAGATTGATTTCCTGTGAAAGATACACAGTGATTTATATGTATCACCTGTATTGTTAGGTGAATAAATAGATATCATAATATTATCATACCGTATTTTTAAATTTAATTTTATTTGATATCCAAGATTTGATATATTCGTACAGTTCTAAAAAATCTCTCCCCTTTATATCTATAATTGGAATATCACATAATTCTGCGATAGTCCTAAAATAATTATTTTGTAATAAGAAATATTCGTTCGTCGCTAAATGAACATCAAACCCACCCCTTTTTACTAATCGTTCTTTAACAGCTTTAATATCTGAATCGATTAAAAACATCGCATGTGTCGATTTAAAATAATCTATAATCCAATGAGGAATAATTTCTACCAGCTCCTTATCAGTTAATTTATTATCCTTCTTATTGATGATGCCGTAAACGAACGATGCCAATGGTGACCTGTCACAACACATTACTGTATATTCTGCACCCATTTTCCCATCCAAAAATAATTGAGTTTGATACATACTATACCATGCAATAGTATTAAACTGTACACCATCCTTACGTGTATATAGCGCTGGAAACGACTCTCTCAAATCTGTTAAATCCGACGAAGATGTATAACAAACGCCTTCTTCATTAAGCCTAGATAAGATGCTAGACTTAAAGCAGGCGGCTGTACCGTCTAAATAAAAAACTCGCTTCTCAGATTTATCACACATAGTTAAAGTAGCTTATTCTTCGTTAGAAGTAACTGTGATTGAGTAACAATAGTTTCATGTTATATAGTAAAACTGTCAATGTCATCAGGAAAAGGAAATAACAAAAATAACATAATTAATTTCCGTTCCGTGTGTAGATATGCTGTGCAATGTTGTTAAGAAGGAGAAATAGCAAAACCCATTATTTTCAAACCAGTTTCCGTATGTAATCAATTGCAACTCTGAGCGCGTGACTTGATAAAGGTGAAGTACGCAATTATCGTTAGTCATCTTGTAGTTCCGTCTCTACTTCATGGTTGAGTAATTACAACCGTCTTTCCAATTCTTATTATAAATAATGACGCTGTTTTTTATCTAAAACTGTTTATTGTATAATTTAACTAATAAACAATTCGGTGACGCTTTTTCATGTTCAATCCACGGATCGTCGTTAGAGTTCCAATCATATAGAAGAACTTTACACTCTACACACATAACCTCATCACTGGTTCCTGTATAAAAAATCCGGCTGACACAAGTTTATCAACTGATGGTGCACGTTTTGGCCAAGAATAAAATGTAGTCACCATCATTTCTTCAGTTATAGCAACACACTTTTTCGCTTCTGAATAATTTTCAATAGATTCTTTTGATTTGGCAAAGTTTTCGTATTTGTATGGTATATAACGAACATTTTTACATTTCGGGTGTAAAAGTTTGTGAATAAACTGAATATGTGTTATAGTATGATATGTTTTCGTTACAAAACCACATTTATTATTACACACAATATCACACGAATCTTCTATAAAATCAAAACCTTCGTTTTCGAAAAAATCTTTTAATAACTTCGCTGCTGTTAAACACGATGATCGATCCATCTCGATGTGGTGTCACTGCTCAACTAAACCGATGAGAAAATCTAAATCATTTCTTAAAAAAAAAAAAAATAAAAAAAATAAAAAAATATGAATTAGTCGAATGGGGGAATTGAACCTACGAAGGGGGTACACTTAATACCTGATATTATAGGAAGCTATTTTACCACACTCGACTAAATCATATTTTCAAGATAATACAACCGTGCGATGACGTATACGTTACTCAACGTATACGTTACGTTTATGATGCGATGACGTACACGATACTTGACGAATATGTTGTTACGTTGAACCGATGATGTCAGGCGGGAGGGGGGATGATGACCCCCCCGGTGACGTATGTTTGTTTACAAGGGGACGATGACCTGATGACGTATGTTTGTTTACAAGGGGACGATGACCTGATGACGTATGTTTGTTTACAAGGGGACGATGACCTGATGACGTGTGTTTGTTTACAAGGGGGACGATGACCTGATGACGTATGTTTGTTTTGATAACATTGTGGGGAGGGGGAGGGGGGATGACCTTGTCCTCTCGTTCCCATTTTATTACTACTACCCTGAAATCCCTGGGGGCGACTGCCCAACGAAATAAGAGGACGTTCCTCGACCAGAGCACTACATGCTTCCCCCAGGAGATCCACCCACTCAGTGGCCACGGTCCGGCGCGTGAGCATCTCTTTCGGTTTACCAGGATCCTCCGGAGCCTCCCCAGGTAGGCACATTTTTGACTGCAGAGCCGTATTTCCGCGACACGGTTGGCCACAAATACCTTCCAGCGGGAAGATTGTTGATGTATCCAATGCAACGCTATCATCGAGTCCGAATAGAGATATAGTCCATCAAAATTGTAGTTGATGGCGTTTAAAACCTTGGAAGTTAATTGCGCCAGCAATAAACAAGCACAAAGTTCAAGACGTGGTAGCGTTATCTGTTTCAGCGGAGCGAACCTAGATTTAACACACAACAAGTTTGACGATATGGCGCCGTTCGAATAGACCGCCCGCACATAAATGCAACACGCGTAACCTTTAGCCGAAGCGTCGGCGAATCCGTGAAGCTGTAATGAACTAATTGGATAATTGTTCGAACTCTTAACCCACCTCGTAATCTTAAAATGAGTGTCGGAAACTAATTGAGAGTATAGTTCTAGCCACTGATTGGCTAATGACCCAGATAGGGGTTCGTCCCAATCTGTACCCGCCAACCACAACTGTTGCACGAAATGCTTGCAGCAAAATGTGATGGGTGCGATAAGACCCAGCGGATCATAAATCCCAGCAATGACCGACAACACGCTTCTTTTGTTGAACACGGTCAAATTATCATCACCCCGAACGGTGTATAAAAAATTATCCTTATCAACGTTCCATTGGATTCCCAATGTACGCACGTTTTGACCTTTGCTGGAGTCATGGGATACTTGGGCGCGAAGGGCCATAATCTTATGGTGGTTAGAAAACCACTTATGTAACGTGAAACCATACCTACTTAGCAAATTCACGATCTCGCATTTCATTTTAGCTAACACGTTCGGATCATCCGAACCCGTTATAAGATCATCTACGTAAAAATCATTGGCTATGGCCCTAGAAGCTGTAGGGTAGTCGGATTTATTTTCGTAGGCTATCTGATCCAGACAACGTGTAGCAAGGAAGGAAGCACTAGCAGTGCCATACGTAACCGTCCTTAAAGCGTAATGTTGTAATTCCTTATGCGGCGCATCACGCCAAACGATGCGTTGCAGGTTTGAATCCTTTGGGTTAACCATGATTTGACGATACATCTTTTCTATGTCTGCAATATGTACGTATCGGTGGGTACGGAACCGAACCATTATCGAAAACAGATCCTGCTGGATCGTAGGACCGACCATTAGAGTATCGTTGAGGGACAGATTATTTGTGGTTTTAGCGGAGGCGTCAAATACCACGCGCAATTTAGTGGTTAGGCTGGAGTCCTTGAAGACGGCGTGATGGGGCAAATAAAAAATATCTGAGTTGTCAAGCGACAAATCGTAATCATTAAGTGGAGACATGTGACCAAGTTTCAAGTATTCACTCATGAACTCGCTATAATCCTTGTAAAGGATAGGGTTCTGCTTGAACTTGAACTCTAGCGATTGGAACCTGCGGATAGCTCCGCGGAGAGAATCTCCCAAATGAAATTTATCAGACCTGAGGGGCAGGGATACCACGAATCTCCCTTCGCGGTTGCGGCTAGTGTTTTTCACAAAATGTTTTTCACACGGCGAGTCCTCAGAGCAGGGTTCGCGACTAGAGATCTCCTCCAACTTCCAAAATTCTTTTAGTTGCGAGGAAATCTGTCTATCATCCTTACAGACCATAAAGGACGAAACTGTTTTAGTTATGTCGACGTTGAAGGGTAAGTTACCGGCCAAAATAAAACCTAACTTAGTCTCCTGAATTATAGGAAAGTGCGGTCCGCGCATAAATTTAATAGGTTCAATTAGTTGGAGATAATATTGAGCGCCGAGTAGTACATCGACTTGCGCCGAGCAATGTAGGTGTGGATCAGCCAACAATACGTGCTTGGGTAAATTCAAAGAGGCAAGATCGAACGACTCCGCCGGTAAATCATTAGTTATACTGGGTAGTACGGCACAATGCACGTTTAACGTGAAGGGTTTATAGCGAGAATGTAGCCTTACCTTAGTACTAAAGTCAGCCTGGGAAAGCGAGTTGTTTATACCCGTGATGGGCAGTTGCGATTTAACCAATTGGAGGCCCATTCTGCGGGCGAAATCCATTGTGCAAAAGTTCGCCTGAGAGCCGGAATCCAGTAAAATTCTAACGGGAAATTTTCTACCGGCCTTATTAGCGGTCATACAGACGGCGGTGGATAACAATATAGATTTATTTGTCTGTAACTTTAGTGAGCATTGGTTATTAATGGAAGCTCCGTCTCTGTTGGGGACATGAATTGTGGTGTGGTGACGCTTAGCACATTTTTTACAAGAACATTTTGATGGACATTTTGAGCTTTCGTGCCCCGGACGAAGGCAATTTAAACAAAGTTTGATTTTACTATGACGTTTCTTCTGTCAGGGACAGACAGCGATGTGAATTGTAAGCAGTCGATAATTCTATGTTCGCCGTTACACAGTCTACATAAATTGTTTCTGATATGAGAATGGAATGCCCTCCTAGGAGCGCTTATCTGTTTAACTGCCTTGCGATGAGGAGACTTATCGCTTTTATTCAACCTGCTCGTTGGGGTAGTCGCGTTATCAAGATTTTGTAGCAATTTTCTGCGTGAATTTAGAAAATTCATAAAATTATTAAAGTCAGGGAATTTATGTTCCGACAAACTCTCTTTCCACAAACGGAAAGTGTAACTATCAAGTTTTTTAGCTAAGTAATGTATGACAATAATTTCGAATGTGTTAACTGGCAGGTTGAGATTATTTAAAGCATTTATATTGGCTGAGATTTCATCAATGAATTTAGATATGCTGACTTGGGATTCTTGTTGAACCAATGGTACGTCCAGGACATTCCCGACATGGTGGGCGGAAACAATTAGCTTACTGTCATATCTATTCTTCAACAGATCGATAGCCACCGCGTAATTCTCATGAGTGATTGGTAATGACTTTATTACGTTAAGCGCCTCGCCATATAATGACGAGTGCAAATAGTGAAGTTTCTGTATGTCCGTCAGATCGGCTCTGACGTGAATTAGTTCAAGAAAAATGTGATAATAATGTTGCCACTCAACAATACTACCCGCAAACCGTGGTAATTTGATTGGTTCCAACTGAATGGGGGTGTTTTAAGCTGTTTACTTTCAGCATTAATTACTGGTTTCTGGTTCATATGCTCAGCTTGCTCCAGCAGGTGTTGCAATTTACACTCTATATTACAAAGATCGTCTTCCGTTTGTACCCTATCACTCGTTAAAGCAACGTCCGCTTCCTCGGCTTCGATTTGGGATTGAATCTCATCGTATTTCGTGGATAATTCCATCAAATGTCGCAGTTTCATTTTCAGCGCATGATGATCGCTGGTTTCCAAATCGAAGTTATCCGCGAAAGTATTTACGCGTGATATTGAGGCTTTAATTGTGCCTCGTTTTTTTATTAGAGCCCTTACATCTGCCATTATTACAATTTAAGAAAAAAGAAAAATACTTTGGAAGAATTTGAGCATAGAGCATGTGAACCATAAACTTAAGTTTTGATAAATTTGCATACGTTGCGGCAGCTAGCGATCTGGTTTATATGAACGTAATACTTGCTAGAACATAGGCTTACTCTCTCTATTAATCAAGCTTTGTTGGCAATTAAAATTATTAAAATTATGAATTTAAATTATAGTAACGTATATTTTTATCTTTGATGTTTGAACTCACAATGAACTGCCAACCACTTACTAACTTGTATTGTGTAATGATGGTGTGTGTTTATACAAAGGTGTTAAAAATAGCTGCTAAATGTAAAATATTGCTAAACGTTAAATATAAGTAAAAAGTTCATAGTCACGTGGACGTTGATCCAGTCGTGCTGAAGCTGGCTTCGATCCCGTTGCTCGATCCTGTTAGGAGCTGTTGCACCTCCTGTCTCTACTGGTCAGATGACGCCTTATGTTGTAGCCCTCCATAATTTAAAGCTGTGGAACTTTTTTACGTGAAATCGCAAATGCTGTCCTGTCGTGTCCCGTCGTCTCTGGTCTACTGCTCTGCCGAATCTTGTCGTATTGATTGTGATGTAATTTACAAAAATGGTGTCGCTCAGGACGAAAATGCGGTCGCTCAGGACCAAAATGATGTCGCTTGCGGACGAAAATGCGGTCGCTCAGGATCAAAATGGTGTCGCTCAGAACGAAAATGCGGTCGCTCAGGACCAAAATGATGCCGCTTACGGACGAAAATGCGGTCGCTCAGGACCAAAATGGTGTCGCTCAGGACGAAAATGCGGTCGCTCAGGACCAAAATTATGTCGCTCGTGGACGAAAATGTGGTCGCTCAGGACCAAGAAATGCTGCCCGTAGGGCGAGAATAAATCCAGCTCGGTTGGACCAAAAATGTTGTCGTCTTTGGGCCAAAAATCTGATATCCGTCCCGTGAGGACCAAAAATGTTGTCGCTGCGGACAAAGAAATGCGGTTGCTTGTGGACCAAAAATAAGAAATCCTGCCCGGATGACCAGAAATGTTGCGGATTGGAAGCTCTTGAAAATCTTGAGTTGTTCCAAAAACGCTATGTAGGAAAGGCTGGATTTTAAACGAAAATAAGTGGACTGTAATTCTGTTGTTTGATATGCGTTTATTGAAATGTTAAGATTTATAGACCATGGTCGACACGTGCGGATGTTTTAGAGGCCATAACGCCCATAAATTAGTTTTGAAAGAAGTCGTAGTCCATTGTAAATGGACGCAGGTTGTCTGAGTAAATTAATAAGTACGATACATAATTAAGAATGATCCAGAAGCCGCGGCTGGAAGAGAGAATTTTAACGAGAGCACAGCTCGGAGCCTGGTTAGAAACTAAACTAATTTGTCTCCCGTCGGTCAGCTGGCCGCCGACAGCGCTTGATAAGCAAGTGACGTCATCCGCCCGTGTCGCATTGCAGTGGTTACTACACACAGCTGATAAACAAAGTACAAAGTTTGAACATACTGCCCGCTCAAAATCGGAACGATTTTGTAAATTAAACATTAAATTAATAATATAATATTTAGACTTACATGGCAAAAATGATACAACAATTGGCGTATTTTCTACAGCGCAATGACATAGTAACCATAATATGATTAACATGATAAATTCAATTAACAATTACAAGGTATACAAGAAATCAACCCTTATGCAAATAGCAAGGGCAAACGGACAGTAAAATTACCCAAAACATAATAGTAACACAATACACATAATAATACAATGATTAAGTAGACATTGATCTTTCCCAAATAATACTCATTGACATTTGCAAAGCATTATAATAACAAGTGATAACACCATAAAAAATATAATAATTGCACCAAGATATTGACACAACAAACCCCAATAAATTTCATAATATATGACCATTAGAAAATACAATACATACGTAGAATAATTGATACCATAAGTAACACTTGTGGTTCTCGGAACCTTGAATATATAAACATACGACAATACAACAACATCCATAAATAATTGATAGTACACTGAAAACACAGTCACTATGGCAATAATAGCTATCGGCACGTAAACAATACTTACAACGTTTATGATACAATTGACTTGTATGCTCCCCACAGGGAACGTCCCGGGCGTAGTCCAGGCAATGTGACAAGTTCACAATCCTAGTACGTCTCGTATGGCACGCATACGACTAGTTTGTTGCCACCGGAAGGGGGCATAATTTGTGGATGGGTCGGCGTAAGATACCTAGCCCGGTGCGAACTTCTGCGACGCGTACTAAGGAATCTTGACCCGGAAAAACATTGGTAATTACCCCACGCTTCCACTGTAGTGGGGGGGAATTATCATCCAAAATGAGGACAAGCTGTCCGACATTCAAATTCCTTAACGGGGTGTGCCATTTGTTGCGCTGCTGCAGCTGGTGCAGATAATCCCTAGACCACCGTTTCCAGATGGTCTGTGTAAATTTTTGGAGCAGAAGCCATCTGCCCAAATGACTAGTATTGCCTTGGGCATAGTCGGGTCCCGGAAGTGCAGTCAGTGGAGCACCGACCAGGAAATGAGCAGGAGTTAAGGGTTCAGGGTCTCTAGCACCGTCGGACACAGCACACAAAGGGCGTGAATTAAGGCAAGCCTCAATTTGAGAGAGAAGAGTAGAGTATTCCTCAAAATTCAAGATCGTACCGCCTATTACGCGACGCAAATGATATTTAACACTCCTTACACCACTTTCCCACAAACCACCGAAATGAGGTGCTGAAGTGGGGATAAAGGACCATTTGATACCGCGGGGACCGCAAAACTCCTGAGAAGATTGCTCAACTTCCTTTGAGGTTAAAAATTTGTACCAATCATATAAGGTGTGCTTGGCACGACGAAAATTCGTACCATTATCTGAAAATATCTGCGCGGGAATGCCTCTGCGCGCGATGAACCTTTTTAAAGCCGCTATAAAGGCGTTGGAAGTGAGATCCGACACCAATTCTAAATGGATGGCCCTTGTGCACATGCATATGAATAACGCGATGTATGCCTTGGACGTGGACTTTGAGCGCTGCCCGCCATGGCGTAAAAGTACAGGACCGGCGTAGTCCACGGCAGACTGTGAAAATGGCCTAGCAGGCGTGACCCTAGAAGGGGGTAACTGACCTAATAGTTGATTGGCGCCTTTAGCCCGGAAACGAAAACAAGTGACACACTTATGTATTACTGAGCGTATATACGATTTGTCGCGGATGATCCAAAATTTGTGCCTGAGCGAAGCTTGAGTTGATTGCACCCCAGCGTGCAACAAACGGATATGTTCATACTCAATTATTAATCTCGTGAGACGAGAGTGCGGGTGCAAAATTATTTGGTGTTTACTCGCGTAGTTAAGTGGGGAGAATTGTAAGCGTCCACCCACTCTTAAAATGCCTGAGTCATCCAGGAAGGGGTTGAGAGCAAGAATTTTACTGCTGCGAGGAAGGCACCGATGTGCCTCAAGTTCCTTAACTTCTACGCCGAAGTGCAACTGCTGAGCTTGCCGTACAAAAAACAAAAGTGTGTCATTCAATTCTTGAGCAGACAAAAAGGACGTGGCCCTGTCAACAACCGGAAGCCTAGAATTGCGAATAAATCTGCGGCAATATGCGAAGACGCGAATGAGCCTAGCAAGGGATGAATAATTTTCAACATAGCTATGTGTTGAGAACGCGACAATTAGTGAGGTTTGAACCTGCTTGCGACGTTCCTGCTCAAAGTCGGGATAAGTACAGGGAGCATGAATGTCGAAGGCGCTGACTGGCCATGATGCTGACTCATGGGCCAACCAGGACGGACCATGCCACCATTGAGTATGACAGTGCAAAATAACGAGGGAGGCAACCGCGTGATAAAATGTCGGCAGGGTTGTCAGTTGATACTACATGATGCCAAGTTCCCCTGCTGCTAACAAGACGCTGTATTTCCGCGACACGGTTGGCCACAAATACCTTCCAGCGGGAAGATTGTTGATGTATCCAATGCAACCCTATCATCGCGTCCGAATAGAGATATAGTCCGTCAAAATTGTAGTTGATGGCGTTTAAAACCTTGGAAGTTAATTGCGCCAGCAATAAACAAGCACAAAGTTCAAGACGTGGTAGCGTTATCTGTTTCAGCGGAGCGACCCTAGATTTAGCACACAACAAGTTTGACGATATGGCGCCGTTCGAATAGACCGCCCGCACATAAATGCAACACGCGTAACCTTTAGCCGAAGCGTCGGCGAATCCGTGAAGCTGTAATGAACTAATTGGATAATTGTTCGAACTCTTAACCCACCTCGTAATCTTAAAATGAGTGTCGGAAACTAATTGAGAGTATAGTTCTAGCCACTGATTGGCTAATGACCCAGATAGGGGTTCATCCCAATCTGTACCCGCCAACCACAACTGTTGCACGAAATGCTTGCAGCAAAATGTGATGGGTGCGATAAGACCCAGCGGATCATAAATCCCAGCAATGACCGACAACACGCTTCGTTTGTTGAACACGGTCAAATTATCATCACCCCGAACGGTGTATAAAAAATTATCCTTATCAACGTTCCATTGGATTCCCAATGTACGCACGTTTTGACCTTTGCTGAAGTCATGGGATACTTGGGCGCGAAGGGCCATAATCTTATGGTGGTTAGAAAACCACTTATGTAACGTGAAACCATACCTACTTAGCAAATTCACGATCTCGCATTTCATTTTAGCTAACACGTTCGGATCATCCGAACCCGTTATAAGATCATCTACGTAAAAATCATTGGCTATGGCCCTAGAAGCTGTAGGGTAGTCGGATTTATTTTCGTAGGCTATCTGATCCAGACAACGTGTAGCAAGGAAGGAAGCACTAGCAGTGCCATACGTAACCGTCCTTAAAGCGTAATGTTGTAATTCCTTATGCGGCGCATCACGCCAAACGATGCGTTGCAGGTTTGAATCCTTTGGGTTAACCATGATTTGACGATACATCTTTTCTATGTCTGCAATATGTACGTATCGGTGGGTACGGAACCGAACATTATCGAAAACAGATCCTGCTGGATCGTAGGACCGACCATTAGAGTATCGTTGAGGGACAGATTATTTGTGGTTTTAGCGGAGGCGTCAAATACCACGCGCAATTTAGTGGTTAGGCTGGAGTCCTTGAAGACGGCGTGATGGGGCAAATAAAAAATATCTGAGTTGTCAAGCGACAAATCGTAATCATTAAGTGGAGACATGTGACCAAGTTTCAAGTATTCACTCATGAACTCGCTATAATCCTTGTAAAGGATAGGGTTCTGCTTGAACTTGAACTCTAGCGATTGGAACCTGCGGATAGCTCCGCGGAGAGAATCTCCCAAATGAAATTTATCAGACCTGCGGGGCAGGGATACCACGAATCTCCCTTCGCGGTTGCGGCTAGTGTTTTTCACAAAATGTTTTTCACACGGCGAGTCCTCATAGCAGGGTTCGCGACTAGAGATCTCCTCCAACTTCCAAAATTCTTTTAGTTGCGAGGAAATCTGACTATCATCCTTACAGACCATGAAGGACGAAACTGTTTTAGTTATGACGACGTTGAAGGGTAAGTTACCGGCCAAAATAAATCCTAACTTAGTCTCCTGAATTATAGGAAAGTGCGGTCCGCGCATAAGTTTAATAGGTTCAATTAGTTGGAGATAATATTGAGCGCCGAGTACTACATCGACTTGCGCCGAGCAATGTAGGTGTGGACCAGCCAACAATACGTGCTTGGGTAAATTCAAAGAGGCAAGATCGAACGACTCCGCCGGTAAATCATTAGTTATACTGGGTAGTACGGCACAATGCACGCTTAACGTGAAGGGTTTATAGCGAGAATGTAGCCTTACCTTAGTAGTAAAGTCAACCTGGGAAAGCGAGTTGTTTATACCCGTGATGGGCAGTTGCGATTTAACCAATTGGAGGCCCATTCTGCGGGCGAAATCCATTGTGCAAAAGTTCGCCTGAGAGCCGGAATCCAGTAAAATTCTAACGGGAAATATTCTACCGGCCTTATTAGCGGTCATACAGACGGCGGTGGATAACAATATTGATTTATTTGTCTGTAACTTTAGTGAGCATTGGTTATTAATGGAAGCTCCGTCTCTGTTGGGGACATGAATTGTGGTGTGGTGATGGTTAGCACATTTTTTACAAGAAAATTTTGATGGACATTTTGAGCTTTCGTGACCCGGACGAAGGCAATTTAAACAAAGTTTGTTTTTTACTATGACGTTTCTTCTGTCAGGGACAGACAGCGATGTGAATTGTAAGCAGTCGATAATTCTATGTTCGCCGTTACACAGTCTACATAAATTGTTTCTGATATGAGAATGGAATGCCCCCCTAGGAGCGCTTATCTGTTTAACTGCCTTGCGATAAGGAGACTTATCGCTTTTATTCAACCTGCTCGTTGGGGTAGTCGGGTTATCAAGATTTTGTAGCAATTTTCTGCGTGAATTAAGAAAATTCATAAAATTATTAAAGTCAGGGAATTTATGTCCCGACAAACTCTCTTTCCACGACCGGAAAGTGTAACTATCAAGTTTTTTAGCTAAGTAATGTATGACAATAATTTCGAATGTGTTAACTGGCAGGTTGAGATTATTTAAAGCATTTATATTGGCTGAGATTTCATCAATGAATTTAGATATGCTGACTTGGGATTCTTGTTGAACCAATGGTACGTCCAGGACATTCCCGACATGGTGGGCGGAAACAATTAGCTTACTGTCATATCTATTCTTCAACAGATCGATAGCCACCGCGTAATTCTCATGAGTGATTGGTAATGACTTTATTACGTTAAGCGCCTCGCCATATAATGACGAGTGCAAATAGTGAAGTTTCTGTATGTCCGTCAGATCGGCTCTGACGTGAATTAGTTCAAGAAAAATGTGATAATAATGTTGCCACTCAACAATACTACCCGCAAACCGTGGTAATTTGATTGGTTCCAACTGAATGGGGGGTGTTTTAAGCTGTTTACTTTCAGCATTAATTACTGGTTTCTGGTTCATATGCTCAGCTTGCTCCAGCAGGTGTTGCAATTTACACTCTATATTACAAAGATCGTCTTTCGTTTGTACCCTATCACTCGTTAAAGCAAAGTCCGCTTCCTCGGCTTCGATTTGGGATTGAATCTCATCGTATTTCGTGGATAATTCCATCAAATGTCGCAGTTTCATTTTCAGCGCATGATGATCGCTGGTTTCCAAATCGAAGTTATCCGCGAAAGTATTTACGCGTGATATTGAGGCTTTAATTGTGCCTCGTTTTTTTATTAGAGCCCTTACATCTGCCATTATTACAATTTAAGGAAAAAGAAAAATACTTTGGAAGAATTTGAGCATAGAGCATGTGAACCATAAACTTAAGTTTTGATAAATTTGCATACGTTGCGGCAGCTAGCGATCTGGTTTATATGAACGTAATACTTGCTAGAACATAGGCTTACTCTCTCTATTAATCAAGCTTTGTCGGCAATTAAAATTATTAAAATTATGAATTTAAATTATAGTAACATATATTTTTATCTTTGATGTTTGAACTCACAATGAACTGCCAACCTCTTACTAACTTGTATTGTGTAATGATGGTGTGTGTTTATACAAAGGTGTTAAAAAATAGCTGCTAAATGTAAAATATTGCTAAACGTTAAATATAAGTAAAAAGTTCATAGTCACGTGGACATTGATCCAGTCGTGCTGAAGCTGGCTTCGATCCCGTTGCTCGATCCTGTTAGGAGCTGTTGCACCTCCTGTCTCTACTGGTCAGATGACGCCTTATGTTGTAGCCCTCCATAATTTAAAGCTGTGGAACTTTTTTACGTAAAATCGCAAATGCTGTCCTGTCGTGTCCCGTCGTCTCTGGTCTACTGCTCTGCCGAATCTTGTCGTATTGATTGTGATGTAATTTACAAAAATGGTGTCGCTCAGGACGAAAATGCGGTCGCTCAGGACCAAAATGATGTCGCTTGCGAGAATAAATCCAGCTCGGTTGGACCAAAAATGTGGTCGTTTTGGGCCAAAAATCTGATATCCGTCCCGTGAGGACCAAAAATGTTGTCGCTGCGGACAAAGAAATGCGGTCGCTTGTGGACCAAAAATAAGAAATCCTGCCCGGATGACCAGAAATATTGCGGATTGCAAGCTCTTGAAAATCTTGAGTTGCTCCGAAAACGCTATGTAGGAAAGGCTGGATTTTAAACGAAAAGAAGTGGACTGTAATTCTGTTGTTTGATATGCATTTATTGAAATGTTATGATTTATAGACCATGGTCGACACGTGCGGATGTTTTAGAGGCCATAACGACCATAAATTAGTTTTGAAAGAAGTCGTAGTCCATTGTAAATGGACGCAGGTTGTCTGAGTAAATTAATAAGTACGATACATAATTAAGAATGATCCAGAAGCCGCGGCTGGAAGAGAGAATTTTAACGAGAGCACAGCTCGGAGCCTGGTTAGAAACTAAACTAATTAGTCTCCCGTCGGTCAGCTGGCCGCCGACAGCGTTTGATAAGTAAGTGACGTCACCGCCCGTGTCGCATTGCAGTGGTTACTACACACAGCTGATAAACAAAGTACAAAATTTGAACAGGTAGAAACCACTTCACCAGTTGTAGCTTAACACATTTCATTTTCATGTTTTTCATTTTTTTTGTGTTTTTTTTTTTATATTTAAAATAGCTTTTGCATATAAAGTACTACTATCACTTACTAACAGCATCAGAAGCTGTCCTCAAATTAAAAGAAATATCACAATTAAGAGATGCCAGTCCAGTTCAACTGAATTTTGAAAGAAAAAACGATAGTTCCGGAATGAATTTGCTATCATTAAAATAACCTGGGTATTCCGGATATAAGTACTGTAAAGAAGCATCAAGAATTAAAGCAAAAGTCTCTTTTTTGTTGTTGTGTTAAGATAACTAGCCAGGACATTACTTGACGAGAGAATCAAGTGGTGCCAAGTGCACATCTAGGAATTAAGTTAACTTTTTTGCAAAAGGTAACTTACACAGCACACCAGAAACATTGTTCTGAGACATACCTGTCTAGATTGGCCTCAGCAAGCTAGCCACTAATAAGTTCCTTGATTTTCTTACATTTCCTCTTGGCCTGACAATTGGGTAACGGATGAACGGGCCGTAGACACCAACAGGGCACACCTCGGTACTCAGCCGGACATAATAAAAAGCAAACGCCCGTTATTAAAGAAAACAATGAAAACTTTCTTCAGCAGCCTGACAAGAAACGTATCGCTGCATCGAAGGGACCAGCTCGAGAGAGAGCCCGATCGCCACCAGTTTAAAGCTGAACCACCAACAACGCCCCCACACAGCGGGACAGTGAAACTCAAGTCGCGCCGTGTCGCTACTAGATAGCGTCGCGAGTATCCAATTAGTATGTTGACGTAACGAAATTCCTTAGTTACGGCACACCCCCACAACAAAAGGAGTCCAACGGGTTGGACGACACTGGGTCGGCTACAATTGAAGGAAAGCTGGGGACTAACTAAAACAGTTTAAAAATTAAAATTAAGAGGAAGTTGAAAACGAAAGGACACCGGAAAGAAGGACAAGGTGTGTGTGTGTGTAGCTGGGTGTGTGTAAGTGTGGAAGATACCGGGAGTGTGAGCGGTCGCGACCTAAAGCCATAGAAAGAGGAAAGGAGAGGAGAGGAGCTAAAATACCGATAAAATTTTAAAACCCCATTTAACCCCCTCCTAAAAACAGTTAAAAACACTAAAAGGTAAAACATTAAACCATAAAATTATTAAAACACAAATCCTCCAGAGAAGCCCCCCGAAAACCTAACCCAAGGACCCTAACTAATCCTAACCAGGGTGGCACAAGAAAATAAAAATACCCTTCACTCAATGAACCTCCACTTGAGGACACGCCTTCAAATACGACACATGGGCCACTCTCACCTGCAAACCGTCTTCCAGACCCACCAGGCGGGCAGTAACCGGCGAGACAAACTCTGAAATACGGAAAGGTCTCATCCATCGATAACAAAGCTTGGCGGCGCGACCTTCCACCCTAGAGCTGAGCGGGTGGCTCCTACAATATACCAACTGGCCCACCTTGAAAAGGTTGGGGACTCTCCCCGCGTTATAACGACGCCGCACGCACTTGCGCGATCGGAGCAGAGCTCTCCTCATTTCTTTCCAACTGTGAGAGACCCCCCCCCCCGTTCGGCGAATCCGGAAGAAGATCCTCCAATCTCCACAAATTGCTAAGGGGGTGTGCAGGGGAGAAACCAAACATGACCTAAAAGGCACGGCTCTATGACTTTCATGAAGGGAGGAGTTGAAAGCCATTTGTAACCACTGAAGTTTCTGGTCCCACGTGTTCTGCTGTTCCGCGTGGTAAGCGATGGGGGCGGATCTAAGATTGCGATTGAATCGCTCAGCGTGGGAAGGTTGCGGGTGATAAGGGGAAATGGTTACATGTCGAATGCCGTGCCTGAAACACATGTTTCGCAACTGCCTCGAGATGAATTGGGGGCCATTGTCTGAGACAATGTTGGAGGGAAGCCCGAAATGCTGAAAGATGCTGGTCTGAAGGGCTATGATGGTAGTAGCAGCACTTGCCTGACGCAAGGGATGTAGCCAGACATACTTAGAGAAGGCGTCCACACAAACAAGGAGGAACGAATTCCCGGCCTTGCTACGTGGGAAAGGACCCACGTAGTCGATGAAAACATTCTCCATAGGTCTGCTAGCCACCTCAGAAGACAGCAACCCCAACTTGGTGTTCTGAGCGGGCTTGTTCAGACTGCACAGATGACAGCACTTCACCCGGGTGACGATGTCCCGGTCCATGCCCTTCCAGATGAAGTTCTTTCGAATCGCGGCGATGGTCTTAGAAACACCCAAATGGCCTCCCACCGGGGAATCATGATAATACTGGAAGACCATGGGTACAAGCTTGCACGGCCGAATTATCTTAGGAACCCGTCCTCTACGTTCCTTGCAACAGAGGACGTCATTGGACAGATGATAACGAGCCTTAGTATCGCCTGATTTAATATTTTCGATGATCGGACCCAACGTCTCATCATCAAGCTGATGAGGGATAACATCAGTAAAGGCGAGGGGAAACTCCAAGTGTAAGGCGTAGGGTTCATATATTGGCTCCTCACTGGGTAGATGGTACATACGTGACAAAGCTTCGGCAACAACATTTTGGGCCCCCGTATATGCTGTGCCCTGAACTTAAAAGATGAAATTTTGACCACCCAGCGGCCAATTTTACTCAGTTGACGGGGGTGCGCCAGAAGCCAAGAGAGAGCCTGGTTGTCGGTCTCTAAAAGGAACTCAGCATGTTCCAAATACCTCCTAAATTTGTCCAGGGCGAAGACTACAGCCAAACACTGCAACTCATACACAGAGGATTTCTTTTCAGTGTCAGTGAGGGTCCTAGATACAAAAGCAACTGGCTGCCGAGCACCATCCACCTCCTGCGAGAGCACGGCGCCGATCGCCACAGAGCTGGCGTCCGACTGCAAAATAAATGGCTTCGTGAAGTCAGGCATCCGAAGCACGGGCGGTGACAGAATGGACTCTTTCAGAATCTCAAAGGCTCGCTGCTGTTCGTCGACCCACACAAATTGGCCCCTTTTTTCTTAAGGACTTTACAGGAGCAGCAATCTCTGCGGCCCCGGGGATGAACCGCCGATAAAAGTTAACCATCCGTACAAAGCGGGCCACCCCTTTAGCGTCCCGAGGAGGAGGAAAATCCCGAATGGCCTGCGTCCTCTCTGGGTCTACAGTGACCCCTTTATGAGACACAAGGTGACCGAGGAAAGAAATTTCCTCCTGGGCAAATTTCACCTTGCCGGGGTTTAACGTAAGCCCCGCGCGCCTCAGGCGACACAACACCTCTTGGAGATGATCCATGTGTTCCTCTAAGGTGGTGCTGTAAATCAGGAGATCATCGAGATAATTAAACACGTACTGAAATTTAACATCGTGGAACACCGTGTTTAGTAGACGTGTCAACGTCTGAGCACCAACAGCCAATCCCATGGGGAATCTCTTTTATTGGTACAGGTTCCACGGTACGCAAAAGGCCGTGTACGGCCGGGAATCCTTGTGTAAGGGAATCTGGTCTTTTAAAAACCTCGACGGTAAATTTTAAAACCTTTACAAAAATATAATTTCGATATTTTGGCAATAAATTATTATTAACATTAATAAATAAAAAAAAATCTAGAGGTTTTCAAAAGTTAATACATCTAATAAAAATAAGTTTTTTTTTTATTACAGGACACCTCTGGTTGTACTATTTTAATTAATTTACACAAACAACATGCACCATCTGAAATCTCATTCAAAAACTAAGAATGATAACAATATAATTAGTAAAGACATAATATAATTTGGTATTTACGTTCTTTAGTATGAAATTTACAATGTGAGTGCACAATAGTGATAATAAATTGGGTTAACATGGTACGAGCATTCTTTTTTTTTTTTTTAGGTACAATGTAAGAACTAAGAATGATAACAATCTAATCAGTAACGACATAATATTAAATATAAGTTGGTAGTTATGTTCTTTAGTATGAAATTCACTATGTGTGTGCTCAATTTTTACTAAACTTTGCATAGCTCAATGGTTTTCTGATTTCATAGTGTATACCATTATTAAGGAAAATATTAGATAACTAGGTCTCTCAAAATGTAGAATGTTTTATACATATATATTTGTGTATACGAATGACTAGATCCCATAACACTATTTATATTCTCATCACTCAACAATTAATTAATATAGTCATTCAACATATTTTAAACTGAGCAAACATTATTAAGTTCCATTAGATTTATATATGTATACAAAAAAAGTTAACATTGATTTTAGATACATAGAGAATTAAAATAAATCCTAAATCCCAAAACGTGTAGGGATATAACATAGTTTGAACCAATGTGATGGACAGTTCACTACCTGTCCTGAGAAGGAGTTGCACTCAATACATATGACTTCATCATTTTCTTTTAACTTACATGCACTTAACAAATTTCACACAAAACAGTTACATGGATAACACTGACAAATACTGAGAGACTTTCTCAGAGAAAATAAAGGAACCAGGTATTCTTTACTCTAGTAACGCTGGGAAGTGCCTTCACACTGCAAGGTTTAGGTAGATACCACTTCACCAGTTGTAGCTTAACACATTTCATTTTCATGTTTTTCATTTTTTTTGTGTTTTTTTGTTGTTTTATATTTAAAATAGCTTTTTCATGTAAAGTATTATTATAACTTACTAACAGCATCAGAATCTGTCCTCAAAATTATAAGAAATATCACAATTAAGAGATGGCAGTCCAGTTCAACTGAATTTTGAAAGAAAAAACGATAGTTCAGAAATGAATTTGCTATCATTAAAATAACCTGGGTATTCCGGATATTAAGTACTGTAAAGAAGCATCAAGAATTAAAGCAAAAGTCTCTTTTTTTTGTTGTGTTAAGATAACTAGACAGGATATTACTTGACGAGAGGATCAAGTGGTGCCAAATGAATATCTACGAATTAAGTTAATTTTTTTTTGCAAAAGGTCACTTACACAGCACACCAGAAACATTGTTCTGAGACATACCTGTCTAGATTGGCCTCAGCAAACTAGCCATTAATAAGTTCCTTGATTTTCTTACATTTCCTCTTGGCCTGACAATTGGGTAACGGATGAACGGGCCGTAGACACCAACAGGGCACACCTCGGTACTCAGCCGGACATAATAAAAATCATACGCCCGTTATTAAAGAAAACAATGAAAACTTTCTTCAGCAGCCTGACAAGAAACGTATCGCTGCATCGAAGGGACCAGCTCGAGAGAGAGCCCGATCGTCACCAGTCTAAAGGCGAACCACCAACAACGCCCCCACACAGCGGGACAGTAAAACTCAAGTCGCGCCGTGTCGCTACTAGATAGCGTCGCGAGTATCCAATTAGTATGTTGACGTAACGAAATTCCATAGTTACGGCACACCCCCACAACTAAAGGAGTCCAACGGGTTGGACGACACTGGGTCGGCTACAACTGGAGGAAAGCTGGGGACTAACTAAAACAGTTTAAAAGTTAAAATTAGGTGGAAGTTGAAAACGAAAGTACACCGGAAAGAAGGACAAGGTGTGTGTGTGTGTGTGTGTGTAGCTGGGTGTGTGTAAGTGTGGAAGATACCGGGAGTGTGAGCGGTCGCGACCTAAAGCGATAGAAAGCAGAAAGGAAAAAAAAAGAAGAGCTGAAATACCGATAAAATTTTAAAACCCCATTTAACACCCCCTAAAAACAGTTAAAAACTCTAAAAGGTAAAACATTAAACCCGAAAATTATTAAAACCCAAATCCTCCAGAGAAGCCCCCCGAAAACCAAACCCAAGGACCCTAATTAATCCTAACTGGGGTGACACAAGAAAATAAAAATACCCTTCACTCAATGAACCTCCACTTGAGGACACGCCTATAAATACGACACATGGGCCACTCTCACCTGCATACCGTCCTCCAGACCCACCAGACGGGCAGTAACCGGCGAGACAAACTCTGAAATACGGAAAGGTCCCATCCAGAGCCTGGTTGTTGGTCTCTAAAAGGGACTCAGCATGTTTCAAATACCTCCTAAATTTGTCCAGGGCGAAGACTACAGCCAAACACTCCAACTCATACACAGAGGATTTCTTTTCAGAGTCAGTGAGGTTCCTAGATACAAAAGCAACTGGCTGCCGAGCACCATCCACCTCCTGCGAGAGCACGGCGCCGATCGCCACAGAGCTGGCGTCCGACTGCAAAATAAAGGGCCTCGTGAAGTCAGGCATCCGAAGCAAGGGCGGTGACAGAATTGATTCCTTCAGAATCTCAAAGGCTCGCTGCTGTTCGTCGCCCCACACAAATTTGGCCCATTTTTTTCTTAAGGACTTTAGGGGAGCAGCAATCTCTGCGGCCTCGGGGATGAACCGCCGATAAAAGTTAACCATCCCTACAAAGCGGGCCACCACTTTAGCGTCCCGAGGAGGAGGAAAATCCCGAATGGCCTGCGTCCTCTCTGGGTCTACAGTGACCCCTTTATGAGACACAAGGTGACCGAGGAAAGAAATATCCGCCTGGGCAAATTTCACCTTGTCGGGGTTTACCGTGAGCCCCGCGCGCCTCAGGCGACAAAACACCTCTCGGAGATGATCCATGTCTATAATCATAAGTCTATAACCAGCAGATGCTTCCCTCCTGGTTTAGGCACCAAGAATGCTGGACTGGCATAGGCCGACGTGGAAGGTTCAATGACACCTTGGTCTAACAATTCCTGAACCTTCTCACGCAAAATGGTCATTTTGGGAGGGGCGAATTTATAAGGGTGCGAACGGACAACCGAGGAGTCACAAAGGCGGATACGATACTCCAGATTATGTGTGAGTCCGAGATTGTTAGGAACCCCCCCGAAAACCAAACTCAAGGACCCTAATTAATCCTAACTGGGGTGGCACAAAAAAATAAAAATACCCTTCACTCAATGAACCTTCACTTGAGGACACGCCTTCAAATACGATACATGGGCCACTCTCACCTGCATACCGTCCTCCAGACCCACCAGACGGGCAGTAACCGGCGAGACAAACTCTGAAATACGGAAAGGTCCCATCCATCGATAACAAAGCTTGGCGGCGCGACCTTCTACCCTAGAGCTGAGCGGGTGGTTCCTACAATATACCAACTGGCCCACCTTGAAAAGGTTGGGGACTTTCCCCGCGTTATAACGACGCCGCACGCGCTCGCGCTATCGGAACAGAGCTCTCCTCACCTCTTTCCACCTGTGAGAGACCCCCCGTTCGGCGAATACGGAAGAAGATGCTCCAATCTCCACAAATTGCTAAGGGGGTGTGCAGGCGAGAAACCAAACATGACCTCAAAAGGCACGGCTCTATGACTTTCATGAAGGGAGGAGTTGAAAGCCATTTGTAACCACTGAAGATTTTGGTCCCACGTGTTCTGCTGTTCCGCGTGGTAAGCGATGGGGGCGGATCTATGATTGCGATTGAGTCGCTCAGCGTGGGAAGGTTGCGGGTGATAAGGGGAAGTGGTTACATGTCGAATGCCGTGCCTGAAACACATGTTTCGCAACTGCCTCGAGATGAATTGGGGGCCATTGTCTGAGACAATGATGGGGGGAAGCCCGAAATTCTGAATGATGCTGGTCTGAAGGGCTATGATGGTAGTAGCAGCACTTGCCTGACGCAAGGGAAGTAGCCAGACATACTTAGAGAAGGCGTCCACACAAACAAGGAGGAACGAATTCCCGGCCTTGCTACGTGGGAAAGGACCCACGTAGTCGATGAAAACCTTCTCCATAGGTCTGCTAGCCACCTCAGAAGACAGCAACCCCAACTTGGTGTTCTGAGCGGGCTTGCTCAGACTGCACATATGACAGCACTTCACCCGGGTGGCGATGTCCCGGTCCATGCCCTTCCAGATGAAGTTCTTTCGAATCGCGGCGATGGTCTTAGAAACACCCAAATGGCCTCCCACCGGGGAATCATGATAATACTGGAAGACCATGGGTACAAGCTTGCACGGCCGAATTATCTTAGGAACCCGTCCTCTACGTTCCTTGCAACAGAGGACGTCATTGGACAGATGATAACGAGCCTTAGTATCGCCTGATTTAATATTTTTGATGATCGGACCCAACGTCTCATCATCAAGCTGATGAGGGATAACATCAATAAAGGCGAGGGGAACTCCAAGAGTAAGGCGCAGGGTTCATGGTAGATGGTACATACGTGACAAAGCTTCGGCAACAACATTTTGGGTCCCCCGTATATGCTGTGCCCTGAACTTAAAAGATGAAATTTTTAACACCCAGCGACCAATTTCACCCAGTTAACGGGGGTGCGCCAGAAGCCAAGAGAGAGCCTGGTTGTCGGCCTCCAAAAGGAACTCAGCATGTTCCATATACCTCCTAAATTTGTCCAGGGCGAAGACTACAGCCAAACACTTAAACTCATACACAGAGGATTTCTTGTCAGTGTCAGTGAGGGTCCTAGATACAAAAGCAACTGGCTGCCGAGCACCATCCACCTCCTGCGACAGCACGGCGCCGATCGCCACAGAGCTGGCGTCCGACTGCAAAATAAAGAGCTTCGTGAAGTCAGGCATCCGAAGCACGGGCGGTGACAGAATGGACTCCTTCAGAATCTTAAAGGCTCGCAGCTATTCGTCGCCCCACACAAATTGGCCCCTTTTTTTCTTAAGGACTTTAGGGGAGCAGCAATCTCTGCTGCCCCGGGGATGAACCGCCGATAAAAGTTAACCATGCCTACAAAGCGGGCCACCCCTTTAGCGTCCGGAGGAGGAGGAAAATCCCGAATGGCCTGCGTCCTCTCTGGGTCTACAGTGACCCTTTTATGAGACACAAGGTGACCGAGGAAAGAAATATCCTCCTGGGCAAGTTTCACCTTGTCGGGGTTTACCGTGAGCCCCACGCGCCTCAGGCGACACAACACCTCTCGGAGATTATCTATGTGTTCCTCTAAGGTGGTGCTGTAAATCAGGAGATCATCGAGATAATTAAACACGTACTGAAGTTTTACATCGTGGAACACCGTGTCTAGTAGACGTGTTAACGTCTGAGCACCAACAGCCAATCCCATGGGGACTCTCTTATATTGGTACAGGTTCCACGGTACGCAAAAGGCCGTGTACAGCGGAGAATCCTTGTGTAAGGGAATCTGGTGGTAGGCAGAATTGAGATCAAAAATTGTGAAATAGCGGGCATGCGAAAACCAGTCAAAGGCGGAATGCAGGTCCGGGAGGGGCACTGACTCCACCTCTATATTTTGATTTAATTTCCGATAGTCTATAACCAGCCGATGCTTCCCTCCTGGTTTAGGGACCAAGAATGCTGGACTGGCATAGGCCGACGTGGAAGGTTCAATGACACCCTGGTCTAACAATTCCTGAACCTTCTCACGCAAAATGGTCATTTTGGGAGGGGCGAATTTATAAGGGTGCGACCGGACAACCGAGGAGTCACAAAGGCGGATACGATACTCCAGATTATGTGTGAGTCCGAGATTGGCAGTCAGCACCTCGGAGAACTCCTCACACAATTGACGGAATGTGGTCTCTTGGGACTGGCTTAAATTATTAATAGCCGCCGGGGGTTGAAGTTCTTCAAGTCCCTCCCCCGACTCATCCCGATATCCAAAAAAGGGAATGCGCACGGCACGGTTAAACTTAAAGAAACAAACGTGCCCCTGGGTATCGAGAACCAGACCACTTTTCATGATGAAGTCCGCACCCAAAATACAATCGACGCTCAGATTCGGAGCGACAAGAAACTCCCACATCCACGAAAAGTAATTTATTTTGATTTTGAAGGCCACCAATTTTGAGGTAGGCAAAACCTCCCTCGATGCCGTCCAACACACCACCGACGAAACTGCACTCGCCTTAATTAGAGAGTCCCTAACCAACTGCTGGTAAACCCGGGAGGAGATTAAACACCGCGCCGATCCCGAGTCCACCAAGGCCATAATACGGCCCTTTCCAACCTCTAACTCGAGATAGGGACACACGGAGAGACCAGGACGAATCGGCTTAGGATAGGGCTCCCCGGACGGGTGCCCATCTTCAACCGCACATAACGGAACATAAGATGCGCTAACGCTACGACGCGTGGGTGGGGAACGGCGTCCCCTCAATCCCCCCCCACGCGGGCCGTTTTTGAAGGGCGGTTCTCACGCGGGAACTCCGACCTTTTTAAATGGCAATTACGGGCCAAGTGCCCCATCTTACCACAAGTATAACAACTATAGTTTTTCCTTTCAGTGTTGTTACTTCGTTTCTCCCGGGAAGGTGGCCGCTGTTGACCAGATGTGGAACAGGGGACAGGGAATTCGGGAGTGCGGGAGCGAGTCTCATCATTCATCTGGATGGTGCGGGCGAAGACACAAGCTCTGCTGAGATCCGCGAAGCTTCGCGGTCTCTCCAGGAACACCAACCTTGACCTCTCCTGAGGATTGAGGCCCTCCAAGATGACACGCACCACCTCAGCCTCCGACACGTCCACACGCAGCACACGGGCAGCACTTTTGATTGAATTTTTGAACACGTTTAACTTTTCCCTGTGCCCCTGAACTCTATAAAATAATCTTTGCCGCATCTGGTCACGCAGCCTGCCGGGCATAAACAGCTCCAGAACATCCCTGTGGAAAGCATCAAAATCTCCGCCCGCGCCGAGATGCCAGACCACACGATCCAGTAGAGGTGCCCGACAATAAGGGTAGATCATATTTAAAACCGAGGCACCAGTCACCCCAGGGAAGTCATAAATGCCGAAAATCCCTTCAAAACATTTTACCAGCTGGACTTGATCCAGCCCGTCGACCTCAGGAAGCCGACGGAGGAGGTCATAAATGGGGTTCGGCAACGACTCATATTTGACGCTGGCAAGGGTGGTACCAAACCCACGAGGGACTTCCACCTGATCACCCTGAAATCCCTGGGGGCGACTGCCCAACGAAATAAGAGGACGTTCCTCGACCAGAGCACTACATGCTTCCCCGAGGAGATCCACCCGCTCAGTGGCCACGGTCCGGCGCGTGAGCATCTCTTTCGGTTTACCAGGACTCTCCGGAGCCTCCCCAGGTAGGCAAATTTTTGACTGCAGGGCCTTCGCAGCCCGTCCAACCTCCTCCTCCAGTCCGTCCTGCGACAACAAATTACGGAGACGAGCGGACAAGTGGTGTATTCTTTGGGTCACCCGCTGCCAAACTGGGGTAGAACTCCCTATGTATTCAGAGTCCTCCATCAGGGTGGAGAACTCCGTCCACTTATCAGAACACAAGGCTAACTCCTCCGCCAGATCCTCAATCTCGACTCTCTGGAGGGACCATCCCCCACCAGCAGCTCCCGCAGTTGTCTCCTCAAGGTCGCTACATCCCTCTGGGGAACCCACCCCGCAAGCGTATCTTAAACTGGAGTTCATCTTTATTAAAATACTCGGACACCAGACCGCCACCCTCACGCCGCCCACTACTCTGCCCAGCCTCTGACATCGTTCCACAATACTAAGACTTCAATGCAACCAAGCAATAACAATCAATGCACCCCAGGGTTCCCGACCCGACACCGGACCAACAACCAAGACCAAGACGATATGTTGTAAGACCAACAAAGACAATGACAAGAACACGAACACAAACAAACAAATAGACACTTAACTGCGAACACCCCAAAGATACAATCCGGAATCACTAACCCGCCTGGGCTCACCCCCAGGTGTCCCGGCCCGGCAACCGCTCCCAAAGACCAAATTTTTACAACAATGCTAAACAAATAATTACAGTAAAAACTTCATAATCAACCCTTCCTAAGCGCACTACATTCATCGAGATATGAGGACACACCACAAAACTGACAGTGCATGTCCAATTAAAGTATTGAGGCCACCGCGTCAATTTCCAATTTTTGGCTCAGAGGTGGCCAGGCCTACGTCCAACCACGCTCTGCTAACATTTGTGAGCCGCTCATCATTGACATCACAACACATTAACCATACAGAATTCAGAATTTTCTACTTTCTTAAAATGTGTAACTAAATTCTACAGCTTACCTGGATGACCGGCTCACTTGTTCAAAACCAGGAGGAGGCCTCCTAGTGAAAGAAAGGCCTCGTGCTGGGGAACGATTAGGCAATTGAATTAATGAGGTGACCTCAATTTCCAAACTCAGCAAATAACAAATTTATTGGTTCTCTAAAAATTTTTTTTTTTAAGCCTTACAATTTTATGTACAATGCGTGTACTTCATAGTACCCAGAATATAGAAGTTTTTTATTTAAAATAGCAATTATCGTGCAACAAAATCTCGACGGTAAATTTTAAAACCTGTACAAAAATATAATTTCGATATTTTGGCAATAAATTATTATTAACATTAATAAATAAAAAAATAAATCTAGAGGTTTTCAAAAGTTAATACATCTAATAACAATAAGTTTTTTTTTTATTACAGGACACCTCTGGTTGTACTATTTTAATTAATTTACACAAACAACATGCACCATCTGAAATCTCAATCAAAAACTAAGAATGATAACAATATAATTAGTAAAGACATAATATAATTTGGTATTTATGTTCTTTAGTATGAAATTTACAATGTGAGTGCAGAATAGTGATAATAACATTGGATTAACATGGAACGAGCATTCTTTTCTTTTTTTTCAGGTACAATGTAAAAACTAAGAATGATAACAATATAATCAGTAACGACATAATATTAAATATAAGTTGGTAGTTATGTTCTTTAGTATGAAATTCACTATGTGTGTGCTCAATTTTTACTAAACTTTGCATAGCTCAATGGTTTTCTGATTTCATAGCGTATATACCATTATTAAACAAAATATCAGATAACCAGGTCTCTCAAAATGTAGAATGTTTTATACATACATATTTGTGTATACGAATGACTTGATCCATAACACTATTTATATTCTCATCACTCAACAATTAATTAATATAGTCATTCAACATATTTTAAACTGAGCAAACATTATTAAGTTCCATTATATTTAAATATGTATACAAAAAAGTTAACATTGATTTTAGATTCATAGAGAATTAAAATAAATCCTAAATCCCAAAACGTGTAGGGATATAACATAGTTTGAACCAATGTGATGGACAGTTCACTACCTGTCCTGAGAAGGAGTTGCACTCAATACATATGACTTCATCATTTTCTTTTAACTTACATGCACTTAACAATTTTCACAAATATCCTGGGTATTCCGGATATTAAGTACTGTAAAGAAGCATCAAGTATTAAAGCAAAAGGCTCTTTTTTTGTTGTTGTGTTAAGATAACTAGCCAGGACATCACTTGACGAGAGAATCAAGTGGTGCCAAATGCACATCTAGGAATTAAGTTAAATTTTTTTTGCAAAAGGTCACTTACACAGCACACCAGAAACATTGTTCTGAGACATACCTGTCTTGATTGGCCTCAGCAAACTAGCCATTAATAAGTTCCTTGATTTTCTTACATTTCCTCTTGGCCTGACAATCGGGTAACGGATGAACGGGCCGTAGACACCCCCAGGGCACACCTCGGTACTCAGCCGGCCATAATAAAAATCATACGCCCGGTATTAAAGAAAACAATGAAAACTTTCTTCAGCAGCCTGACAAGAAACGTATCGCTTCATCGAAGGGACCAGCTCGAGAGAGAGCCCGATCGCCACCAGTCTAAAGCCGAACCAACAACAACGCCTCCACACACGCGGAACACTGAAACTCAAGTCGCGCCGTGTCGCTACTAGATAGCGTCGCTAGTATCCAATTAGTATGTTGCCGTAACGAAATTCCTAAGTTACGGCACACCCCCACAACAAAAGGAGTCCAACGGGTTGGACGACACTGGGTCGGCTACAACTGGAGGAAAGCTGGGGACTAACAAAAACAGTTTAAAAGGTAAAATTAGGTGGAAGTTGAAAACGAAAGGACACCGGAAAGAAGGACAAGGTGTGTGTGTGTGTAGCTGGGTGTGTGTAAGTTTGGAAGATACCGGGAGTGTGAGCGGTCGCGACCTAAAGCGATAGAAAGAGGAAAGGAAAGGAGAGGAGCTAAAATACCGATTAAACATTAAAAACCCATTTAACACCCCCCCCACTAAAAACAGTTAAAACTCTATAAGGTAAAACATTAAACCCGAAAATTATTAAAACCCAAATCCTCCAGAGAAGCCCCACGAAATCCAAACCCAAGGACCCTAATTAATCCTAACTGGTGTGGCATAAAAAAATAAAAATACCCTTCACTCAATTAAACTCCACTTGAGGACACGCCTTCAAATACGACACACTGGCCACTCTCAACTGCATACCGTCCTCCAGACACACCAGGCGGGCAGTAACCGTCGAGACAAACTCTGAAATAAGAAAAGGTCCCATCCATCGATAACAAAGCTTGGCGGCGCGACATTCTACCCTAGAGCTGAGCGGGTGGCTCATACAATATACCAACTGGCCCACCTTGAAAAGGTTGGAGACTCTCCCTGCGTTATAACGATGCCGCACGCGAACGCGCGATCGGAGCAGAGCTCTCCTCACCACTTTCCACCTGTGAGAGACCCCCCCGTTCGGCGAATCCGGAAGAAGATTCTCCAATCTACACTAATTGCTAAGGGGGTGTGCAGGGGAGAAATCAAACATGACCTCAAAAGGCACGGCTCTATGACTTTCATGAAGGGAGGACTTGAAAGCCATTTGTAACCACTGAAGATTCTGGTCCCACGTGTTCTGCTGTTCCGCGTGGTAAGCGATGAGGGCGGATCTAAGATTGCGATTGAATCGCTCAGCGTGGGAAGGTTGCGGGTGATAAGGGGAAGTGGTTACATGTCGAATGCCGTGCCTGAAACACATGTTTCGGAACTGCCTCGTGATGAATTGGGGGCCATTGTCTGAGACAATGGTGGGGGGAAGCCCGAAATGCTGAACGATGCTGGTCTGAAGGGCTATGATGGTAGTAGCAGCACTTGCCTGACGCAAGGGAAGTAGCCAGACATACTTAGAAAAGGCGTCCACACAAACAAGGAGGAACGAATTCCCGGCCTTGCTACGTGGGAAAGGACCCACGTAGTCGATGAAAACCTTCTCCATAGGTCGGCTAGCCACCTCAGAAGACAGCAACCCCAACTTGGTGTTCTGAGCGGGCTTGCTCAGACTGCACATATGACAGCACTTCACCCGGGTGGCGATGTCCCGGTCCATGCCCTTCCAGATGAAGTTCTTTCGAATCGCGGCGATGGTCTTAGAAACACCCAAATGGCCTCCCACCGGGGAATCGTGATAATACTGGAAGACCATGGGTACAAGCTTGCTCGGCAACACTAACTTAGGAAACCGTCCTCTACGTTCCTTGCAGCAGAGGACGCCCTTGTACAGATGATAAGGAGCCTTAGTCTCGCCTGATTTAATATTTTCGATGATCGGACCCAACGTCTCTTCATCAAGCTGATGAGGGATAACATCAATAAAGGCGAGGGGAAACTCCAAGAGTAAGGCGCAGGGTTCATCTATTGGCTCCTCACTTGGTAGATGGTACATACGTGACAAAGCTTCGGCAACAACATTTTGGGTCCCCCGTATATGCTGTGCCCTGAACTTAAAAGATGAAATTTTTAACACCCAGCGGCCAATTTTACTCAGTTGACGGGGGTGCGCCAGAAGCCAAGAGAGAGCCTGGTTGTCGGTCTCTAAAAGGAACTCAGCATGTTCCAAATACCTCCTAAATTTGTCCACGGCGAAGACTACAGCCAAACACTGCAACTCATACACAGAGGATTTCTTTTCAGTGTCAGTGAGGGTCCTAGATACAAAAGCAACTGGCTGCCGAGCACCATCCACCTCCTGCGAGAGCACGGCGCCGATCGCCACAGAGCTGGCGTCCGACTGCAAAATAAATGGCTTCGTGAAGTCAGGCATCCGAAGCACGGGCGGTGACAGAATTTCAAAGGCTCGCTGCTGTTCGTCGCCCCACACAAATTGGCCCCTTTTTTTCTTAACGACTTTAGGGGATCAGCAATCTCTGCGGCCCTGGGGATGAACCTCCGATAAAATTAACCATCCCTACAAAGCGGGCCACCCCTTTAGCGTCCCGAGGAGGAGGAAAATCCCGAATGGCCTGCGTCCTCTCTGGGTCTACAGTGACCCCTTTATGAGACACAAGGTGACCGAGGAAAGAAATTTCCTCCTGGGGAAATTTCACCTTGTCGGGGTTTACCGTGAGCCCCGCGCGCCTCAGGCGACACAACACCTCTCGGAGATGATCCATGTATTCCTCTAAGGTGGTGCTGTAAATCAGGAGATCATCGAGATAATTAAACACGTACTGAAGTTTTACATCGTGGAACACCGGGTCTAGTAGACGTGTTAACGTCTGAGCACCAACAGCCAATCCCATGGGGACTCTCTTATATTGGTAGAGGTTCCACGGTACGCAAAAGGCCGTGTACGGCCGAGAATCCTTGTGTAAGGGAATCTGGTGGTAGGCAGAATTGAGATCAAAAATTGTGAAATAGCGGGCCTGCGAAAACCAGTCAAAGGCCGAATGCAGGTCCGGGAGGGGCACCGACTCAACCTCTATAGCTTATTTTGATTTAATTTCCGATGGTCTATAACCAGCCGATGCTTCCCTCCTGGTTTAGGCACCAAGAATGCTGGACTGGCATAGGCCGACGTGGAAGGTTCAATGACACCCTGGTCTAACAATTCCTGAACCTTCTCACGCAAAATGGTCATTTTGGGAGGGGCGAATTTATAAGGGTGCGAACGGACAACCGAGGAGTCACAAAGGCGGATACGATACTCCAGATTATGTGTGAGTCCGAGATTGGCAGTCAGCACCTCGGAGAACTCCTCACACAATTGACGGAAAGTGGTCTGTTTGGACTGGCTTAAATTATTAATAGTCGCCGGGGGTTGAAGTTCTTCAAGTCCCTCCCCCGACTCATCCCGATATACAAAAAAGGGAATGCGCACCGCACGGTTAAACTTGAAGAAACAAACGTGCCCCTTGATTTCGAGAACCAGACCACTTTTCATGATGAAGTCCGCACCCAAAATACAATCGACGCTCAGATTCGGAGCGACAAGAAACTCCCACACCCACGAAAAGTAATTTATTTTGATTTTGAAGGCCACCAATTTTAAGGTAGCAAAACCTCCCTCGAGGCCGTCCAACACACCACCGACGAAAGTGCACTCGCCTTAATTAGAGACTCCCTAACCAACTGCTGGTAAACCCGGGAGGAGATTAAACACCGCGCCGATCCCGAGTCCACCAAGGGCTTAATACGGCCCTTTCCAACCTCCAACTCGAGATAGGGACACACGGAGAGACCAGGACGAATCGGCTTAGGATAGGGCTCCCCGGATGGGTGCCCAGTTTCAACCGCACATAACGGAACATAAGATGCGCTAACGCTTCCACGCGTGGAGAGGGACCGGCGTCCCATCAATCCCCCCCACGCGGGCCGTTTTTTGAAGGGCGGATCTCACGCAGGACCTCCGACCGATTGAAATGGCAATTCCGGGCCAAGTGCCCCATCTTACCACAAGTATAACAACTATAGTTTCCTTTCAGAGTTGTTACCTCCTTGCTCCCGGGATGGTGGCCGCTGTTGACCAGATGTGGAACAAGGAACAGGGGATTCAGGAGTGCCGGAGCGAGTCTCATCATTCATCTGGATGGTGCGGACGAAGACACAAGCTCTGCTGAGATCCGCGAAGCTTCGCGGTCTCTCCAGGAACACCAACCTTGTCCTCTCCTAAGGATTGAGGCCCTCCAAGATGACACGCACCACCTCAGCCTCCGACACGTCCACACGCAGCACAAGGGCAGCACTTTTGATTGAATTTATGAACACGTTTAACTTTTCCCCGTGCCCCTGTACTCTATAAAATAATGTTTGCCGCATCTGGTCACGCAGCCTTCCGGGCATAAACAGCTCCAGAACAGAACAGGCCATAATAAAAATCATACGCCCGGTATTAAAGAAAACAATGAAAACTTTCTTCAGCAGCCTGACAAGAAACGTATCGCTGCATCGAAGGGACCAGCTCGAGAGAGAGAGCCCGATCACCACCAGTCTAAAGCCGAACCACCAACAACGCCCCCACACAGCGGAACAGTGAAACTCAAGTCCCGCCGTGTCGCTACTAGATAGCGTCGCGAGTATCCAATTAGTATGTTGCCGTAACGAAATTCCTTAGTTACGGCACATTACCTGCTCTCAATTTATCTTCCTCATTTTAGTGAATGTTGTTAGACAAAGATTGGCACTTTCTTAGAAACATTTGTATTTGCTTTTCATAATACTATTCTACCAAATATTATTTCTGAAGTTAAATTAAAAACTTGAAAGTTGTTCAAAGGTACACATATACTTAGTTTAAGCATTTAATACACTTTCTTGAAGTTTATCTACTATAATAAAATAACTTGCACTGGTCCCCTATTATTTCTTGATACTATCACTAATCAGTTTTATAGTTATATATTATCAAGAATTTTATTTATAGAGGATTCTTAAGATTTGTTTTTTTTCATTATAACATAACTTTTATGGGTGCACTTTTACTTATACCTCTAAACACTTTTGTTTACATCTACTTTACATTAGTTTTGTTTTTGGGTGTTATACTTTCGTTTGTGACCTTTAATCTCTTTTGGGGTTTTCATTTTCTTCTTACTGGGTTTTCTTTGGGTATTTCTTGTATTCTTCTTATCCTACTACCTTGTTTCTTCAAAATCTTTCCTTTTTATTAGGTATTTTGATTTGTTCTGGGTATTTACTTCCTTATTCTTATCATAGCTTGTTTCTTGAAAAACAGTTTTTATTCTAGGGGTGTTAGTTTGTTCTGTGTTTTGCCTTACTTACTGATTCTCATTCTTTGTTTCTTCAATACAAAATAGTTTTATTATTGTACGTTGGTTTGTTCTGGGTATTTTCCTTACTTACTCCTATCGCACCTGGGTATTTCCTTACTTTACTTTAGTTTTTTGTTTTATTTTTCATTACTCATATTTGTTGCATAGTTGTTTTTCTTTATTTTTATTTCTTCAAATTATGATTGTACTTTATTGTGGTACTTATTTGTTTTTATTTGGATTTTTCCTTGATTTTATTTTAATTGATTTTTATGTATGATCATATTTCATTAATTATAAAGTGGATAATCTGTCATGCTACACCGTTAACCACAGTATCTGCATGAAATGTTTGCACCAAAATTTAACCGGACCAATAAGTCCTAATGGGTCGTAAATTCCGGCGATAACGGATAATACCCTTCTCTTGTTAAATACCTCCTCTTCGAAATTTCTTTGAAAACTATATATGAAACTATCATCGTTAATATCCCATTGAATACCCAAAGTACGTATAGTTTGATTCTTGTTAAAGTCAAGGGAAGAGTTGGCGTGTGAAGTTATAATGGTTTGATCATTGGAAAACCACTTGTGCAAAGTAAACCCGTATTGACTTAATAAATTTGTAAAGTCGGACTTCATTTGTGATAAAATGTGTGGATTATCTGACCCGGTCATGAGATCGTCCACATAGAAATCGTTTGCGATAGTGGAACAGGCTATAGGGTGTTGAGTTTTGTTTTCCTGGGCTATTTGTGCCAAACATCTTGTGGCCAGAAATGAAGCGCTTGCAGTCCCATATGTGACTGTCCTCAAGGCGTAGTGTTGAAGTTCCCTATGGGGAGCGTCGCGCCAAGCAATTCGTTGCAAATTAGAATACCTGGGAGTAACTAAAATTTGACGGTACATTTTTTCAATGTCCGAAATGAGGACGTATCGGTGCGTTCTAAACCGAGACATAATTGAAAAAAGATCCTGCTGGACCGTGGGACCAACCAATAATGTGTCGTTTAAGGACAAATTATTTGTTGTTTTGGCAGAGCCGTCGAAGACAACTCGCAATTTGGTGGTTATACTAGAACCTTTAAAAACCGAATGGTGCGGTAAGCAGAAGGTGTCTGACTTATTGACTGACAAATCGTAAGAATCAAGCAAAGACATGTGACCCAGTGGTAAATATTCCTGCATGAATTACTATAGTCTTTATGAAGAGCAGGGTTCTGCTTGAACTTAAGTTCCAGTGATTGAAATCTGCGAATAGCTCCGGGAAGAGAATCGCCCAAATGAGAGTTGTGTCCCCTGTGAGGTAGGGACACCACAAAGCTACCACTATTATTGCAGAAAGTGTTAGCGATAAAATGACTTTTGCATTCTGAGTCCTCAACTGAGGGAGTACGGACTGCAACGTCCTCCAATTGCCATAAGTCTTTTAATTGCGATGAAATTGCATTGTTATCTTCGCACGCTATAAATGATGAAACAGGTTTTGTCATGTCGACATTAAAGGACAGGTTACCAGCGAGGATGAATCCCAATTTTGTCTCCTGTATTATGGGAAAGTGTGGGCTGCGGATGAATTTAATAGGTTCAATCAATTGTAAATGGTACTGGGCACCAAGTAATATGTCGTTTTCTGAAGAAAAGTTTAGTTGCGGATCAGCTAAGAATATGTTTTTTGGTATATTTAGGGATGAAATATTAAACGATTCTGCGGGATGATTATTCGTAATACTGGGAAGCACAGCGCAATGCACGTACAGATTGAAATCCTTGTAACGAGAATTCAGCCTTAACCTTGATCTAAAATCAGCTTGACATAGGGAATTGTATATACCAGTGATGGGTAGTTGAGACTTGGTTAATTTTACACCCATGCGGCGTACGAAACTCATGGTACAGAAGTTTGCTTGAGATCCTAAATCTAATAGAATTCTTACTGGATGTTTCCTACCGGCTTGGTCCGTTGTCATGCAGACAGCGGTGGATAACAGAATAGATTTATTTGTTTGTAATTTGAGGGGAAATTTATTGTTGCCCCTGTTTGAAGTGTTACTGCCTGATATGTGAATCATTGTATGATGTCGTTTGGAACATGTCCTACAAGAAAATTTGGAAGGACAGTGTGAGGGCTCATGGCCTGGACGCATGCAATTTAAACAAAGTTTGTATTTAAGTAAAATGTTCTTTCTCTCAAAGGGAGATGTAGCCACGAAATGTGGGCATTCAGACAGCCTACGTTTACCGCGACACAGCTGACAAATGTTATTGTTGATATTAGTATGAAATGTTGACCTAGTGAGCTCAACGGATTTAATAGTCTTGCGATAGGGAATCTTATCGCTAGCTTGTGTTCTGTTTGCTGAACTGGTTGATGCGCCAAAGTTTTGTATTAATTGCCTTCTACTATTTAAAAATTTAATGAAATTGTTGAAATTAGAGAATCGCTGTCGGATAGATTTTCCTTCCATAGTCGACATGTCTGGTTATCGAGTTTCTGAGTTAAATATTGAACAAAAATAATTTCAAAAGTATTTACAGGTAAACTCAATGAATTCAAAGCGTTTATATTTGCGGTGATTTCGTCAATAAATTTTGAAATGCCAACCATGGACTCTTGCTGAATGGACTTCATTTCCAAGACATTCCCTACATGATACGCTGAGACAATTAATTTACTATCATACCTGGCCTTCAATAGCTCAATGGCTACCGCATAATTATTATCGGTGATTGGGAGAGACTTTATTACATTTAACGCGGCTCATCCCTTAGTGAAGAATGTAAGTAATGGAATTTCTGGATGTCAGTCAGGTCCGTTCTGACGTGTACTAACTCCAAGAACATGTTGTAATAGCGCTGCCAATCAATAATGTTGCCTGAGAAGCAGGGCAATTTAGTTGGCTCTAACTGAATAGGGGATGCTTTAGTTGGCGTAACTTCAGCTTGATTTAATGTTTTTTTTGCTCACCTCTTCTACACGTTCTAATAAATTGTGCAGCTTACACTCAATAGTGCAGAGATCATCCTCTGTCTGAACTCTGTCACTTATCGATGTAAAATCAGATTCATCAGCCTCAATTTGGGTCTGAATTTCATCATACTTCGCGGACAACTCCATCAAGTGACGAAGTTTTATTTTTAAAGCATGGTGATCATTTATTTCATGATCGCAATTGTCTGCGAAGGTGTTTATACGGGATATAGAGGCTTTAATTGTGCCACGTTTATTAATCAAAGCTTTCACATCAGTCATGATTGAACTGCAAGCTGGTGATCCGAAATCGATAAATAAATGCAGAACAGGTGAACAATTAATGTAATTTGAGTATTTTATCAAATTCTGATATAATGCGGCAGCCAGTGAGTGGTATAACTTAATCTAATTCCTTATTATAATATGTACTTTTTTTTTTAAATTAGTTATATGAAAATTATTTTGCAAATTTTACTCATTTTTAATGTATATGAAATATATATAAGTGAGGAACTATGCGAAATATAAGTTCATAGTCACTTGAATTATGAGAGTCCTCTGCAGGTTTAAGATGGCTCCGTTGCCTGTCGCTTCCTTGGCGATCCTATCCGGCTGGATTGGTGGCGCAAATCTTGTTTCCGCTTGTCGGGTGATGTTTGAAGTTGTAGCTCTCTGCGCAGGCTTGAAATTCTGATTTTCAATGATGAATGACAAGTGACGATGAAGTGGAATATTTTGCGGTATTAGAAATGATGTCTTGTAGAAGCTTGTACGGCCAAGTATGATTTTTTTTTTTGAAAGTTATGAATGTATGCTCACGGCCAGCAATTTTACGTTTAAGAAGATTCGGGATTGACCAAAATATTATTTGGACCTGTTAAATGAAATATATATCCGGCCCGGAGGACCAAATGTTACGTCTTCGACGCTCTCGAATATTTCTTGAGTTAGTCTTACAACGTGATGCTGGTATAATAAGTTGGATAATATGAAATAACGTAGTGGACTGTATTTTGAATTAACTGTTTATTTGCATTTTGGTAATAATGATTGCATGGCCCATGCAGTGTCGCGTGGCATACATTGCCAAAGTGAGAATTAAATAAATACTGAAAAATATGTTAATACATATTCAAGTAAGATACAAGTAATCTTCAGAATTGAAATAGTTACCTAGCCGCGGCGTTAAGAAGGGTGTTGTCCGGTCAGAGTTTAACAGTAAAAACTAACTTGAACTGCGAGCGAGCGTATTGAGACACGCTGGTAGCAGTTTAGCGGGGGGATGACGTCACTGCACGAATCAGCTGTTTACATATGCAATTATTAAAGGTACAAAGTTTAACACCTCCCTAACTTATACTCAACAAAACAGTGCACAACACGTTAGTTTATTGATTTTCACCAACGTGAAGTTCCTTGAGTTCGAAAAAACCACTAATTTTCGCTGAAAACCGCAGAGCACAACAAACACGTCTAACTGCTACGAACCAGTGACAAGAAATCCTGGACAGTGACACAAGGATATATATATATATATTATGTTTTACAAGTGTGTGCCTAGGACCAAGTCCTATCAACACCCTTGGCCACCATGGGCGTGGAGTCTAATTGTAATTAACCCTGACTAAGCACCCGACGTTGTTTTGGTCGGCACCCCTTGGGTTGCGAGACGTGCAGCTCTACTCCTTCCGTGGGGTTCGGATTATCTACTATCTAGGATTTTTCAGTCCACAAGCATCCCCCCGGGTTCCCCTAAGGGTTCCCGGAACGATACCGCTCACAAACCACCTCGAGTCCAACACCAAATATGGTCAGAGGGCCAAAAAATGCCAGGCCCCCCACCCATACCCGACCGGGGCAAGAGACGGGCGTACCCGCCTCCTGGGGCCCCCCGGTCTCCCGAGGAGTCAGTTTAGACCTCCCGTTCAAGAACGAAAGGCCTCCCACTGACCAAGGGGCGACTTCGTAGCAAGCTACTAGGTCTACCAGCGGCGGCCATTGGCCAGCCTTCCGGGTCCGCACACCCGGGGGCCTTGGTGGAGCCCATCTGTTGTGCACTTGCACCTCCCTCCAAAATACCCTCCCGTCCCTTCCTGTGTGAACAGATATTTATCCGCTCCCAGGCAGATCACCTATTGCAGAATATCCGACCACACAGTTCTTCTTCCCCGTACTCTAACGACTCTCATTGTATAAAAATTCCCTCCCCCTGCCCCCTTAGGACGTTTGTTTATCATGAGTCCCACTGTTGAAAACTGGCCCACCCTCGACTACGTCCTCTGCCTTCTCTCTCGCACCAACGCCACCTCCTTAAGCCAGTGGACTAGGATAATCGTTGCTTCTTCATTCCGTAGTATCTCTCTGAGGTCTAATCTCATCCCGATGTCCATCAATTCCATCTTACACTGGGACCGGCTATTTGCTATCTCTATATCATAGATCACGTGTTCTGGAGAGTCTACTATTTTACACTTCGGACAGAACTCGTCTTCTCTAAATCCAAACCTCTTTAAATACGTTGCAAAATTGCCATGCCCTGTCAAAAACTGTGTCACGTAGCATTTCCTTCTTTAATCTTTCCGATACACCAGGGAACAGTTGGTGTGTTCGTCTTCCTGTATCTGCCCTGTCCCACCTTACCTGCCAATTCCTTATGGCCTCTCTTCTGACTAATGCCCTATTCCCACCTCTTTCAACTCTTACATTATATAACTGTTCCCTTTCCAGGGCTTTTAAGTCTATTGGCATTACACCTGCCAACACTGTTAACGCCTCCTGTACCCTTTCGTGACTGCAAGTAGCATTGTTCTTTGCGCTCTCAAAAGGATATCGGCGTATGTTAGTTTCATTGTATCGGCCCATACAGGAGCTCCATACAGCAGAAAGTGACATAGGGATAGAACTCTCGAATGATAACGGAGACATTTCAAGCCTCTGCTTATACCATCCCCGGCTCTCCATCGAGCGGGAGGTCTTTTGTTCTGAACAATGACCAGGCGCCTGACGATGTTTTGGTCAGTACCCTTGGGTTTGAGACGTGCAGCTCTAACTCTCCATGGGTTACGGAATATCCACTAGCTAGGATTTAACAGCAGATAGGTGCATCCAACTCCACCGCACAAGGCGGGGACACAGAGTCGACGGCCCACAGCCGATACCACAGACCAACCTCGAGTCCAACCCAATACATCGGTGATGAGCCCGGGTAAACCCGGAATCACCCCCGATGCCGGTCGGGGCGCAGACATGGCGTACCCTGCCTACGGGACTCCCCGACCCCCGAGGAGTTGATTCAGCAAGGCCAAAGCAAGCCCTGACACGCCTCCCATCAACAACGGGTCGGCTTCCCATTCTCGGAGACCTACCAAAGGCAGCATTATGCCACAATTTCGGGTCTGCACACCGGGGTTTTGGTTGGCCCTTGTTTTGGCAGTTTAAAGGGACCTCCAGCCCTGTTCCTCTCCTACCCCATTATGTCTTCCTGCCTTTTTTCAGGCTTCACGCCTTTTAAAAAAGGTACCGGGCGTCCCTCGTGAGCTAGACTCTACCACTTACTCTCCCGTACTTTAATCCAGTTCAACTTGTTTGTGCTCCCTTTTCTTCATTCCTAACTATGCCACCTCATGTATCCTATGCTCCTCCCTAATTCTACCTATTTTCGCTGCAATGCCGTTGAAGATATCCACCTCGTCCTTTCGTCGACATATTTCCATTAAATCTAGCCTGACTCCGATCTCACTCACACCTTCTACCAATTTGACCCTTTGTTCCGCAAACATCCAGCAATCATACAGGACATGTTCCGGAGTATCTGGTATCTTACACCACTCACATACATCTGTCGTACACAATCCAAACCTATTCAAATAACTCCTAAAGTTTCCATGTCCTGTAAGGAACTGAGTGCCATAATGATTAAACTCCAATTTATTCCTAATCCTTTCTCTGACGTCAGGTATCTTTAAATAAGACTTTGGAACCTGGGGGACTTTTCCTAACCCTTTATAAAGTACTTTTACTATTCATATTTTCCAATGCCTGGGAAACTTTCCTTCCTGCAGAGCTAAGTTCATTACTGTTGTTACTCTTCCTTTTATTACGTTCCATGCTCTACAGAGGATTTCCACCGTCAAATCATCAAATCCTGGGGCTTTCTTCTTACCCATTGAAAACAGTGCACTCTTAACCTCATCCTCGGTGATCTCTGGCGAATCCTTTTCCACACTACTTCTCTCTGCTCTTCGGATTATTTGCATGTCTGCTTCTGTGTAGCCCTCTGGTTCAGATGGAAGCAACGAGTCTAGCAACTTTTCCGTCAGCATACGAATATCGTGTTCAATAACATCTCCAAATTTCATAGTTGATATCAGCAGCTCTTTTTTACTCTGACCTCTAACAACTTTAAAGGGCATGCCCCACGGATCCCGATTTCCTTCTACGGTGATAAATTTTTCCCAGGTAACCTTTTCTCCTGTCTTACCATAACAAAATATCTGTTACGCGCCGCTCTATACCTGTTTTGTCTAACATCCCTATCCTCTGCTGGAGCAGTGTTAATTCTCCTCCTTAATCTTCTAACGTTGCGTCTTTCCAACTGTAAGTGCCTGTTCCACCATGAGACAGTTCTTACCTTATTACTTTCTCTGGGTATCGACTCCTCTGCCGCAGCTACTATCGTAGTTGTAAGGTCGACCACCTCCGCCTCTATGTCCCCATCCGCTGCATACGGTTGCATCATCCTGTCATTGAGGCTATTTGTAAATTTTTCCCAATCCGCTTTTCTAATAGCAAATCGCCCTTTTTTAATTATACCTCTCCTATCCCTTGTAACTCGTAAGCTCTGAAGCGTATAAATAATTAATCTGTGATCGCTGTTTCCTTCATTTAATACCTTCCAATTTTCTACCCATAAATTTTCTGTGCACAAAGTGATATCTATATTAGTCTCAGCGAATGCCCCCGGCACCCCGGCAAATGTGGATAATTCCCCATCTGTGTTACATATATTTAGAACATTTGCCATTGTGAACGCTTCAAGCTTCTCACCCCTGCTGTCAGTGGTCCTATCAAACCAAAGTTCCGATTTCGCGTTCACATCTCCAGCCATGTAGATCTAACATAGTCCTTTCCCAATGTCTGATATGTATCTCAATATCGTCCCTATATTGGAAATACGAACTCATCATGTACACTTCCCTATCTCCTACTATTACCTTAACACATACATGATGCTCTCCTGACAGCTCTCTGACAAATAGCCCTTCTATTCTATCATTGATGATAACTATGGCTGCTCTTGGTCGTTCGGACGCATAGTAGACCCTATACCCGTCGAGGTGCGGTATACGCCCTCCGCACGAATATGACTCTTGAAGCAGAACAATGTCCAAGCATCTATCCCTTATTACAAAGTTAAGCTCTTCTAGACATATACTCGAGCCCATAACATTGATCTGCCTGACTCTTACTCCTCTATATAGTGGATTTCTAATGTCCATTGTATTGTGTCATTGATATTTTCCTGGCTAGTGCCCGTAGATAAATCGGACATTCCCGAGTACCACATCGATGGTTTGCAGGTTTCTTGGCTGATTTACATACGATGCAGACTGGGGCCTGCTCTCTCTTTTCACAATCCCTGAATGCATGACCTTCTTGTCCGCAGTGCGAGCATATTTGTTTTCCTTTACCCGTGCAGAACCTCTGTGTATGCCCGTATTCTTGGCACATGTAGCACCTAGCTACTGCTAGGTAATCGGTTCTCGGCAAGAGGCGAAATCAATGTATATTCGTTGACGGCTGATGAGCTCGTCGCGTATTTTCGGTAGACATTCCACCACCCACTTGCAGACCTCTTCATTTCTACGCCCCGTTCTAAATCGGAATTTTACTTCTTCCCTTACTTGTTTCTCGGCTATCCCGGCGTCTTCAAGATTTTGTTTAATACACTTCTTCAGTTCATCTTCCGACAGATCTAAGTCTACATCGAAAATCTGGACCATCGGTTGCCTTCGACTGGGTTCTATGCATTTTATTGATTTTTGTACACTCGCCACTTCCTTGATTTTATTTACTGTTTTAACCGATCCAGTTTCCACTGCTACGCCGCTCTTTCTCACCTTCCTCATGACACGGATTTGCCATCCTTCATCTTTGGGCTCTTTGATCACTTTCTTTGTCTCCTCCGAATCCTCCTTAGTTTCATCAGTACAGTTTTCTCAATGGATTTTGAAATAATTTCCTTTTTCTCGGTCTTGGGTCTAGGTGCCCCCTTTGCCTCTGCAAACGTTTTCTTTGCTGCCACCTCCCTATTCTCCAGTCGCCGTTCTAAAGTTGCCCCTCAAGTTTCGCTACCCGTACTCTCAGAAGTATATTTTCTTGTTCCAGTTTGCCGAAGAACGCCAAAATATGTTTCGTAGCCGCCTTGTTCACCTTGTCACTGTCATTGAATATGTGCTCTTCCAGATCTTGTCGAATCTTTGCATAAACACTGGTATCTTCCTCGCCATCATCTTCCATATCTTTCCTGGTGGCCTCCTCCCTTCTTCTCTTCGAAGATCCAGCCGACGCAACAGATCCCCTCCGTTCTCTCTCCTTGTCGCTTGTTTCCATCGATTCCATATTTCACTATTTATTATTTTAGGAAATACTGGAAAACCCTATACATGTCCACTAATACAAAAAAATCTTTGTTTGAAGAAAAAAGAACAAAATTTTTCCAAGTCCAACCTTTTTTCTACGTCCCACTATGCCTTGTTAAAAATTTTTAATATTCAAAATAAATGTATATCTAATCTTATTAAATGTTCAGAAAAATTGAAAAATCCAAAAAATCTTTGATCCAGTACAATCCTAAGTACTCTTAAAACCAAAAAATAAAAATGTAAACAAAGAAAATGTGTTTTTTTGTAAACAAAAAATTTTTTCTTCAATTAAGTAAAATAAAGTTACCTATCCTGTAGTATACTCCTACTACCCAATAATAAACACAAAAAATTTTCAATAATATGCGCAATTAAATATTTTTACCCTAACTTTTAATACTAATATTGTCCTACAGCTAAATTATTCTAAGTCCTAGTTGTCCAATACACGTATGTTACACTGCAAAAATTACTTTAAGTCCAATTCGTCAACATTTCCTATATTGGTTAACAACAACAAAAATCTGTCTATGATAAATTTTACAAGTTCTTTTCCCTTCAAGAGGGAAAAATTCCCATACACAGGGAAAAAACCCGCTATACAATTGCCAGGCAAATGGCCGCTACCATGCACTTACTAACCTAAAGTTAGAAGCCTTCTGGCGGGAAACTTGTATTTGAGGTTAGGTCAACCTAACCTCAATAGCCTACGCGGGAAACCACTGTCTATAAATTTCCAAAGGCCAACCAAGCTGACCACCCGCTGTTTACCTCAATCAGCTGTTTTCAATGGACAATGTAACTTGTCTTAAAAACCTTATTCTAATCTTATTAATTATATTGTTGTCCTGTCAACCTTATCACTATTTCTACTAATTGTTTATTTTTCCTATTTCTACCCTACAATATATCCTAACTTAATCCTGTATGTCCTACACAAGCTTCTAAATACAAGCACTGTCAAACCCTAGTTTAGCACATGTATTTTTGAAAAAGCACTTTTTTAACACTTTTTATCGACTGTTCAATCCTCTCCAATAACCTTTAAGGTATAATCTGCAATCAATTTCCACTGTTATCTCTCATAAAAAACCACTTTTACAAGCACATTTTCTCGGAGCTAACTAGCGTACATCTACTGCATATAATCTTGCACAAACAAGTCAGTGACGTAGGGACATGTAGTGTTGGGAGAGGTGGAGAAGCCACTCACGGTTTAGTGAGCCACGAAAGAGGACCATCTGTGTCTTCCGAGATCAAAGCGTAAGGTGGTGTTCACCGCTCCACTGGGAGACTTCATCGACCGCACGTTGACCGGCATCTCTAGGTTCAAGAGATCAACCGGGCGTTCGCCGACAGGATGACAATGAGGTCGTCGGCGTACGCAATGCTTATAATATTTGCCTCATCTAGTCTGTGGAGGAGTGTGCCTAGAACGATGTTCCAGAGGTCGGGGCCCACTATTGACCCCTGGGGACATCCTTTGGTGACTGCCTTCTCTACTCTGTGGAAGTTACCCACCATGGAAACCTGTCGGCCCGTGTTGTAGTTACCTAGTAAAGTCGCTAGGTCCGACGGGCACTGCCTTCTGCTTAGTTCGGCTGTAACGGCTGGCCACCACAAGTTGTCGAAGGCGGCATGGAAGTCAAATAAGATCCCCATGACATATTTGCCGGGGGCCGCTTCTACTGTCCTTCGAACCGCATATATGGCATCTTCGGCCGACCTTCCCTGCCGAAATCCGAATTGTCGTGGGGATGCAAATCTGGGGTCCATAATGACCGGGTGTAGTCGTTTCCTTATCACCCGTTCTAGGGGTTTCCCCATGATGGATAAAAGGCAGATAGGGCAGTAAGACGACGGTAGCGATGGATCTTTCTCTACAGACTTGAGGAGGTTCAGGATGACACCGTGTTTCCAGATGGTGGGAAAGACCCCATGGTGAAGGCAATTGTTAAAAGAGTTCGACGGTGGCTGTCATAAAGAACTACGATTTGGTTAGTTCGGCCACCATTTCAGCCTCAATTAGGTCATTTTCCGGGGCCTTCTTTTTGGGGTTTCTGTGTATTGCCAAACCGACCTCATTGTATGTCCATCTTTTCTAGGAGCGGAGTTCATCAAATAGGGGCATCGCGTGGTACTCCCTTCCGTGGTGGTCATCTGGGGAATCGTCAGGAATGAGGTGGTAGAGTAGCGTACGTGCAGAGTCTTCCCATGTGAGCGTGGGAAGGCCGGCATTTGTGGCAATGCTCGTTAACGCTCGCTCTGGCGTGATGCGTTCCCAAATTACTTTGTACGCAGTGCCGAATGGGGTTTCATTCCCGACGTCTGTGATGAAATTCTGCCAGCTTTGCTTCTTTGCCTGGTAAATATGGCGGGTATAGTCCCTCGGTATCCGTCGGTATTCCAGGTACCTAGCCTCTCGATTTTCGGCGTTCTGTTCACGTTGGAACCGGAGTCTGGTAGCGTAACAGGTCCGCTTTCTTTGAGTGAGCTCCGGTGTCCACCATGGTACAGACCTTGGGCGACACCTTTTTCTGGGGGTGGAGGCTTGGGCAGCATTTTGTATGGCCAAAGTTAGATTGTTGGCCAAGGTTTCCACATCCGCCGGGTTGGCGAACTGTAGTAGGAAGTCCAGTACAGCTTCTTCGGTTTCCCGTAGAAACTTCGCCCAGTCCGCGCGGAGGGTGTTAAATCAGTCTGATTTGACCGGGTGATAATTCAGGGGTGCCTGGATGACGATCTCTATGACATTATGGTCACTGTGTGTCCACCCTTGACGGACGTGCCAGCTTTGAAGGTACCGAGTCAGATTGTCACTTATTAGCGTGACATCAATGTACGAAGATCTGTATCTGGTCTCAAATGTTAGAATGACAGGGATGTTGGAGACATTCCAAGTCAAGGTGGCTATCAGGTCCTCTAGAAGTCGTCCACTGTTGTTCCTGCGGCTGGCTCCCCATGTTGGTGACAGCGCGTTAGCATCCATAACCAGGATCGTAGGAATACCGCAGACTATATTGTGGATCTGGTGGATATGGTCGAGGTGTTCATGTAGCACAGCTTCCGGAGGGTTAGGGGGGCAGTACACACTTACCAGGCAGAAGTCTCCCAGAGATGTCGTAACAATAGCGCAAACACAATCTCGGTTGTTTAGGTGGGGAAGGACGACGACATCCAGGGTGTTGTCTAGGATGACTGTCCCCGCCCTAGGCCTGGCATCAGTTGTGCCAACGAGTATTCGATTGGAGATGGTGCCCATGCCGCAAATCCAGCTCTCCCCGGTCCAGGGTTCCTGCACCAGCAGTACTGAGGCACCTATTTGATGTGCCTGTTGGCGCAGTTCACCTGTTGCCATCTTTCCTTTTCCCATATTGTGTTGCAAGATTGTTAGCCGGGATGTCTCATCCATAGTCCGTGTGCTTCAGTTCCCACGAAATGGCTCTCTTATAGATTGGGCAGGATTTGTCCGTGAGACTGTGGTTTGCCGGACGTTTCCTCCTCATGCAGGCGGCGCAGACGGCTGCTTTCTTGGCGTTGGGGTAGCTTCTTGTTGTGTGTGCTCCTGCGCAGTGTCCGCAGGAGTCGTTTTTGGCCGTGCATGATTTGGCGACGTGCCCATATTCTTGGCATTTGTAACATCTCGTTGCCGTGATGTAGTCCAGGACTCGACAACGGGACCACGAGACAAATATTCTCTGCCCAGATCTAAGTTTATCCCTGAGGGGGAGGGTTACCGAAACCACCCAGTACGTGGTGTCACCTCCCTTCTTTAACTGATGTCGAGGAGTAAAGGCCTCCTGGAATTTTCCAGCTCGTACCTCTAGCATGTCGAGGTTTTGGAACCAGACTGCTTCCGCTAGTTCCTCTGGATCCAGGACCTTAGGGACATCATAAATGATGACCCGAGGTTGTCTGAGCATCGGAGGACCCGCTCGGAGTCCGCTGCTCTGGAGGCCCTGGTGGGTGGTTAACTTCCTAAGATCTTCTGGAGATTGGACCTCCAGGACCACCTTACCTCCCGCTGTCTTCCGAAGTTGTCGGATGCGGATTCCATCCCTAGCAGGATTAACTGAGGCCATCAGCTGTTGCTTGATCCTCTCTGCTGTTGGATGAAGGTCAGTGGAGTCTTCGCTGGGAATTCCGGTGACCACGACCGCGTAGCTGGGTGGTGGGTTCTTCTTGGGCACCGCCGCTGCAGAGGAGATTGGTGGGGACGTGCAGGTTGTGCCGTTCCTCGGGGGACGGTATGTGGTAAGGGGCCCTTTACTGCCTTTGTTGGCTTCTTTTGTTTCTTCTTCCTGGTGGTGGTGGTGGTGGTGGTGGTGGTGGTGGTGGTGGTGGTGGTGGTGGTGGTGGTGGTGGTGGTGGTGGTGGTGGTGGTGGTGGTGGTGGTGGTGGTGGTGGTGGTGGTGGTGGTGGTGGTGGTGGTGGTGGTGGTGGTGGTGGTGGTGGTGGTGGTGGTGGTGGTGGTGGTGGTGGTGGTGGTGGTGGTGGTGGTGGTGGTGGTGGTGGTGGTGGTGGTGGTGGTGGTGGTGGTGGTGGTGGTGGGGTTAGCCAAACGTGGGAATTCTTCTTCCTCCACTTCAGTGGTCTCGGTGGCAAGCCTGGAGGTAGAGACCATCTGGGCGTAGCTTCCTCTTGTCGTCTGCGCCGTCTCCAATCTCCAATGGCAAGATGGGTCTGGAAATCGTCCATATCTTCTCTTAGGTTGCAGATTATTTCGGAGACTCTGTCAAAGCAACGGAACCAGACCCAACGGAACCATGACCACAATAGAGATTGAATCCCTGGTGGAGATCGCTGACTCGTATTTACCCAGGATCTTTGAAAGGTGGTATCTAACCTGGGTATAGGTCATTTGCGCATATGTGTCTTCTGCCGGTAGGGTCTGGGTCTTTCGCTTGGCTACGTCCTGGGAACTAGTTGGGGCAGGTTCCCGCGTCTTACTGCCATTGGTTGGAGACGGAGATGACTTCATTGGGATTTGTTTTGTTCGTCTGCCTGGCAGTGGAGACGTAGTTGGGATAGTCGTCTTCGTCCCGCTGCTGCTGGAACCGCTCCTGGAGCTGCTATCAGTGTCGCTCCAGCCAGAGTATACTTCCCTGTACGTTGACTTGAGTATTTGGGTCGTCTTTGCTCTTGTTGTACTCCGGGGCTGTATCTGGGTAGTGGGCGGAGCCGCTGCTTTAGGTCGCTCTGACTTCTTAGATGGCTTTGTGTTGGTGGCAGTCCTCGTTGATTGTTGGGCGGTCTCAGATCCGTATTTTCGTGCGGGCTGTTGTGATGCAACCGTAGACGGCGCTTCTGCTGATGACTGCTTTGTGGTGGGTTGTCTCTTCCTCGACGACTGGGCCGGTGTGATGGTCGGAGGTTGACGAGTCTTTCCCAGGACTGTTGCCATCTCAGCCTCGCTGACGGAAGTCTCCGAATCAGATTCTTCTGGAGCCAGGCGTGCAGAAATTAGACGCGCACTTCTGCGATGTCTTCTAGCTGCAGAGTCGCTTAACGACATGTCTTTATTGGTCTGTAAAAAAAAATGTCACAAAAATATACTTTATAGTTCGGTACACAGTACCCTAAAGTTATCCTAAATTACACTAAAGTTAGAGACAAGATAAGGTGTTTTTAATCTAAGTGTCCAAGCACTGAGTCTGTTTAATGTAGCACTAAGAATTAAGTTGTTAAGTGTCCACGCACTAATAACTAAGAATGGTCAAAACGGATTAACGCTGCCCTAGTCTACCTTAATCACGTTTTCGCCGTTTAGCCGGTCTAGGTGCTTATGGCGTCGCCCGGACCACGACTAATTGCCTAGACCGTTTATAGCCCCCACCTCGGAGAGGCGGCGAAGGCCTGCCTTTCACACGCACACTCTTCCCTGTACGCACTTCTTTGTATTAAACCAAAGTCCTTCACTCACACAATCATCAAACGTCTAAATACTATGTTCTATGAGCACTATAAACGCACTTAATCTCAATTAAGCTTACACTCGCAGACAGTAGTAATGACGACACATTAACTACCAGGACCAGGGGCTAGTGACATAGGGACAGAACTCTTGAAGGATAACGGAGATGTTTCGATCCTCTGCTTATACCATCCCCGGGTCTACTCGAGCGGGAGGTCATTTGTTCTGAACGCTGACCAAGCGCCTGACGATGTTTTGGTCAGTACCCTTGGGTTTGAGACGTGCAGCTTTAAGCCTCCATGGGTTACGGAATATCTACTATCTAGGATTTAACAGCAGATAGGTGCATCCAACTCGACAGCACAAGGCGGACACAGAGTCGAAGGCCCACAGCCGAAATCACAGACAAACCTCGAGTCCAACCCAATACATCGTTGATGAGCCCGGGTAAACCCGGAGTCACCCCCGATGCCGGTCGGGGCGCAGACAGGGCGTACCTTCCTACGGGGCTTCCCGCCCACCGAGGAGTTGATTTAGCAAGGCCAGAGCAAGCCCTGACCCGCCTCCCTTCAACAACGGGTCGGCCTCCCATTCTGGGAGACCTACCAAAGGCAGCATTATGCCACCATTTCGGGTCTAGTGACATAGGGACATATATATAGAAGTTTTACAAGTTTGTTCCAAGGACATTGTCCTATCTACACCCTTGGCCCCCATGGGCGAGGAGTCTATTTGTAATAACGCTGACTAAGAGCCCGACGTTTTTATGGTCGATACCCCTTGGGTTGCGAGACGTGCAGCTCTATTCCCTCCATGGGGTTTGGATTATCCACTATCTAGGATTTACCAGTCCGCAGGCAATTCCCCGGAATCCCAAAGGTTCCCGGAACGATACCGCCGACCGAAACCACAAACCACCTCGAGTCCAACACAAAATATGGCCGGAGGGTCTGACATTGCCAGGCCCCCCGTTCATACCCGACCGGGGCAAGAGACGGGCGTACCCGCCTCCTGGGGCCCCCCGATCTCCCAAGGAGTCAGTTTTGTCCTTTCGTTCAAAACGAAAGTCCTCACACTGACCAAGGGTCGACCTCGTAGCAAGCTACTTGGTCTACCAGCGGCGGCCATACGCCAGCCTTCCGGGTCTGCACACCCGGTGGCCTTGGTGGAGCCAATCTGTCGTGCACTAGCACCTCCCTCTACTTACCCTCCCGTCGACACTGTGTGATCAGATATGTACCCGCTCCCAGGCAGCTCGTCTATTGCAGATTATCCGACCACACAGTTCTTAGATCGGGACTCTAAAAAGCTCTCATTTCCCAAAAATCCCTCCCCCCGCCACCATAGGACGTTCGTAAATTCATGAGTCCCCTTGTTGCAACTTACCCACCTAACGTCCACGTCCTCTCCCTTCCCTCTCGTACCAACGCCACTTCCTTCAGCCAGTCGACTAAGATCGTCGTCGCCTCTGCATTCTGTAGAATCTGTCTGAGGTCCAATCTCATCCCGACATCCATCAATTTAATCCTAAACTGGGATCGGCTATCAGCTATCTCAATACAGTCATGTATCACGTGCACTGCAGTATCTACAACATTACACCTCCCACAAAGCTCGTTGTCCCTAATTCCAAACCTCTTCAAATACGCTGCAAAATTACCATGCCCTGTCAAAAATTGTGCCACATAATGATTCACATCAATTTTCTTTCTTAATCTTTCCGAGACATCCGGGAACACTTGATAAGTTCTTCTTCCTGTTTCTGCCCTATCCCACCTTTCTTGCCATTTTCTCATAGCTTCTCTCCTTATTTGTACCCTATTCCCTCCTCTTCCAACTCTTATATTATATAATTGTTCCCTTTCAAAGGCTTTTAAATCTATTGGCATCCCACCTGCCAACACTGTCAGCGCCTCCCTAGAAACTGTCCTGTACCCTTTCGTGACTGCAAGTAGCATTGTTCTCTGCGCTGTTAATAGGATATCGGCGTAAGTCAATCTCATTTTTCCGGCTCAAACAGGAGCTCCGTAAAGCAGAATTGCTTCACCCCCTCCTTTGTACAACGTCAATAGCGCCTTATAGTCGAGCCCCCAGTTCGCCTTTGCTGCTCTTCTCACCATACAAAATGTCTTTACTGCTTTCTCTGATACATATCTAAAGTGTTGAATAAAGCTCAGCTTCTCATCTAGAATTACACCTAGGTACCTGAACTCCTCTACATATCCGACCGGTTCACCTTTCATTTTTATTGTCGGCGGCCTTTGTGCACGAGCCCTTCGTCCTGCTCTTTTATAAGCTCTTTCTCTTTTTAAAAGCATCGCCTTTGTCTTTGCTACACTGAGCTTCAATTTATTCTCCTCACACCAATCATATATCATGTCACAAGCCGACGACGCTGCTCTCTCCAGTTCACTTCTTGATTTAGCCTCAACTAGTAACATACCGTCATCGGCCTATGCAAAGAGCTGGCACTCCCTAGGCAAACGAATTCTCAAAAATCCATCAAATAATAAAATCCAAAATGTAGGTCCTAATACAGATCCCTGTGGGCAGCCTTTAGTTAGCCTTTTCTCTTGTTGACATCCTCTAAACTTTAGAATCGCATATCTGTCTCTAAAATAATCCTTAACCACCTCTAATTCCAAAATCTCTTAACTGAACTACTATTTTGGGCCACAAAGCGTTGTCAAATGCTCCTGCATAATCCAAAAAGACTGCTGCCACATAATTTTGTCTCGAGTTTTTAACCTTCTCCTCGACTTCTATTAATGCCCATTCCGTACCTTTTACAGGTCTAAACCCATACTGCTTTTCATGCAGTTTCCTACCTTGTTCCAGGCTCCCCGGAATTCTTTTATTGATGACCTTCTCATATACCTTTCCCAGAACCGGAAGCAATGTTAATAGCCTATACAACTTCGGATCCTGTGGATCCTTTTCATTTCCTTTATACAGGATCTTTATTAACCCAATTTTCCACGGAGCAGGGAATCCACCTTACCTTAAGCATCTATTCATTAGGTCTAGGGTTTTTTGCCTGACAACTGGCCATGCTTTTATCCATATTTCTACTCTTAATTCGTCATATCCTGGAGCTTTTTTCTTTCCCATCGTCGACAATGCACTCCATATTTCCTCTTCTGTTATCAGCTGATTTTCCTCCGTTGAGCCTATTAGTTCCGATTCTCGTCTAATCTGAAGTTGACTCTGATTGTCTTCAGCACTATCATCTGGCAACAACACGTGCATCAGTTTCTTGGCTAACTGTTCTACATCGTGCTCAAATTTATTATCAAATTTCATGGACGATGTTAACAGTTCTTTCTTTTGCTTTTCTGCCAGTATCTTATAAGGAATCCCCCATGGATCCTTATTTCCTTCCTCGGTAACAAACTTTTTCCATGCCTCTCTCTTTACTCTTTTAACGGCCGCAAAATACTGGTTTCTCGTCCTCCGGTAATCACGCAAGCATGACTTCCTTACAGCACGTTGCAACGGTCTCCGGGCCCTCTTTACATGGATCCTTTCGAATTCTAATTCCCTTGTCCACCATTTCGTCCTTCTCTCTTTCCCTACTGCCCTTGGCATCGAAAATTCCGCTGATGCCAATACCGAAGTCGCAAGGTCTAACACTCCACTATCAACATCGGGCTGTTCACACTCGGCACTCATATATCCCTTCAATCTGGTGTCAAACTCTGTCCATTCGGCATGTCTAACCATACGTCGACCCTTTTCCTCCCTGTTTAGGTCATATTCCCTAACTTTTTCCCCTCCAACATTGAACATAATCAGTCGATGATTAATATTTTCTTTGTCAATAACTTTCCACCCATTCATTCTGGCCTTCCTATTCCTTATTGTTACGTCAATGTCAGGTTCCATTACTCTCGGACCATGTCCTACTATGACCTCCCCAAATGCTGAAAACGTGGCCTCTTCATTCACAACTATTAGATCATTTGCCATCAAGAAGGTTTCCAATTCCTCTCCTTTGTTATCCCTATTCGACGAATGCCATAATGGTGACTTGGCGTTCACATCTCCTGCCAAGATTACTGGTCCGTTTTTCGAATCCCTTAGAACCCTTTCCCATTCTCTTATATGTTCTCTTATATCCTCATTATATTTAAACTATGAGCTTACTACATAGCATTCTTGTTCCCTGTAAATCAGTTTGACACATACATGATTCCGACTGGATATCAAACAAAACAACAAAACAAAAATGACTTCCACTCCTCATTCACAACCACCACCATTGCTCCCGGTGTTTCCGGTACATAGTATACTCGATATCTTTCCATAAACGGTACCCTACCCTCCTGGAGTATGGTTCTTGAATAAGAACTACATCTAATTTCCTATTCCTTATTATAATATTAAATTCTTCTAGACATACTGCAGATCCTTGTAGATTGATCTGTCTAACTCTTAACCCTTCATGGACCTCAGTTGTAGGTTGACGCTCCTCCATCTACTCAATATTGCGTCACGCTGACTCTCTGCGCTACTAAACGTTTGTAAATTGGGTTTGTAATCCAATGTTCCCATTCTGTGTTCACTCGGTTTCTTGGCGGCTAAACAATTGGCACAAGAGGGTTTTCCCCCTCCGACATTACAATTTCTGAAGTCGTGCCCACCATCCCACAATGAGAGAAAACACTATCCCTCTCAGATTTTTTACAAACCTTCACACCGTGACCATAGCCTTGACATCTGTGACATCGGGTGACTGACAGGTGATCCACCACCCTGCAGGCTGCAAAATCAATGTATACCCTTCCTGCGTCTAGTAGAGTCTCACGTATCTTGGGCGCCACTTCCACCACCAAATTGACCACCGGCAAATCTCTTCTTCCAGTCTTGTAGCAAATTCGGAATCCTTCTGCCATCTCCGTCCGTTTCACTCCAGCCTCCTCTAAGTTCTGCTTGTACATGTACTAATGTACTCAGCAATATCTTCGTCCGTCAGCTCTCGGTCCACGTCATAAATTAACATCTTGGGAAGTATCTTCCTTGGAGCGGCAATCTTCAGTTTATCGACTCATCCAGCAATTTCCCTTATTTTCTGGGCCCCCAGGCGAGTTCCGGATTCAACAACGACACCTCCTTTCTGAACCTTCCTTATTGCTCTGATTTGGATACCTAAATCTTTAGGAGCAATCACTTCCTTCAGCACCTTTTTAGACTCTTCAGAATCGGTTTTAGTCTCGTCCTTCTGGTAGACTAACACAACTTTCTCTGCGTCCCTGGGCGTCAGTACTTTTTTCCCCACTTTTGGTAACGTAGCTGCCGCGACCTGAGAATAAGATTTTGTCCTCGTCTGCTCAGTACCTTTTAAAACTTCTTTTAGGATTCTGTTTTTAGCGACAGCAACCGCTCTCTGGACAATCTTTTCATAACAGATCTTCTCCATCTGCCCCCAGAGTTTGAGTATATAATAACCAGCATTCTTACTGATCTTGTTTGTTTCTTTAATTGAAACTCCTCTAACGACTCTCTCATTTGGTCGACAGTCTCTGGCATTTCTTCCTGTTCTATTTCCATTTCATCACCAGACTCCTTATCCTCCCTCCTCCTCTTCTGCAATGCAGACGATCCCGACCACTCTCGCTGTTCAAGCACTCTCTGTGACGGCCCCGACACAGATCCAGCTCTCTCTCTTTGATCCTTCAATCCCTCCATAATGACTACCCCCCTTCAAAACATGCACGATATGCACCCCGCAAAACACTATACTGAAAGATTTATCCTACTATTATACACTTATTTCAATTCAATAGACAAAAAGTTAAAATTTTTAATTTTTCAAAATTTTTCAAAAATATTTCTGTCTTTTCATAAAAAATTTTCAAATTTTTGATTTATTCAAATATCTGTTATATATATATATATATTTGTCTTTATTTATGATTCTTATCACTATTATTATTTTTTTAAAATATCCTTAATAACTATTTTCTATTCTTGACACCCCCTCCAAACAACTTCAACTTTTTCAATATTCCGTATTTTTTATAAGTCCCCGTCGTCAACCTTGACCACCCGTTAACAAATGTCCGTTAACCTTAAACACCGCTCAGAAATGTCACATACCAAAAATATTTAAAGTTCAAATTATTACTGTCTTTTTCCCTCAACGAGGGACAAAAGGGAAAACCTCCCTACCGGTAGGAATTAAAAATTCCCCGTCTGCACTTAATACTTTCAACACCAGACATCGCAAATATCGTCTTCTGATACAATCAGCTGATTTCCCACAACCAAGGGAAAAAGGAAAAACCTCCCCGCCGGTAGGAATTAAAAATTCCCAATCAGCTGTTTTCTATTAATTATTATTCAAAACAATATTATCTATTTAAAAGTTAGTTTTGTTCAGCTATTAGCGTTCTTCTTCCTACAACCTATTTACTTATTTCATTAAATGTCCCTATTACTAGGGATATCTACTATCTAGGACTTAACAGTCCAAAGACATCAGCCCTGGGTACACCTCAATTTGAGGCTCCCGTAGAGATGCCACGAAACCGAAACCACAAACCATCTCGAGTCCAACACCAAATCTGGTTGGAGGGCCCGACAATGCCAGGCCCCCCACCCATACCCGACCGGGGCAAGAGAAGGGCGTACCCGCCTCCTGGGGCCCCCCGGTCTCTCGAGGGGTCAGTTTAGACCTCTCGTTCTAAGAACGAAAGGAATCCCACTGACCAAGGGGCGACTTCGTAGCAAGCTACTAGGTCTACCAGCGGCGGCCATTGGCCAGCCTTCCGGGTCTGCACACCCGGGGGCCTTGGTAGAGCCCATCTGTTGCACAAATTGCGCCCCGCCACAACCCGCCCGACCCCATGGTGTGCCCAGGTATTTACCCACTCTCAGACATTACGCCTATTGCAGATTACCCAGCCACACCATTTTATCCCCTTACTCTAACATGCTCGCACTTGACGCTCACCCCTCCCACAATTAGGATCACCTAATTAGCGTCCATGGTTCTTCCGGAGTAAAACCCTATCACACTATCACCCCACAAGGTTGATCCTCTCCCTGCCTTTGCGTGTCCTGCCCATCGAACAAGTCCATCGATTCCAGGTCTCGACAGCATTTTCGTCATCCGACGAAAATGCTGTCGTCGGATGACGTATGGAGGCGGGGCGGTATGACCGAGCACACTATAACCGAGACCGGGAGGAAACGTTCCCTTCTGGGGAGACAAAACCCCTGGTGGAGGCGGGGCGGTCTGACCGAGCACACTATAACCGAGACCGGGTGGAAATGTTCCCTAATATTTCAGTTGAGAGATTTTTGAATTAGAGGTAAAGGATAAAGTAGTAAAGGATTATTTTAGAGATAGGTTTGCGATTTTAAAGCTTGAAGGATGTCAACACGAGAAAAGGTTAACTAAAGGCTGCCCACAGGTATTTGTATTAGGAACCTACATTGTAGATTGTATTATTTGATGGATTCTTGAGACTTCGTTTGCCCAGGGAGGGCCAGCTCTTTGCATATGCCGATGACGGTACGTTACTAGTTGAGGCAAAATCAAGAAGTGAAGTGGAGAGAGCAGCGTCGTCGGCTTGTGACATGATATATGATTGGTGTGAGGAGAACAAATAGAAGCTCAGCGTAGCAAAGACAAAGACGATGGGTTTAAAAAGAGAAAGAGTTTATAAAGAGCAGGAAGAAGGGCTCATGCACAAAGGCCGCCGACAATAAAAATGAAAGGAAAAACCGGTCGGACATGTCAAGGAGTTCAGGTACCTAGGTAATTCTAGAAGAGAAGCTGAGCTTTATTCAACACTTGAGATATGTATCAGAGAAAGCAGTAAAGACATTTTGTATGGTGAGAAGAGCACCAAAGGCGAACTGGGGACTCGGCGTTCGGAGAGGTTATCGTTGGACAAGGACACAGATTAATGGAATCCAACATTGACATAACTATAAGGAATAGGAAGGCCAGAATAGATGGATGGATGGTAATTGACCAAGGGAATAGCGATCATCGTTTGACAATTTTCAATGTTGAAGGGGAAAAAGTTAGAGAATATGACCTAAACAGGGAGGAAAAAGGTCGACTTATGGTTAGACATGCCGACTGGACAGAGTTTGACACGAGATTAAAGGGGTTTATGGATGTGGAGTGTAAACATGACGATGTTGATAGTGCAGTGTTGGAACTAAGGACTTCGGTATTGGCATCAGCGGAGTTTTCGATGCCAAGGGCAGTAGGGAAAGAGAGCAGGACGGGATGGTGGACAAGAGATTTGGAGTTAGAAAGAACCCATGTAAAGAGGGCCCGGAGACGGTTGCAACTTATGGGGACCCGTCTGTAAGGGAGTCACGCTTTCACGATTACCGGAGGGCGAGAAACCGGTATTTTGCGGCAGTCAAAAAGGGCAAAGAGAGAGGCATGGGAAAAGTTTTTAACGGAAGAAGGAAATAAGGATCCATGTGGGATTCCTTATAAAATTCTGGTCGATAAGCGAAAGAAAGAAATGTTAATATCGTCAATGAAATTTGATAACGAATACGAGCACGATGTAGACCAGTTAGCGAAGAAACTGATGCACGTGTTGCTGCCGGACGATAGTGCTGAAGAAACGCAGAGCCAAGCGAAAATTAGACGACAATCTGAAGTAATTGGAGCAACAGAAGAAAGCCAGCAGATAGCAGAGGAGGAGGTATGGTTGGCACTATCGACAATGGGTAGGAAAAAAGCTCCAGGTTATGACGAATTAACAGTTGAGATGTGGATTAAATCATGGCCAGTGGTCAGGCATAAAGTCCTGGGCCTGATGAATAGAAGCTTAAGGGAAAGTAGGTTCCCTGCTACATGGAAGATTGGATTAGTAAAGATCCTGTATAAAGGAAGTGAAAAGGACCCACAGGATCCGAAGTCGTATAGGCCGCTAACATTGCTCCCGGTTCTGGGAAAGGTATATGAGAAGGTCTTTAATAAGAGAATTTTGGGAAGCCTGGAACAAGGTAGGAAACTGCATGATAGGCAGTATGGCTTTAGACCTGGAAGAGGTACGGAAGGGGCACTAATAGAAGTCGTGGAGAAGATTAGGTCTTCAAAACAAAAGTATGTGGCAGCGGTATTTTTGGACAAAGCAGGTGCATTTGATAATACTTGGTGGCCCAAGATAGTAGTTCAATTGAAAGATTTTGGAATCAGGGGTAAGGAATTAGATGTAATAAAGGATTATTTTAGGGACAGGTTCGCAATATTAAGGTTTAGAGGGTGTAGTCAACAAAAATTTTAACAAAAGACTGCCCACAGGGATCAGTGTTAGGACCTACATTGTAGTTTTTGATGGATTCCTGAGACTTCGTTTGCCCCGGGAGTGCCAGCTCTGTGCGTATGCCGATGAGGGTATGTTACTAGTTGAGGTAAAATCTAGAATCGAACTGGAGAGAAATGCGTCGTCGGCCTGTGACATGATTTATGATTGGTCTGATCAGAATAAATTTAAACTCAGCGTGGCAAAGACAAAGACAATGCTAGTTAAAAGAGAAAGAGCTTACAAAAGAGCAGGACGTAGGGCACATGCACAAAGGCCGCCGACAATAACAATGAAAGGAGAATCGGTCGGATACGTTAAAGAGTTTAGGTACCTAGGTGTAATTCTAGATGAGAAGCTGAGTTCTATTCAACACTTGAAATATGTTTCGGAGAAAGCAGTGAAGACATTTTGTATGGTGAGAAGAGCAGCAAAGGCGAACTGGGGACTCGGCTATAAGGCGCTGTTGACATTGTACAAAGGAGTGGGTAAAGCTATTTTGCTTTACGGTGCTCGTGTTTGGGCCGAAAAAATGAGATTAACATACGCCGATATCCTTCTGAGTGCGCAGAGAACGATGCTACTTGCAGTCACGAAAGGTTACAGGACAGTTTCTAGGGAGGCGCTGACAGTGTTGGCAGGCGTAATGCCAATAGACTTAAAAGCCCTTGAAAGCGAAAAATTATATAATATAAGAGTTGGAAGAGGAGGAAATAGGGCACAAATAAGGAGAGAAGCTATGAGGAAATGGGAAGAAAGGTGGGATAGGGTAGAAACAGGTTTTAGAACTTACCAATTGTTCCCGGATGTGTCGGAAAAATTAAGAAAGAAAATAGATGTGAATCATTATGTGACACAATTTTTGACAGGGTATTTTAATTTTGCAGCGTATCTGAACAGGTTTGGAATTAGGGACAACGAGCTCTGTGTGAGAAGTAATGTGGTAGATTCTCCAGAGCACGTGATATATGACTGTATAGAGATAGCTGATAGCCGAACCCAGTTTAGGATTAATTTGATGGATATCGGGATGAGATTGGACCTCAGAGAGATTCTACAGAATGCAAAGGCGACGACGATCTTAGTCGACTGGTTGAAGGAAGTGGAAATGGAACGAGAGGGAAGGGAGAGAACGTGGACGTGGGTTGGTAAGTTACAACAAGGGGACTCATGATTAACGGACGTCCTAAGGGGCGGGGGGAGGGATTTTGGGAAATGAGAGTTTTTAGAGTCCGGATCAAAGTACTGTGTGGTCGGATAATCTGCAATAGGCGAGCTGCCTGGGAGCGGGTACATATCTGAGCACACAGTGTTGACGGGAGGGTAAGTAGAGGGAGGTGCAAGTGCACGACAGACGGGCTCCACCAAGGCACCCGGGTGTGCAGACCCGGAAGGCTGGCCTAAGACCGCCGCTGGTAGACCAAGTAGCTTTCTACGAGGTCGACCCTTGGTCAGTGGGAGGCCTTTTGTTCTTGAACGAGAAATCATACTGACTCTTCGGGAGATCGGGGGGCCACAGGAGACGGGTACGCCCGTCTCTTGCCCCGGTCAAGTATGGGTGAGGGGACTGGCAATTTTCAGGCCCTCCGGCCATATTTGGTGTTGTACTCGAGGTGGTTTGTGGTTTCGGTATGGCGGTATCGTTCCGGGAACCCTTAGGGGAACCCGGGTGATGCTCGTGGACCGAAAAATCCTAGACAGTTGATAATCCGAACCCCACGGAGGGAGTAGAGCTGCACGTCTCGCAACCCAAGAATACCGACCAAAACAACGTCGGGCGCTTAGTCAGCGTTATTAATATTAAAGTAGACTCCTCGCCCATGGGGGCGAAGGGTGTAGATAGGACATTTTATGTTTTAATAAATAACGTTTATTTTATGTTTAGTAAGAAGAATGTTGATTGAAAATGTGTATTTAGTTGATTCGCCAGGATGCAGAAATGATGAAGGGAGTGGACTGTATACAATTTATTTATTTGAATTCAAAAGTACATTTGAAATATGAAGTTAGCAGTTGTTATGAATCACAGGTTGGCTAATAAGCATGATGTATGTACAACGTATCAAAAATTAAATTACATTAATAACGGGCCTAATGGGCCATAAGTAAAGTGTGTTGGCCTAAGTCCAACACATGGCTCGTCACATGATGGCCCGATAGTTTGTAACCCTATGCATGTCATAGATGGTTACCGTGAAATAGTTGAGGCCAGTAGACCTGTACAGAGAATTATTTACATGAACAAAATTGCCACAAATTACATGTTTAAGCGTAGATTTAGCATGGCGTCATGTATTGACCAAGTCATGCTGTTCCTGAAGTTTCAGGAACTTACTGTAATTATGTACAATAATCTGTAGTTATGTAAGAACAAGCTATATCTAGCTGACTGAATGCAAGCACATATATGATGACATGTATGTCATAATTTAAACAGAAATAATAATTGTGCAATGCTTAATCAAAAAATATAACTACAATATAACAATTCAATATAAAATAAATCTAGACGCGCCATGGTTACATGCAGTAGACGCAAAAAACGATAGGTTTTACATAAACGCAAGTTATATAATGAATACAATAAACAACAATTTAGTTAATTACAATATGAATAATTGCAATGGCATAAGTAACAAATACCATACTGTGATTACAAACGTAGTACATGAGTTGAACAATCTAAAAGATATTCACAGAACAATAAATCACACATATTAGCAACTGTGTAAAGAAATGCATGCATGGTTGCGCAACTGCAAAACATGCAAATATTATATAACAAATTTTATAAAATAATACCACCAAAAAACATGACACATACCCAAAACATCAAAATGTAAATGTGTAAGACATAGTATGCCACACAAAATTAACATACAAATACAAAATAGTAATATACCACCATAAAACTATGATGATTATAGAAGCACGCAATGGCGCAAAATTGATATGAAAATGTTGTGATAATGCATCACAATTAAGTTGACCAAATGGTCATAATAAGTAATAAGCCAATGGCTGAGTAAAATAGCATTGTGCTAAGTGATCATAATAATCTTGTCACATCTCGTCCCGCGCTGGCAACAGACATAACTTATGTACTGGTCTCCGCAAAACACCAGTAGGTGTGCGAATGTCTACGACTCGAATTAAGTTATCTGGGCCGGGCAATGTGGCGGTAATTACACCAAATTTCCAGGCTAATGGAGGTAGATTATCCTCAATAAGTAAAACTAGGTCACCAATGGAAACATTATCCTTAGCGAATTTCCATTTGTGACGCTGTTGCAACTGGTGCAAATAGTCGCGAGACCATGCCTTCCAAATGCCTTGGACAAACCTTTGTGGAAGTTGCCAACGCCCAAGACGAGAAATAGGAATGTGAGATAAGTCTGGGTCCGGTATCGCCGTTAATGGTGCGCAAATCAAAAAATGGCCAGGTGTGAGTGGCACCGGATCTTTTACATCCGAAGAGATGTCAAATAAAGGTCGAGAGTTCAGACATGCCTCTATCTGAGACAAAACTGTCGTAAACTCCTCGAAGGTGAGTATAGATTTGCCTACCACGCGGCGCAGATGAAACTTCAAACTCTTTATGCCGCTCTCCCAAAGGCCACCGAAATAAGGTGACGAGGGCGGAATAAATGACCATGATATCCCCTGAGAGGATGTGAATGACTTGAGCGAAGAGATGGCATACTTATTATGCCAAAAGTTGTAGAGATCATGTAGGATATTCCGGGCCTTCCTAAAGTTTGTGCCATTATCGGAGTATAAATGACTGGGTATGCCCCTGCGGGTCATGAAACGACGTAATGCAGCTATAAACGCACTGGCAGTAAGGTCGGAAACCAATTCCAGGTGAATGGCCCTAGTCGCCAAGCAAACAAACAAAGACACGTATGCCTTAGAAAGAGTTCTGGATTTCTGCCCGCCATGACGGATCATGAAGGGACCGCCATAATCAACCGCGCAGAATAGAAACGGCCTTGAAGGAGTGACTCTAGGAGATGGTAAAATACCAAGCCTCTGAACCTGCTGTTTGGCACTAAACCTGAGACACTTGACACATTTACGAATGATGGAGCGAATGACTATCCTGGCATTAACAATCCACCAACGTTGACGCAGTGAGTGATGCACGAGTTGAGCACCAGCGTGAAGTAAACGAATATGTTCGCGTTCAATGATGAGGCGAGTAATATGCGCCGATGGGGGTAAGACAATAGGATGTTTAGCGTCGTACGGTAATTGCGACTGCTGTAATCGCCCGCCCACTCGTATCACTCCAGAATCATCAAGAAACGGGTCGAGACAAGCCAACTTACTCCTAATGGAAACAGAAGATCCGTTACGAAGACAATTAATTTCGGCTGCGAAGTGGATCGACTGAGATTGTTTTATGAAGAAATTGAGAGCATGATGAATTTCGACAGGGGTAAGATCGCCCGTAAATTTGTCAGCACTTGAGAGTCTAATATTTCTGATGAACCGAAAACAGTAAGCTTATACGCGCGTTAGACGATGCAACGAGGAAAAGTCCAAAGAAAGGTCGATAGCCAGGGTAGACATTAGAGAGAGGTTATGGGTATGTTTCTCTTCCGCAGTGACTTCAGGAGACGACGGAGTGGAAGGTAAAAAAAAGGGTGGGAAAGGATTTGACTCTGACGATTGAGACAAACAAGTGGGACCGTGCCACCAAAGCGAACAATCGCGCAAACGTCAGGGAGACACCCCCTGGAGATAATATCAGCAGGATTGTGTCTAGAATTGATGTGATGCCAAGTATAAGTTTGCGTAAGACGCTGAATTTCAGCAACACGATTAGCGACGTATGTTTTCCACCTCGTAGACTCGGCATGAATCCAGTAAAGAGACACCATAGAGTCAGAATAAAAATGAACACTATCAATGAACGAATAAAGAGCAGGAACGACCTTAAATACGAGTCGCGATAACAACAAGCAAGCGCAGAGTTCGATGCGAGGTAATGACATCTGTCGTAAGGAGCTACGCGAGATTTAGAACACAGGAGATGACAAGAGGCCGATGAATCTTGATAAATGACTCTGACATAAATACAACAGCCAAACCCCCTTTCAATAGCATCCGAAAAACCATGTAATTCAACTGTACTTGCCTCACGCTTACAACGAATAGATCGTGGGACCACAATTTTGCTAATCAGACCCAATTTGTCGCACAAAGAATGCCAATCCGAACGTGATTGGCCGGAGATCGGTTCATCCCAACCAAGCTTGCAAAGCCAGAGTTGCTGCAAAAACTGTTTGTACAAAAAGACAACGGGACCGATCAGTCCAAGAGGATCGTATATGCCTGCAATAATAGGGAGAATTCTCTTCTTGGAGATGCTTGATTCAACTGGGAATGATTTAATGTCGAACAGAAATGAATCGGCAGTATTATTCCAGAGAATGCGTAGGGTACGCACATTGTCTTGTTTGTTTAAAGGGCGTGATAAATTGTCATGATTTGCGACCACTGTGGGTTCATTAGATGCCCATTTATGCAACGTGAAACCATATTGACTTAATAACGCACCTAGATCAGATTTCAGCTTGGTCAGATCAGAGATGGTGTCCGAACCGTTAAGCAGATCGTCAACATAGAAATCGTTCGTTATAGCTAACGCCGCATCAGGAAAGGAAGTTTGGTGGTCCCTACCAATTTGTATAAGACAGCGAGTGGCCAAAAACGAAGCACTAGCCGTGCCGTAGGTTACCGTTCGCAATGCAAAATGTTTAAATTGTTCGAGAGGAGAATCACGCCACAGAATGCGTTGATAGTGACAATCCGCTTCAGCTACGCGAATTTGTCGATACATCTTCTTGATGTCGGCGATGAAAACATATTTATGCATGCGGAACCGCAAAAGAATGGAAAAATGGTCTTGTTGAACATTCGGGCCTACCAACAATATGTCATTTAGAGAAAGGCCATTGGTAGTCTTGGATGAACCATCAAAAACGACGCGCAGTTTTGTGGTCATGCTAGACTGTTTAAATACGGCATGGTAAGGCAGATAGTAAGTATTTGACGCTCCTGAATTGATAGCGCAATTATCGATAAGCGTCATGTGTTCAAGATCCTTATATTCGTTAATAAATTCTGCGTAGTCGCGCGTGAGCTTAGCATCACGCCTGAATCGACGCTCTAAGTTCAATAATCTTGCTTCAGCATTGGTGTAAGATTCCCCCAAGTGGAGATTATCGGGCTTAAATGGGAGTGAAATCACGAACCTACCCTCGTGGTTGCGCTGGGTAGAGCGCACGAAATGCTCTTCACAGGATGACTCGTTATCAGGGGTGTTGTCAGGGATAGTTTCTGCTTCCCAAAATCTTTCGAGAGACTGCAGAATTTGACTGTCGTTGTTCCTAGCTAGGAACGAAACAGCAGGACCCTCGTTGCGGCAGTGTTTGGGCAAATTGCCAGCCAAAATGTAGCCTAGCTTTGTTTCCTGAATGATGGGAAAATTAGGGCCGCGTATGTATTTATTAGCTAAAATTAAGTCCAGGTAAAATTGTGCCCCTAAGAGTATGTCGATTTGCGACGATATGTTGAAATCTGGGTCAGCCAGAAAAATGTTGCTCGGAATGTGGAATTGATTTATGTCAAACGATTTTGCCGGCAGATTGTGGGTTAACGTAGATAAGATAGCACATTTCGCCTCGAAGCTATATCTCTGATAACGAGAAATAATGCGTATAGACGCAAGATCAGTTGCGTAACACACTGTATTGTTTATACCCGTAATTGGTATGTTGGATTTAGTTAAATTAAGCTGTAATTTCCTTGCAAATGATTTTGTGCAAAAATTTATTTGTGACCCAGCGTCTAAAAGAACTCTTGCCCTATGTCTGTTGCCAGCCTGGTCAAGGACAAATACAACTGCTGTTGATAAAAGGACATTGTTCGTGGATTGTAATTTGAGCGAAAAATAGTTACTGCTGGCAGATATTGATTTCGGCACGTTGTTCGCGTGCAACAATGTGTGGTGTCGTTTTGAACAGATCTTACACACCTGCTTATTCTTACAGCTAGATACAAGATGATCTGATCTAAGACAATTGATACAACATTTATGACTTGATACAAATTGTCCCCGCTCAGCGGTGCTTAATGTACGAAATTTATCACATATGTAAAGCGGGTGATTAGATTTACAACACAAACATGAATAATTGCTTGCCGCTGAGTGATAACCCTTAAATGTAGTACTGCCAGCAGTGTTTCTTGATTTATATTTATCATATTTATTGTTAAGTCTTAAATTAGGTTTGTTGAGTTGCTGTCCGGCTTCGATAGGCAGTGTATTTTCTAACATCTGTCTACGTGAGTTTAAAAAATGAGTGAAATCTTGAATGTTAGGTAAATTGTCAGGGTCTATTGACTCCTTCCATAGTTTAAAGGTAGTAGGGTCGAGTTTAGTTGATAATAATTCAATCAGTCATTTGAGAAACACCTCATCTCCATTGTTTTTGTAAACTGAGTTTTCCATGCAAATTGACTTGTTAGGGTAAGACACATCATATCTGCTTAAAACACCACCTCTCCTGTATAAAGGCACATTGCAACTAGATGTTAGAATTGAGAATTCATTTGAGAAACAACACATCTCCAGGAGATGTGTTGTTTCTCAAATGACTTTTAGTTTGTAGCAGGAGGCAGCACTAGTGCTCTCCTCTATTTTTTCATAATGTCTTAAACAGCTGTTGAGTTTATTGTTGTCATTATAGTATTCTGTGCAAAAATGAGTTGTAGTGAAAGTGATGCTGATAATTCTGTAAATTTAAAACGTAAAAAGGGATTGAAGCAAGTTGAATATAAGTGCGAAAGAATAAAGACGTTACGAGTGAAGAATGAAGAATACATAAATTGGAAAGGAAATTTGGTGAAACCAAAAGATCATGGATTCAATTGCAGGTAACTTAACCTAGAAACATAACCTTAGTCCACTTGTCTAGGCCTAAATCAAAATTGTTTATTACACAGGGCCTTCTGGTTCAAAGTTTGTATATAATATTCTTTAGGGATATGTAGGTTATTTTGCTTAACCTAAACCTATTGTTAAGACTAGTATACTCGTCTTTCACTTTACTTAACTTACTGTTTTAAAGGTCTCTTTTCATTTAAAAATTGCAAAATTATGTTCTTTTTTAGGTGCAGATTGAAATGTATTCCGGAGAAAATTACAGAGGATAAAGCAACGGAAATATGTACAAAATTCATTGACTTCAATACAAAAAACGAACAAGATGCTTATCTTTAATCTTTGATTGAATGCAAACCGATTCAAAGAGAACGGCGTAAACCTGAAAATGATGAAACAAAAAAGAGTAAACCTAAATCACATTCTTTTAAGTATTCTGTGTCTACAGCTAGTGGAAAAGTAGAGGTATGTAAGCTTGCATTTCTGTCTGTCCACGGCATATCATCCGAACGAGTTAAAAGACTGTGCACACTACTGTCACAAGGCAAGTCACAAAAAGATTTACGGGGAAAAAACCTCCCTGGGAACGCTAAACCCGGGCACTTCATAAAGGCCATTGACGACCATATAGCCTCTTTTCCTTAGAAAGAAGCCCACTACACCTGTAGGTCCTACAAATACTTAAACTCAAACCTTAATGTAAAAATCATGTGGAGTCTTTTTAAAGAAAACATCCTGATCTAAGTGTTGACTATAAATTGTATCTAAAAATTTTTCAGGAACATTTTGATTTGACTTTTGGTAGGCCTCAAATCGATTAGTGCTGCAAATGTGAGGAGCTCTCAGTCAAACTCAAAAACCCATCACTGAATGAGGCAGCCAAAAGAGTTTATGCTGCTGAACTCCTTGTTCATAAAAGGAAAGCGAAAAAGTTTTTTAAAACTATTGAAAGAATCAGGGAGAAATGTTTAGCAGATAGCAAAGTAGCAGGGATATGTATGGACTTCATGCAAAACCTTCAGCTTCCAGAAATACCCATCCAAGAAGTATTCTATATGCGGCAGTTAACGGTGCATGTTTTTAACATTCACGATATCAAAAGCAATAAAGCCAAATTCTATGTATATCGCGAGGGATTGGCAAAGAAAGGCCCGAATAAAGTATGCTCTTTTTTGGTTGATTTCATTGATAGTGTTCTTGATGTAAATATTAGGCATCTTCATGTTTTTTCTGACGGTGCAGCAGGACAGAACAAAAACAATGTTGTTGTTAGGCTTTTCTTGGCCTTAATAGAAATTGGACGATTTGACAGCATCCATCATTACCTTCCAATACGTGGGCATTCCTACCTCCCATGCGACCGTGACTTTAGTGTCATAAAGCGGAAAATTAAAAAAACTGATAGGATTTTTACAATGAAACAGTATGCAGAACTAATGCTACTTTAACGGTAGTTCTTGATAAGTTCCAAGTAGAAGTTGTAGAAAGTGAAAAAGTAAAGGATTTTAAATCATGTTGTATCAACTGAGACTCAGGCAAGGAACATTCCAAGGGAAAACAAACAAAAATTCAACATTTCAAGTTTTATGGAGCTAACTTATTCTAACAAACATGTGGGTAAAGTCAAAGCTAAAAACTTCATTGATGGACTTAACGAACAGAGCTTTGACTTGAAAAAAATGCATACCGGCTCTCCAGAACTTCCTAAAACCTGTGCTTACACACAACATTGTGTACCAATAAACATAAAAAAAGTTAGTGATCTTAAAAAACTCAAAGACTATATTCCTGCAGACATTGTTGATGAGTTTTACTCCAAAATATATGACTGGCCAAATGTTGATACGGATGGAAATGAAGAAGTGTAGTGAACAATGATGAAAATAACATATATAGATTGTCAAGAGTGTTGTAACATTATGTACATAGTATTCAAACCAAATACTTTTTTCAATACAAACTTTTTTAAATTAAAACTAATATTTCTACCATCATTTTATGCCTAATAACTGCACCTTTCATCGGTCATTTGAGAAACAACACATCTCCAATGAAATTTTAAATTTTTTTTACGCGTGAAAAAGAGTAAAAAATTATTTTTTCTCCTTAAACCACTGGCAGACACCTACATGCATACATTAAAAATTTAAGAGTATGAATATGACTTGTAACAATATACTAGTGAGGTTTTTTTCAAGTTTTCCGAAAGTTTACTTTTTTGGAGATGAGGTGTTTCTCAAATGACTGATTCATTGTATAATAATAAATTCAAATGAATTCAATGACAGTTGCATTGCCGCCAGTGAATTAACGGAAGACGTTATTGTGTTTGTGAATTCTGCCAAACTTTGGACAGAGTCCTTAATTGTCGACTTGACTTGAAGTAAATTTTGAACATAGTATTTTGCTAGTATGAACTTGTTGTCATACCTTTCGGACAGCAAACTCAACGCTATTGAATAATTTTCCTTACAGATAGGTAGTGACTTAATTAAATCTAAAGGTTCATTTTTTAAAGAAGAATGTAAATAATGTAACTTCTGCACTGGCGTTAAATCGGATCTTGTATGCACTAAGTCCGTAAAAATTGAATGAAAATGCTGCCATTCCAATATGTTGCCTTAGAAGCAGGGCAAACTTATTGGTTTTAATTGCATGTGTGTCGATAATACGGGAGGTACAGTCTGAACATTAAATGTATCAAGTATTTGCAAAATATTTGCTTCAGTCGAATATAGCATTTCTTCGACCTCAACTCGGTCTTCTTGAGCCGCGCTCATGTCTTTACAAGTAAGTTCTATTTCAGACTGCACCTCGTCGTACTTCGATGCCAAGCTTTTCAGACTTTCTAGCCTTACTGTTAAAAAATGTTTTTTGTTTGAATTTATATCAAAGTTATTTACGGCAGATTGTATTCGCACTATTTCGGACTTTAAGCCGCCTCTCTTTCTGGTTAACACTTTGAGGCCTTCTTCAGCCATTGTACGCACCTTGTTATGCTGTTATTGAGGTGATACCTTGTAGGCGATGTCCTGCAGCGTCGACGCCTTGGAGAAGATGGCAAACACAGCTCGGAGAGATGACCGCCTTGTTTGAAGCACTGTAGCTCGCAGGCTCTTGAGATGATGTTGTCAGAAGGCACAAAGGTGACGAGCAAAATGCCGATGGAAATCACGCCACGGTCGTATCAGCGGATATGATAATTCGCCCGTGATGGCCAGAAATAGTGGCAGAAAAATATTAATTAGGAATGATGCTTCGAAAATCCAGGTCCGGAGTGACCAAAAAATGTTGAGTATCCGGCCCGTGTGGACCAAAAAATGTTTAGTAAGAAGAATGTTGATTGAAAATGTGTATTTAGTTGATTCGTTAGGATGCAGAAATGATGAAGAGAGTGGACTGTACACAATTCATTTATTTGAATTCAAAAGTACATTTGAAATATGAAGTTAGCAGTTGTTATGAATCACAGGTTGGCTAATAAGCATGATGTATGTACAACGTATCAAAAATTAAATTACATTAATAACGGGCCTAATGGGCCATAAGTAAAGTGTGTTGGCCTAAGGCCTACATTGAATGTCGCGACAAGAAAAATATGACAGTGGAAGGCGGGCGTGCCGACCGCCGCTTTCAAGCGTTTGAGACGTACTCTACAGAGCTTCGACATGAATAATGAGATTAGAACAAAAAGTAAGAAGCAGATTAGCCAACCTATAAAGTAAAATTATCGCGCTACTGCACACCGAACCCCACGGAGGGAGTAGAGCTGCACGTCTCGCAACCCAAGAATACCGACCGAAACAACGTCGGGCGCTTAGTCAGCGTTATTAATATTAAAGTAGACTCCTCGCCCATGGGGGCGAAGGGTGTAGATAGGACAAGATCCTTAGGACACACTTGTTAAACTCATCATATATGTCCCTATGTCCTGGCCTCTGGGCCCGGTAGTTATGTGTAGTCATACTACTGCCTGAGAGTGTAATACAGTGTGATAAATTGCGATTCACAGTGCGCTGGAACTTAGCCAGAGACGTTTTTTGTGAGAGTTTGTTGAACTTTGGATTTACACAAAAGTGCGGATAGGGATCAGTGCGTGAGTGCGAGGAAGGGCTTCGCCGCCTCTCCGAGTTGGGGGCTAGAAACAGTCCAGGCAATTAGTCGTGGCTCGGGTCACGCTATAAGCTCCTGGATTGGCCAAACGGCGAAAACGCGATCCGGTGGTAGTTGGGGATAACTGCTGAGAATCCGTTTTTGCATTGATAGTGCGTGGACACTAATTGTATATTTTTAGTGTTTAGTGTGTATATACTGTATATATTGTAATGGTACATATCTTCAATACAAACTAATGAAGAAACATGATAAGAATAAATTATTAAATACTTAACACTATAATTAAAAGGGATGAGGCAGAGATAAAAGAATGCCAAATACACTGTTACTAACCGTCTGTGGCCTTTCCGTGATGTTATTTCGTGTTAACATGTTTCGAGTCACTTGCCTCATCATCAGAACTTTATAAAAACTAATCTATGTCATCAATGATGACATGTGTCAAAATACTAAAACACAATACGGCATTAAACCATGTACAGAACTTGCTTTAAAAATGAGCACGTCAATGTTAGGTGTGCCTTGCAAGACAACGCGCTGTACTGACGAAATCTAAGTTTTATCTTGACCATATCGCATAGCGGTATCGTACAGTATATTTGATTTATATTGTAATTGGCCATTCAACACGTGTGGCTTGGTACTGGCGTCGTTATATGCTTTTAAATCTCATATTCTTCAAGGGCGTTCAAATAACCCCCTTTATTGCAGAAATGAAGGGGTATTAGATTCGAGCTAAAATCCGTGTAACTGTGATTGTTGTCTATAAGGTGCCTGGCGAAATTTGACTTGATGTTGTCAAAGTTGTAAACTCGTGTAGGGGGTCTATGTTCAGAAAATCTTTTCAAAAAACCTCGACCCGTCTGGCCCACATAAAAAGCCTCACAGTCGTTGCAGACTAGCTTATAAACTCCTGTTTTATTTTCAAGACTGGTATGTTCACGGCTGCGGAGATTATTTAAGATGTTATTACTGGTCTTATAGGAAACAACTATGTTGTTGACTTTATTAATGGTTGACTTAAAAATTCCTGGCATGAAATGTGTATAAGGTGCCGCAATGTACTTGCGTGCCTTTGTTTCGAGGTTCTCATTTCTATTATTTATATCTTTAGTTTTATTTTTTTTAATAGTGTTACTCTTCTTTTTCTTTTGTTTTTTAAAAAATTATCTATTATTTTTTCGTCATACCCGTTGTTAAACGCAATGACTTTAATGGTGTTTAATTCTTCGATGTAATCCTCGATGCCAAGGGGTATAGACAATAGGCGATGTATCATGCTATGGAATGCAGCTAATTTCTGTGAAATGGGGTGGAACGATGAGGCATGTATGACAGCGTCAGTCATCGTGGGCTTCCTAAATATATTAAAACATAGTTTTTTAGTAACAAAGTCCTTAGTTACTGTCAAATCCAGAAAATGTAATTGACCTCTAACTTCATTCTCCAAAGTAAACTGTATTTTGTTATTAATGCCATTCAAGTAATTGTGGAGCTTGTCAATTTAACGATTTGTGCCTTTATACACCATAAAAGTGTCGTCGACATATCTACCATAGAACACCACATTGTAATTATGTGTAGGGTTTGTAAACAAGAAAGAATTTTCAAAGTAATTTAAGTACACCTCCGCTAGAATACTAGAGAGTGGGGAACCCATTGCCAACCCCTCCAGCTGTCTGAAAAACTGTTTGTTATGTGTGAAATAATTCTGGTCCAAAATCACTCCCAACAATTCTAATATTTCATTTATGCAATTAGCATTCAGTTTATTGGTGTTAACAAGGTTAGTTCTTAATAGGCGTAAGGTTTCACTCACCGGTACATTTGTATACAAGTTCACACTGTCAAAATAATAAGTTTATAGTGGGGTTCAATCATCAGGTTTTTACTTTTTCAACGAAATCACAACTATTAATCAAACTTCGATTATTATTCAAATGTAAATTGTGTTTTAATATACTCACTAATTTTCTAGCTGCTTTGTAACCGGGTGCAGTGGTAAACTTTACTAGTGGTCTAATAGGAATCCCCTCCTTGTGAAGCTTTGGCAGACCTGATAAAACAGGCGCTTTAGAATTAATTGGTTTTAAAGGACGGGACAGGAAGGCCATGCGTTCAGTGACTGCGAAAAAAGCGAGCAGGCCCCAGTCTGAGTGGTAAGTAAATCTGCAAACATACCTGCAAACCATAGGTGTGTTACGAGGGAATGTCCGATATACCTACATGCTCTAGTTAGGAAAGTATCAATGACGCAATATAATGGACATTAGATATCTACAATCTATAGGAGTAAGAGTCGGGCAGATCAATGTTATGGCTCGAATATATTGTCTGGAAGAGCTAAATTTTGTAATCAAGGATAGATGCTTAGACATTGTTCTGCTTCAAGAGCCATATTCGTGCGGAGGGCGTATACCGCACCTCGATGGGTATAGGGTTTCTTATGCGTCTGAACGACCGAAAGCAGCTATAGTAGTTATTACTAATGACAATATAGAAGGGCTATTTGTTAGAGAGCTGTCAGGAGAGCATCATGTATGCGTCAAGGTAATAGTAGGAGATAGGGAAGTGTACATGATGAGTTCATATTTCCAGTATAGGGACGATACTGAAATACATATTAGACACTGGGAAAGGACAATGTTAGAACTACATGGTAAAAGGGTTATATTGGCTGGAGATGTAAACGCTAAGTCAGAACTTTGGTTTGATAGGAGCACTGACAGCAGGGGTGAGAAGCTTGAAGCCTTTATTATGGCAAATGTATTAAATATTTGTAACACAGATGGTGAATTATCCATATTTGCTGGGGTACCGGGGGCAGTCGCTGAGACCAACATAGGTATCACTTTGTGCACGGAAAATCTTGGAGTTGAAAATTGGAAGGTCTTTAATGAAGGAAATAGCGATCATAGATTAATTATTTTTACGCTTCAAAGCTTAAGAATCACAAGGGATAGGAGATGTAAGTGGAAAAGGGAGATTTGCACTAAGGAATGCGGACTGGAACAAATTTACAAATACCCTAAATGACAGGATGTTGCAACCGTATGCAGCGGATGGGGACTTAGAGGCGGAGGTGGTCGACCTTACAACAACAATAGTAGTTGCGGCAGAGGAGGCGATACCCAGAGAAAGTAATAAGATAAGAACTGTCTCATGGTGGAATAGGGAATTAGAGTTGGAAAGGGGTAATGTTAGAAGATTAAGGAGGAGAATTAATACTGGTCCAGTTGGGTATAGAGATGTAAGGAAAGGCAGGTATAGAGCGGCGCGGAACAGATATTTTGCTATGGTAAGACAGGAGAAGAAGCTTGCCTGGGAAAAATTTATTACCGTAGAAGGAAATCGGGATCCGTGGGGCATGCCCTATAAAGTTGTTAGAGGTCAGAGCAAAAAGAGCTGCTAATATCAACAATGCAATTTGGAAATGTGATGGAACACGATATTGGTATGCTGACGGAAACGTTGCTAGACTCATTGCTTCCATCTGACACAGAGGGCTACACAGAAGAACACATGGAAACAATTGGAAAAGCAGAAAATAGTAGAGTGGAAGAGGATTCTCCTGAGATTACTGAAGATGAGGTCTGTTCCGTCTTCGACGCTCTCGCGATATTCTTGAGTTGGTCTTACAACGGGAGGTGATGAGTTGGCTGGTATGATATGAAATAAAGTAGTGGACTGTATTTTTCTTTGAATTAACTGTTTATTGAAGTTTATATGAAATATTGAAGTTTATATGAAAATGATTGCATGGCAGGTGCAGTGTAGCGCCGCATACATTCCCAAAGCAGAATTAAATTAAGTATTGAAATGTATAATAATAAATTGAAGCCGAATTTGTTAAAGTAGTGATGAATTAAGCACTGAAAGGCATAATGATATGTTGAATTGGAATATTCCGAATTGAAAGCGTTACATAGCCGCGGCGAATGAAGGCTTGTTGTCCGTTCAGAGTTTAACAGTTAACTAAACTAACTAGGCTGCAGTGAGCGTGTGGGACACGCTCGCACCAGTTTAGCGGGGGGGATGACGTCAATGCACGCGCACGCCGCTTACATTGCAGATATTAAAAGGTACAAAGTTTAACATACTGCCGGCACAAAATCGGGTGATTTTGCAGTTTAAGTTATTATATGAATAGTGCATCATAAGTGTCAAGACATAGTAATACATAATAATATGAGAATAAGACAGACATAATAATTGACAGTGCATAATAATGGACATTACATAACAATAGAATAATGACCCCAAAATTCAATAATACATAATAATATGATAATACGAAAGACATAATAATTGACAGTATATAATAATAAAATAATGACCCCAAAATTCAATAACACATAACAATATGATAATGATACATAATAATACAACAATAAAAAGGCATAATAATTGACATGCGTAATAATAGAATAATAACACCCAAAATTCAATGATACATAATACGAAAGACATAATATTTGACATTGCATAATAATAGAATAATAACCCCAAAAATTCAATAATAGATAACAATATGATAATGATACATAATAATACAACAATAAAAAGGCATAATAATTGACATGCATAATAATAGAATAATAACACCCAAAATTCAATGATACATAATAATATGATAATACGAAAGACATAATAATTGACATTACATAATAATAGAATAATGACACCCAAAATTCAATAATGCATAATAATATGATAATACGAAAGACATAATAATACAGTACATAATAATAGAATAATAACACCCAAATTCAATAATACATAATAATATAATAAGAATAACAAATGGCAAGCATGCGATCGCCCGGGGCATGTCCCGGCATGAAGCACGAGAATGCGAATAAAGTTCAAGCCAATAGTACATGTCGTTCGAACGTTAGTGTAATTAATCTGAGGCCACTGGAAGTGGGCATAATTTGTGAATGGGCCTACGTAGGATGCCGTTTACGGTGCGAACATCCGCAACGCGCACTAGGGAATCCTGACCCAAATGGACCTGAGTGACTACACCGCGTTTCCACTGCAGGGGGGGGGAATTATCTTCCAAAATAAAGACGAGTTGTCCGGGAGCCAAATTTTTTGACTGGAGACGCCATCTGTAGCGTTGTTGCAACTGGTGCAAATAATCCTTTGACCACCTCTTCCCTATAGAGTGAGTGAATCTTTGCAGCAGCTGCCATCTACCCAAACTACCAATTTTGACTTCGGAATAGTCAGGTTCCGGGAGCGAAGTGAGTGGTGAACCAACCAAGAAGTGCGCTGGAGTCAAAGGCTCGGGATCCCTAGAGTTATTTGAGATGGCGTACAAGGGGCGTGAGTTGAGGCAGGACTCTATTGAGTTAAAATGGTGTAACACACTTCAAACGTGAGAATGGTTCTGCCGACAACACGCCGCAAACGGAACTTGACGCTCTTGACTCCACTCTCCCACAGGCCACCGAAATAAGGTGCTGACGGGGGAATGAAGGACAATTTGACTCCTTGGACACTGGTGAAGTCCTGGGTAGTTTGTTCAAATTCGTTTGATTGGAGAAGTTTGTATAAGTCGTGAAGTGTACTGCTAGCACGACGAAAATTTGTACCATTGTCAGAAAATATCTGTGAAGGGATGCCTCTTCGAGCTATAAAACGTCTTAAGGCTGCTATGAAAGCGTCTGAGGTGAGATCTGAAACTAATTCAAGGTGAATGGCCTTAGTAGCCATGCATATAAATAGAGAAATATAAGCCTTTGAAATCGATTTGGAACGCTGCCCGCCCTGACGTATAAATACATGACCGGCGTAGTCGACTGCACATTGAGAAAATGGCTTAGCAGGAGTAACTCGGGAAGAAAAATATTGTCCTAATAATTGGCTTGAGCCCCTACCACGGAATCGAAAGCAAGTGATGCATTTGTGTATTACTGAACGTATGTACGATTTATCATTAATTATCCAGTATTTCTGACGTACAGAGTACTGAGTCAATTGTACCCCAGCATGGAGTAGGCGAAGATGCTCGCCTTCTATGATTAGTTTACTGAGATGAGAATGCGGGTGGAGTATGATTTGGTGTTTGCTATCATAGGTGAGCTGGGAGTGCTGAAGGCGTCCGCCCACGCGTAATATCCCCGTATTGTCCAGAAAGGGGTTAAGTGAAAGAATTTTGCTATTATTAGGGATAGAGCGTTGTGCCTCAAGTTCCCTGATTTCGATATTAAAGTGCGATCGCTGGGACTGACGAATAAAAATCAAAAGTGTACCATGTAGCTCACGGGAAGATAAAAAAGAAGTGTTTCTATCAGCTATGGGAAGCCTCGAGTTCCGAATGAATCGAAGGCAGTAAGAAAATACACGAAGAAGTTTTGACAGCGAAGAGTGGTTTTCAAAGTAATTAGGCGTAGAAAAAGTGGCAACCAGTGTGGTTTGGACTTGTTTACGTTTTCTTGCTCAAGATCGGGATGAGTGCAGGGTGAATGGGCATCGAAAGCACTGGTGGGCCATGATGATGACTCATTGGACAACCAGGATGGACAATACCACCATTGTGGGTGACAGTGTAAAAAACGGGGTAGACAACCACGCGATAGGATGTCAGCGGGGTTGTCATGTGAGGAGACATGATGCCAGGTACCCTTTCCAGTGAGTCGCTGTATCTCCGCATCGTGGTTGGAGACAAATACCTTCCATCTGGAAGTCTGCTGGTGAATCCAGTGTAAGGCGATCATTGAGTCGGAATAAAAATACAATTCGTCAAATTTATAACTCACAGCGTTTACAACCTTGGAAACCAACTGAGCCAATAAGAGACAGGCGCAAAGTTCAAGTCGGGGTAATGTTACCTGCTTTAAGGGGGCGACTCTAGATTTAGAGCATAACAAGTTTGATGAAATGCTGTGGTCTGCATACACCGTTCGCACATAAATGCAGCACGCGTAACCCTTTACTGACGCGTCGGCAAACCCATGGAGTTGAAATGAAATGATTTGGGAATCATTTAAATTCTTTACGGATTTTGTAATCTTAAAATAAGTGTCTGATATCAGCTGAGCATAAAGCTCTACCCATTGATTAGATAATGAGTCTGACAGGGGGTCGTCCCAACTTGTTCCCGTTAACCACAGTATCTGCATGAAATGTTTGCACCAAAATGTAACCGGGACCAATAAGTCTTTATGCGTCGTAAATTCCGGCGATAACTGATAATACCCTTCTCTTGTTAAATACCTCCACTTCGAAATTTCTTTGAAAACTATATATGAAACTATCATCGTTAATGTCCCATTGAATACCCAAAGTACGTATAGTTTGATTCTTGTTAAAGTCAAGGGAAAAGTTGGCGTGTGAAGTTATAATGGTTTGATCATTGGAAAACCACTTGTGCAAAGTAATCCCGTATTGACTTAATAAATTTGTAATGTCGAACTTCATTTGTGATAACATGTGTGGGTTATCTGAACCGGTCATGAGATCGTCCACATAGAAATCGTTTGCGGTAGCAGAACAGTCTATAGGGTGTTGAGTTTTGTTTTCCTGGGCTATTTGTGCTGAACATCTTGTGGCCAGAAATGAAGCGCTTGCAGTCCCATATGTGACTGTCCTCAAGGTCTAGTGTTGAAGTTCCCTATGGGGGGCGTCGCGCCAAACAATTCGTCGCAAATTAGAATCCCTGGGAGTAACTAAAATTTGACGATACATTTTTTCAATTTCCGAAATGAGGACGTATCGGTGCGTTATAAACCGAGACATAATCGAAAAAAGATCCTGCTGGACCGTGGGACCAACCATCAATGTGTCGTTCAAAGACAAATTATTTGTTGTTTTGGCAGAGCCGTCGAAAACAACTCGCAATTTGGTGGTTATACTAGAGCCCTTAAAAACCGAATGGTGCGGTAAGTAGAAGGTGTCTGACTTATTGACTGACAAATCGTAAGAATCAAGCAAATACATGTGACCTTTCGTAAGAAAAGATTATTCGTAATACTGGGAAGCACAGCGCAATGCACGTACAGATTGAAATCCTTATAACGAGAATTCAGCCTTACCCTTGTACTAAAATCAGCTTGACATAAGGAATTTTTTATACCAGTGATGGGTAGTTGAGACTTGGTTAATTTTAGACCTATGCGGCGTGCGAAACTCATGGTACAAAAGTTTGCCTGAGATCCTGAATCTAATAGAATTCTTACGGGATGCTTCCTACCGGTTGGTCCGTTGTCATGCAAACAGCGGTGGATAACAGAATAGATTTGTTTGTTTGTAATTTGAGGGAAAATTGATTGTTGCCCCTGTTTGAAGTGTTACTGCCTGATATGTGAATCATTGTATGATGTCGTTTAGAACATATCCTACAAGAAAATTTGGAAGGACAGTGTGAGGGCTCATGCAATTTAAACAAAGTTTACATTTGATTAAAAGGTTCTTTCGCTCAAAGGGAGATGTAGCCACAAATTGTGGGCATTCAGACAGTCTATGTTTACCGCGACACAGCTGACAAATATTATTGTTGATATGAGTATAAAATGTTGACCTAGTGAGCTCAGCGGGTTTAATAGTCTTGCGATAGGGAATCTTATCGCTGATTTGTGTTCTGTTTGCTGAACTGAGGCGCCTACGTTTTGCATTAATTGCATTCACCATTTAAAAATTTAATAAAATTGTTGAAATTAGGGAATCGCTCGTCGGATAGACTTTCCTTCCATAGTCGACATGCCTGGTTATCGAGTTTCTGCGTTAAATATTGAACAAAAATATTTTCAAAAGTATTTACAGGTAAACTCAATGAATTCAAAGCGTTTATATTTGCGGTGATTTCGTCAATAAATTTTGAAATGCCAACCATGGACTCTCGCTGAATGGACTTCATGCCCAAGACATTCCCTACATGATACGCTGAGACAATTAATTTACTATCATACCTGGCCTTCAATAGCTCAATGGCTACTGCATAATTTTCACGGGTGATTGGGAGAGACTTTATTACATTTAAAGCCTCGTCCCTTAGTTAAGAATGTAAATAATGCAATTTCTGGATGTCCGTCAGGTCGGTTCTGACGTGTACTAACTCCAAGAACATGTTGTAATAGTGCTGCCAATCAATAATGTTGCCTGAGAAGCAGGGCAGTTTAATAGGCTCTAACTAAATAGGGGATGTTTTAATTGGCGTAACTTCCGCTTGATTTAATGGTTTTTTTTTCACCTCTTCTACACGTTCTAATAAATTGTGCAGCTTACACTCAATAGTGCAGAGATCATCCTATGTCTGAACCCTGTCACTTACCGATGTAAAATCAGATTCATCAGCCTCAATTTGGGTCTGAATTTCATCATACTTCGCGGACAACTCCATCAAGTGACGAAGTTTTATTTTTAAAGCATGGTGATCATTTATTTAAGGATCGAAATTGTCCGCGAAGGTGTTTATACGGGATATAGAGGCTTTAATTTGTTACCTACTTGGTGGTTTGTAAAGTTTTAATAATAATGTTATCTAGTGTTAATTGTGTCACTACGTAACTTCTCTTATCATTTACGGGTAAACCGTATTTCGCTCTGCTGCATTCAAATGTTGCTGCCTCGCCACCTGATTGGCGCACGGCTTTCTGCAGTGTTGACTTGGCTAGCGTTTTGCTTTAGCGCTTCCACTTCAATAATTCTTAGTTGTTATTATAAATTAACTGAATCAAACATACAGAATTGCAGATTGAGAACATTTATTAACCTTTTAGAATATTTCAATTGCTTTATGATACATCAAATTCGTTTTCTGCACCGGCTATTACACTTGTTCGGTTGGTACTTGCTCAGTTTCAATGTTTGTATACAATTCTACCTTGACGTTAATTTACAGTTATATATTATTTTTCTCAGGGGTGTTAAAGTCCTTTCGGCTACAGAAATATATACTTACGGCTAACACACACAAATTTATAACAATTCTTAATACTAATTACATAAACAAATTAATATCTCATTATATTCAATTAAGTAATTACCATTAAAAACTTGTAAAGAAATTTTGGGTTAGTTTTCGTTTGTCAAATTTATTTATCAAAAGGTTCGTCAATTATTTATTATATTTTACTTTTAATAATTGCTAATTGATTAAAGTTTATATAGTGAATTTAACAAAGCATTTATTTCTGAATCGGAATAGTGATCAGTGAAGTGAAATAGTTATTTATTAATTCTGACCAAAAAAGTGTGAACTCGATAATGGGATAATGTTTATACTCATCGGTTTTTCCTGCTGAAGATCTTGATGCCGTCTTCTTCTATGGATAACTCCTGGGCTGTCGTCTTCTTATACTCTCCAGAAGTTTATTCCTCTCGTCTCGATGATTTTCCTCACTGACTCCGGCCTCGCATTCTTCGGTTGTCGTCCGTCTTCTTCTATTAAGATGTTCCAATGATCCTCATTTGGTGTCCGTTGTCGTCTCTCTTCTTCACTGCGTCGTTCCGTCTTCTTCAGATAATTATGGTTTGTTAATTAATTTTTTATTAAACGAAATTTTGTTCAGGATTCCCTGGACTATTGTTGTTATCTCCATCTGGTATAAATTAGGTTCAAATTTACTTTAATAATAATATTTTAATATGAGAGCTCCTCGATCCACTCTCAGCGTTGGTCAATAATACATTACTGAAAATCTAACGGTTTTTTGGCAATAAAATTCTTGTTGCTATGGTTACCTAATAAATTATGCTAATTTTCATTGGTTATTAACTTAAGTCATTGTTATGATTTAACGTCTTTTTTAGTCTAATTTTACCAAAATATCTTCAACTGAAGATTTCTATCTTATACTTATAGCTAGAGTTATTACATGAGTACCATTCTTCCTAATTTTTCATGATGATCATTTTGATATCCCTCATGCCCACTTTTGAATAGTTAATTACGTTTTTACTATTTTCCATATTTATATTTTACATATATTTTATTCAAAATTAGTTGTTATCCATATATTTTGGTACTAGGAATACTCACTTAATCGGTTCAATCATTTGGCATATTCTGCCTTAACTTTGGATTATTATTTGTTCTCAAAATTACTAAATTTATATTCAACAGTTTGGCCTAGAGCCTAGATTTTATTCTACTCCCACCTAACATTTCTTAATAACATATCTGGTAATTCTAATACAATTTTATAAACAAAACAAACAATAAACATCAGTATTCCTAACTCTAATTCTTATTATGAAAGATTCCTTGTCAGGTTCTAGCCTGAAATAACTTTTAACTACCTTTTCTTTTCTCTACTGTTATCTTGCTTATCCTATAATTTACTACATTCTATGGTTTTTGAACAATAATAAAACTCTTACAATACTACTGATAAACTGTTCCTACATGATATGTCTTATCTACTAATCCCTTCACTTAAATACAGTGTCTGTCCTTCTTAATTTACTACTCATTCTAATAACTTAATTCTTACCTTATTTTATAATTCTGACATCCTATTACCTAAGTTTATAATATCACAATTAGTTTAATCTCTTACTAATGTACAGTTTACCAAAAATTGTTTATCTGTTTATTATAGTTTGCTTATATAATATTTTATTCTACACCCCCACTGCACTTTTCCTTTCATTAGAAGGTTTCTTTAATTATTATCATTCTCACTTTGTTCTATTATATGCTATACCTAGCACTTCACCACTTATTTAATTTTACACACATTTTTAACTTACTCACTTGTTTATTCACACGATTTGTCTGATTATTTTATATCACTGTGTGATTATGGTCATGAATAACTAATTTACTTCCAAATCACTCTGATCACTTTTAGTTATTACTTAAATATTGCTTTTGTTTGGCTCAAAGCATTGTTTATTGTCTTTGGCTATTATCATTAATATTAGTTTGGGGTATGGTTAGTTTCTAACTCCCTACCTTATATTATATAAGTACATTCTTTTATCAACAAGATATATGTGATATTATTATCTTCCATTAATCTTATTATCCTAGTTACATCTCATATACTACAAATATCAGTTCATCATTTAATTTACAATATACTGGTCATTCTTTGGGATTATTTGATTGCACTTAGGTCTCGGCTGCTTCTTCATTGTCTCTTGGTTCCTTTGGTTTTTATCCGATCTACTGTGTCAGGTCATTGTCAGGTTAATAGTAATTTGTCATTTATTGGGTTACTGGGTTATTGATCTTTAAGTTTATAAGTTTTTGCCTCTTATTCTTATCTTCAGCTTTTTATTTTATAATTAAATACAATTGAATCTTCACTACCTTATGTCATGTTACAAATTGTGCCACGTTTTTTGATTAAAGCTTTCACATCAGTCATGATTGAACTGCAAGCTGTGATCCGAAACCGATAAATAAATACAGAACAGGTGTACAATTAATGTAATTTGAGTACTTTATCAAATTCTGATGTAACGCGGCAGCCAGTGAGTAGTATATAACTTAATATAATTCCTTATTATAATATGTACTTATTATTATTTTTTTAAATAGTTATATGAAAATTGTTTGAAAATATGACTCATTTAAAAATAAAAATATACATATAGCTTCATTCCATTATTTAAGTTTCTGACTGATTTCTTGTAAAATTGTATAAGTGAAAATTTATGTGAAAATACAGGTCTATAGTCACTTGAAACTGATTTCTGTTTACATAAAGATTCTTTTGCAAATATTACTGATTTTTACTGTATCTAAACTTATATAAGTGAAAAAACTATGAGAAATACAAGTTCATAGTCACTTGGATTATCAGAGTCCTCGGCAGGTTTAAGATGGCTCCGTTGTCTGTCGTTTCCTTGGCGATCTTGTCCGGCTGGCCTTGGATTGGTGGCGCAAGTCTTGTTTCCGCTTGTCGGGTGATGTCTAAAGTTGTGGCTCTCTGTGCAGGCTTAAAGTTCTAATTTTCACTGATGAATAACAAGTGACGATGACTTGTAATATCTTGCGATCTAAGAGATGATGTCCTGTAGAAGCTTGTACGGCCAAGTATGAAGTTTTTCTTTTTTTTTTTGAAAGTAATGTGAAAGTAATGAGTGTATGCTCACGGCCAGCAATTTTACGTATGAGAAGATTCGGGCTGGACCAAAATGTTATTTGGGCCCATTAAATGAAATATAGATCCGAATCCCCATCCGGCCCGGGGAACCAAATGTTCCGTCTTCGACGCTCTCGAGATATTCTTGAGTTGGTCTTACAACGGGAGGTGATGAGTTGGCTGGTATGATATGAAATAAAGTAGTGGACTGTATTTTTCTTTGACCTAACTGTTTATTGAAGTTTATATGAAATATTGAAGTTTATATGAAATATTGAAGTTTATATGAAAATGATTGCATGGCACGTGCAGTGTAGCTCGGCATACATTCCCAATTAAGTATTGAAATGCATAATAATAAATTGAAGCGAAATTTGTCAAAGTAGTGATGAATTAAGCACTGAAAGGCATAATGATATGTTGAATTGGAATATTCTGAATTGAAAGCGTTACATAGCCGCGGCGAATGAAGGCTTGTTGTCCGTTCAGAGTTTAACAGTTAACTAAACTAACTAGGCTGCTGCGAGCGTGTGGGACACGCTGGCAGCAGTTTAGCGGGGGGGATGACGTCACTGCACGCGCACGCCGCTTACATTGCAGATATTAAAAGGTACAAAGTTTAACAAGGTCAAAAGTGCACTTTTCGCAATGGGTAAGAAGAAAGCCACAGGATTTGATGATTTAACGGTAGATCCTCTGTAGGGCATGGAATACAATAAAAGGAAGAGTAACGACAGTGATGAACAGAGCTCTGCAGGAAGGAAAGTTTCCCAGGCACTGGAAGATAGGAGTTGTGAAAGTACTCTATAAAGCGTTAGGAAAGGACCCTCAGATACCAAAGTCTTACCGGCCGCTAACGTTACTACCAGTATTGGGAAAAGTCTTCGAGAAAATTCTCAAAAAAAGAATCATACATGTACTTGAAGGACAGAACAAGATACATGAGAGACAGTATGGTTTCAGAGTTGGAAGAGGCACAGAAGATGCAATTGTTGACGTACTTGAAGAGGTGAGTAATTCGAGGGAAAAGTACGTTCAGGGTATATTTCTGGATATAGCAGGCGCATTTGATAACGCATGGTGGCCACGTATACTGGTCCAGCTGCAGGACTTTGGAGTAAAGGGCAAGGAATTTGGTTGCATAAAAGATTACTTTAAAGACAGATACGCAATTCTCAGGTGTAGGAATGTCGAAAAAGAGAAGCTGCTGACAATGGGATGTCCACAAGGGTCTTTGCTAGGTCCGACATTTTGATTGTTTTATTTGATGCATTCTTGCGACTGTAGTTGCCGATAGGTTCCCGAACTTATGCATTTGCTGACGACGGGCTTTTATTGGTTAGTGCTAACCCCAGAATGGAGTTAGAGAGGAAAACGAACCTAGCGTTAGGAGTAATATATAACTGGAGTAGGGAAAATAGGTTGAGAATCAGTCCGGACAAGACTAAGCCTATGTTATTAAAAGGAATACTTGTGAGAAAACCGGTGGTCAAGGTGGATGATAGAAATCTTGAATATGTGACACAGCATACGTATCTGGGAGTATTAATAGATGAAAAACTCAGCTTCAGAAATTATTTGGTACAGGCGGCGAATAAAGCAACTGGAGCCTTTCAAAAGATACGCCATGTGGTTAGAGCTGGATGGGGTTTTAGTGGAAAGGCTCTGACGACTCTTTATCAGGGAGTAGGGTGTCGATACTGTTATATGGTGCAGCAATCTGGGCTCACAAGATGAGTCTATCTACGTACGCCGAGATTTTGCTGAGAGCGCAAAGACTGATGCTGCTTATAATCTGTAGAGGATACAGGACAGTATCGAAGGATGCACTGCAAGTGTTAACTGTGGTACTGCCAATTGATTTGCTTGCAAAACAAAGGAGGGAGTTATATTGGGATAAAAGAACTGGAAGGCATAGGGCACGATATATAAAGGGCGAATCTATAAATATATGGCAGGACCGATGGTAAAATAGTAGTAAAGGTAGGGCCCTTTATTTAAAGATACCTGACGTCAATGAAAGGATTAGGAACAAGTTGGAATGTAATCATTATGGCACTCAGTTCCTTACAGGACATGGGAATTTTAGGAGCTATTTGAATAGGTTTGGATTGTGTAAAACTGATGTTTGTAAGTGGTGTCAGATACCAGATACTCCGGAACATGTCCTGTACGATTATTGGAAATTTTCTGAACAAAGGGCTAAATTGGTAGAAGGACTGAGTGAGATAGGAGTCAGGTTAGACCTTAGGGAAATATGTCGACGCAAGAATACTGTGGATATCTTCAACGACGTTGCAGCCGAAATAGGTAGTATTAGGGAGGAGCAAAGGATACATGAGGTGGCATAGGTAGGAATGAAAGAAATGAAGCGCAAACAATTTTAACGGAATCAAAGCACGGGAGAATAAGTGGCAGAGTCTAGCTCACAAGGGACGCCCGGTACCTTTTTTAAAAGGCGTGAAGCCTGAAAAAAGGCCGGAAGACATAATGGGGTAGGAGAGGAATAGGGCTGGCAGTCCCTTGAAACTGCCAAAACAAGGGCCAACCAAAGCTCCGGGTGTGCAGACCCGAAAGGTGTGCTGCCTTTGGTAGGTCCCCCAGAATGGGTGGTCAACCCGTTGTTGATGGGAGGCGGCTCAGGGCTTGCCCTGGGCTTGCTAAATCAACTCCTCGGGGGTGGGGAGCCCCGTTGGCAGGGTACGCCCTGTCTGCGCCCCGACCGGCATCGGGGGTGAGTCCGGGGCAACCGTTGGTGTCAATATCTATGCCGAACGGATGGCTGCCGCATTCCCAAACGACTATGGAACTATAATCTGATGGGACGGAAGGGTGTGGAACGTTCGAGGAAGAAATGAAGTGACCAGATCTAATCTTTGCCTGTTTGAGACCGGAACAGACCATTCTTGGTTTAATCCTTGAAGATAATGATGATGAAGTAACACAAAAGCGCGCGCGCACACATACACAACCACAGGGGATAGAAATGTTTAGACGTTTGTGCGACCGAACGTTACAAAACATTCGTCAATAGAAATGAGGAACAAATCCGTTGTTTTTCGCCAAGTCTGTATATTGGTCACGAGAAAGTATACCGACCACAAGACTGTCAATATTATTACCAAACTTTTTGCCTGTATGAAAATGACACGGTAGTATAGAAAATGAAGTTGAACATCGATTAACAGGGAGCTCTTGCGGGGAAGCTGGGCCATGCGTAGTTACTTTACACTTCGACATGTCATCTCTACTACTGTATGTGTGCTGTATCTAGCTGTGTTTTTGGCGAGGGTATAATGTACAGACTTAACAATCAGCACGTTCAAACGTCAGAAAGCTCTGCTTGCTAATACATTGGAGTGGCTATAAAATGAAATAATTAATACATACCTTAGACAGGTCCTGGAAAAAACACAAGAATTTGGTATAGAAACACACCACTTATTCATTAATTTTAAGAGCGCTTATGACAGTGTGAACCGAATGGCATTGTACAGAGGATTGAAGAAGTTCAGAATATCAACACAGTTATTTAAATTAATCTCTCTCAAAAGTAGAATGTAAAATTAAAGTGCAGAAAACCAAGTCACGTTCGTTCACGATTTGCATCGAACACCGACAAGGAGATAGCCTGTCATGCTTGTTATTTAAACTAACACTAGAAGACGCGGTTAGTGTGTTTTTTGACTCCCAAATCAGTGGTACGATCGTAAACAAACGTATACAAACTTTTAGCATACGCAGATGATACTAGTTTAATTGCCAAGACAAAACGAGATCTCATTAGTGCCTTTACAGCATCAGAGGAAGCCTAAAGTAAAATTGGACTGCAGATAAACTTGAAGAAAAAAAAAATATGTATGCTGCCAACAAACTACCATTAAACCCAACCCTTCAAAACGTTGAAATAGGCACAAAAAAATAAAGAGGCAGTAAAAGAGTTGATATATCTTAGCTCCTAGATAAACAGCCTTAACGACGCCATCACTGAAATAAGGAGACCTTTACAAAACACTTATCAGGCCAGTGCTGACATATGCTTCAGAAACCTGGACAATGACAAAAAAATAGCAAGAGACTTTGTGCCGTGGCAATTTTAAATTTAAATTCCACGGCAAGTTTTAAACGTGAATTGCCCGTCCATATTTCGCGCCGGCTGTGTCGTTAGCAGCGATATGCCGACTGGATCAGCGCGCGGGGCAGTGAGCGGTGACGTATAGTCGCGCTCCGTCGACGAAATCTAGCCAACTCTGATCAGCTGATTCCGTACTTTTCCAACGTGGTTCATTGGGACACTGCTTCTTTCTCATTTTAACTTTGGGCCTCCGACAGAGCACTAGTGGTCCGGTCCGACGGCGAATTGTTCTACTAATTGTTCGAATTATTCTACTACTATGGGTGCGTAAATTTATAAATTGCCTCAGGTAAGCTTTTATTACCCATTTGCTAGTAATTTAATAAGGGACTATGTGTGTTAAATAGATTTAATAATCTGGATGCGGGTTGATTGCTGTATGTGTGTGTGCCCCTCATCTTGTTGCTTCCGGTAGCTCTAACCACGTGGCAAATTGTACTTAAGGAAAGTAAATGTAAAATTTAAATGTAAATGTGTAGACTAATGATTTATTGTACAAATAGAATTGTACTAAAGATATGTACAAATAGAATCAACAAGAGTATTACATTTTTGGAAACGTAACTTAAATATATTAACGCATGTATCGCCAACTGTGATAGTAATATCAAAGGTAGTGTGAACATACTTTTAATGGTGTGTGTGTCTGTGGTGTCTGGGTAGAGTCTCAAGAGAGTTGGTGTTGCTTTTGTGACAGCTCACTACAAATGAAAATTGTTCTAGGGTCCTCGACCCGTCAAGGGAATCGGGATGAACAGATGGTGAAAATATCAGCCTTCACCATTGCCCCACCGATGCTCCAGAACGCTCCCCATCGCCGTCGGACGCGGAGGAGTTTCCAGAATTGGAGGAACACCTGCCCGGAAGAGATGGAGCAGTAACAACTCCACTTAACATCCATTACCATCACAGGATTCAACTGGTACCTGCTATTCCTCAAACTGCAGGTGAAAAACTTCCATTTTATTAAACCACGACCACCACACGCAACAGTTTTCAAAATATAAACGATAAATACATATACACTGAATTTCTCATAATTATAGTGATTTTAAGTTGGTTAGCACAAATCTTGTGATCATAGTTGTATATGGTGTTTCATGATAATAACTGAGTAAAAGCATCCATTTGTCATACTGTTTTATTTAAAGATTCTTGTTAATAACATTATTGTTTAAAAGGAAAGCATATGTTTATAGATAAACATTATTTACTTATTTAAAGTGATTGAAAGTTGTTAGCACACATCTTGTGATCATAGTTGTATATGGTGTTTCATGATAATAACTAAGTAAGAGCATCCACTTCTCATCCTGTTTGGTTCAGAGATGCTTGTTAATAGCATTGTGATGGTTTTAGAGAGAAGATAATGTATATACACTAAATAATATTTTCATATTTATAATGATGAGAGTTTAGTTTGAACATGTGCTCTGGATGCATACTTACTATTCATGTTTTAACTGTGTTAAGGACGTACAATAGTTATACCTTTTTAATTTTTTTATGATTAAATGTATTTATCATGGTTGCTCCTACGCTATATATCGAGTATTGAAATATATATGTGTATACATGTAATTGATGATAATAGAAGCACTAATAAAAAATAACAAAAAGAAAAGATTGTTACGTTAAAGGAGTGTTTCATTGCAAGTCCTGTCACCACGGCCAGTTATTTTTTCTCATCTAGGTCAAGTGCCTTGTTTTAATTTATTGTGTAGCGGCTTACACCGTCACAACTTCTAGGCTGCTGTGAAAGACGGATTCTAAGAACAATATTTAGAGGAGTATAAGAAAATGTGATGTGGCGCGGCGCTATAATTATGAACTATACCATCTTTACAAAGAGCCGGACATTGTCAGGATAATCAAAATATACAGGCTAAGGTGGATTGGACACAGAGAGAATGGAGGAAGGATAGCCTACGAAACATTTTCTACCAGAAACGAATGGGTAGTAGAAAAAGGGGAAGACCTCGAAGTAGATTCAAAAAACCAGATAGAGGAGGACCTCAGAAAGCTGAACATAAGAAACTGGAAAGCCAGGGCACGCAATAGGGAAGAATGGAATCGACTCTTGGAGCAGGCCAAGACCCATCAAGGGTTGTTGAACCACAGCTGATGACCAATTAATACTTACCTACTTACCCCTAGATGAGTGTTAAAGACCTTGGGGTGGGGCTTCATCCACTCTACGGGTTCTCATTACGCAACCATCTATACACATTCACCACTTTTATTGTCTTCATATCCTCCAACACACATTTTTTCTATCGCAATATCCACCGTCTCATCGTCGCAGATAAAACAACTTTGGATTTCATAATCCTGTTAAGCATAAAATCTCGACTCTCCAGACGACCAAGGAGTTGTTGCATTTGAGCCCTGTACAAAACTTATTGTACGTCCTCTTCCCGTCACTTAAATAATCCTTTATTAAAACAAATTTTCCAGTTATTACTGTGACTCCCCCTTTGGTCAGGGTCACAACACTGGGAACCCAAAGTGGGCTGGCATATGTAAAACACGTAACACGTGATAATTTATTCAAACGACACAAATTTATTACGATGAATAGAGCAGCAACTAGGCCTCCTGACTTTACAATTTTTCTACAATAGCTTTACATTACACATATCATAAAAGATTCACATTACTGTCTCTTTTAAGAGCATTGACTAAATTATGCACCTTTATAAGGTGCACCTCATTACTAGGAAAATTATCTTTTTTTTTCCTTTAACATTAAAATTCTATAAATTGAGACTAACTGTACGGTTCACATTAAGTATACATCAATTACTTATTTTCTACTCTCAAGTCACGGTCTATGTCACCATGCCGCAAACGACACTACAAGTGCAGGTCTTAAAAGACTCAATTTTCAGGACATAGTTTGTTAACACCTGTTTCATTATTTAAAATTATGTATGAAATAGTATTTCCTCTTGTGGGCCTTGGCCTCTTCAATTTCCCCCCTCCATTCTCTTCTGTCGGTAGCCATCCGCCTCCAGGAACGCACTTCCAGTATTTCTTTCGCATCCTCATCCACCACGTCCTCCCATCTTCTACTCGGTCTTTCTGTGGATTGTTGTATTTAATAGTTTTCGTGGTATTCTGTCTTCTTCCATCCTGGCTACATGACCAGCCCACCTTAGACCTGCCAATATTAGCATTCCTTATATTTTCATTTACCTTTTGTAATTTTTCCTCGATCAAATCTATAAACCTATTACTTACATATCTACTTTTCAGTTCATAAGATCTGATAGATTTATATTCTATTCTTCCTTCTAAATTGTTTATCTTTTTTTATCTAACTGTTCTTTACATTTGGTCATTAATAAATAATGGTCGCTATATATTTCAGCACCTCTCCAGACTCCCTTTTTTAACTTCCCTTCCTTTTTCCCTCTCCTCCTTTACCATTTTTCTTAACTGTCTTTGTATTTCTTTTCCTGCTTCGTTAAATCGTTATTAATGTATATTCCTTCAGTACCTGTATCCTTTTTTAATTTATATTTATTTTCTAGAATTTTCATCTTATCTTCTTCCTTTTATAATCTAACTACCTACATTTTTTCCCCTATTTTATGCACTTCGCTGGTCTGCACATTTACCCCCAGGTACTGTCCTATAAATTTCTCACAATATTTTTAATCTCCGTTTTGTTATCTGCATCTATTTTTAATCCACTTATGATCACATTATTCTTTCTTCTATCTTTCTCCAAATATTCCACTGTATTTCTAACCTCAGCCAACTCCTTCTTAATGTTCATATTTTCTTTCCTGAGCGCTTCGTTTTCGCCTTTTAGGTTTTCCATTTCTTCCGCATATTTCCTTTGGTCCTCTCTTACTTGTTTAATTTCTTCAGTTAACTCAATTTTCATTTCTTGTATAGTTTTAAATATTATATCTAACTTGTCTTCACTTGCACTAGACGTCTTAACTGGTGATCTCATCGTTTTTTTACTTCTTCCGAATGCTTCCTCATTACCTGATCCACTTGCTCTTCTTTTCTTTGTCCGATCGTCTGTACTATACTCAGCACTATCCATTTTTAATAAACTTCTTACGGCTGTTGGTCGCGAAAAAATAAACTACATTATATATTAGGTTAAATATTAGCAATTAAGTAGTATAATAATACAAAATAAAATAATAAATATTGCCCTATATGACACAAATATTATAATTACATGGATATAAATTATTATTAATTAATAAGCTATATAAGTATATATGTAATAATATATATATTACATAATAACATAAGTAACAACAAATAATATATAACAATGTGTGTAAAAACAAATAGTATATGTAATAAATGAACAGTAATACGGATCTTAACTACATATTAATCCATTGACTTAAACGGTTTAGAAATTACATAAATTTTAATGTTCTTCTAAATGTAATAGTCCACTACTTGTGTATTTCCTTTATGAGGAGAAGTATTTTGGCGGTTGCAGTCTTGTCGCTCAAACTTCTTCTAACGTCAGAATTGATATTAAATTAGGTTCGTAGATGATGGAGAGCAGGGCACTCTGAAATGGGATGGAATGATGTCAAAACCGTGTCACAGTGATTTCACCTAGCAGGAGGGTCGTTCATGAAGATGTGCTTGTGAGTTAGCAGCGTGGCCGACACGAAGTCTTGTTATGACCACTTGCTTACTTCTGGATTCTGAATATTTTAAAGAGTGTCTTACCTTTACAGTGCACACAGTTGCGTAAAGAGTTGTGCAAATTCTCTCTCCTATGGCGCTACAGCCCTTGTTGGGCCTTGGCCTCCTTCAATTTCCCCCCTCCATTCTCTTCTGTCGGTAGCCATCCGCCTCCAGGAACGCACTTTCAGTATTTCTTTCGCATCCTCATCCACCACGTTCTCCCATCTTCTCCTCAGTCTTTCTGTGGATTCTGGTATTTAATAGTTTTCGTGGTATTCTGTCTTCTTCCATCCTGGCTACATGACCAGCCCACCTTAGACCTGTAGTTTTAAGTATTGTGGTGTTGTGCAAATTATTTCAGTAGAATTGTTTTCTTGGACAGTAACATTTTACGTTGGCCAGTACAAGGGAGGAACTTTTATACATAAGGCTACGTTCTGTCAGTTGTTTTTTTAATTAATCACGAAAGAACACTTTCACAACTGACTGAGATTTCCGTTTAAGTGACTAGTGCAACCATTAAATATGGAAACATGTACAATAAAGATTCTGAAGTAAATGTTTATTAATTGGAGTCGATAGGCCCTATTCTGGCGATGTCATATTGCCGAAATGTAGGTACTTTTTGTCTGAAAACCTAATGAGATAGAGTCTTGACTATTTTTAGTAATTTTATGTAAAAGTTTTATGTCTACAACAAGATTTATACTCATTTTAATGTTATAACCTTTTTTAAAGAAAACTTATTAAACCTTTATTTTTACAGAACACAAAATATATAATCTAGGTGCACAAGTCTGCTTCAGTAGGTACAGACGGGTATCTTACTGAACCCCCTGAAAATTTCAATATTCTACAGTTTCGGAGATATGTGTAACTAAATACTGAAAAATATGGTTTTAAAGTATATCAGTGGGAACTAATGAAAACTCAAAGTCATGACTAAACACTATCTTTACGAACAAAACAAACACTGTTGAATTCAGAGTTGCCAACATGAAGTACAAACTATCCCCTTTTACACAGTGAAAACCACATCATTTTAAGTTAAACTATTTATAAAATATGTAGCCTACTATTTAAAGGAGTCATGTACAAAATTGAAATGATTTTACTGTGTGCTGACGTACTTCAGGTTATTCATAAAATGTGCTTAAAAATTTATTCATTATCATCTTCTTAACGGTTTTAGGCTTTAGCGTCCTGTTCCTATTCCACAGTCCATCTTTTCTTAGGTGTACCTACATTTCTTCTGCCTCTAGGGTTGTATTCTTTCGCTATCTTCGGTATTCTACTTTCTCCCGTTCTATCTATGTATTGTATCAATTATCTTCTGTATTCTTTAATCCTTTCATTAACCGAAAAATTATCTAAATCACTACTTACATCCTCATTTCTCATACGATCTCGTCTACTACACTTTATCTCAGAAATTTAATTTCTGCTGTTTGTATCTTCTGTTCATCTTTCTTATTTATGGCTCAAGTTTCAGAACAATACAGTGGTGTAGGTATTGCCGTTGTTTATTAAAATTTTATTTAGGTTTCTTTTCTACATTCATTTCCCAACGTTCTCCAAATCGTTCCACACATTCTTGTGGCAATCGTCACTTTATAACAAATTTATTTGTATCTTAAATTATATACCATTTTATTCAGAAACGTCACAATTTTAGTAAAACAACCATTTTCAAAAAATTGAAAATTATTAATTTTTTACCTTCAGACTCCTCTCAACTATAAGGAAGTTTCATATTATATAGTTTGTGCGCCGACAATAACTAGCAACTGTGTATATCTATCAATACCGGACTACTATTTACAATGTCTGAGTGCATCAGAATCTAGAACACCTTAAAATACTACCTTCAGAATGTCGGTTCAATGAAGTAGCGACGTGAAACATGATAAGAAAGGGGCCTCTTGTCTAACGATGCACGAACTCCCGGGAGGCATTTTTTTTTTCAATTTATTCCAGACTTGTAATCTGTTCCACTAAGTGGACATTGACATTTGTCTGATAAAACACATACATGGATATGAAAAGCTGACCATTCACAGCTCTTCTTGTTTTTGTTAACAGACTAAACAGATACACAGATTAAAAGACTAAATGGAAAAAACATGTAAACAAACGAATAAAAGTCACTTCCACTTGCTGCTGGCATTATACATTAAATTTAAATGTTTAATGGGCCTATATATAAGGCATGTATACTGGTTGACATTAACACTTAATGTTGACATGAACACACAAGATATAGATATTACAGTGCAGATAACACAGATATTACAAAACAGATAATACAGAGTACACATTATTAGTCGAACCTGAAGGGTAAGTCTTACAATTTATGCCTTTTTAGTCTGTAAATGTCTTCACTATTATCTAACAAATTATTCGTAGAGGGTTATGATGCTTTTCTAATTTAGAGATGTGTTTGCTGCAGGGGCATACTATTTTTTCTCTCACAGTTGGAACTTTGAGGTCGCGGTGTATAGAATTATTGGAGACAAACCATGGAGCGGTCGACTACTGATCTTAAAGTTCTGGAATCAGCGCTGTTTAATCACGATGTTACTCGTACTAGCAGTACTCCAATGTTGAATGCCGTAGTCCATACCGGTTTGAGATCTGCTTTATATATACATATATATTAAAAGTTTGTTGACAAGACTTAACCGCAATTTTCTGCCTATCAGCTACTACATATTTTTGAACTTGAGATTAAGTTCAGTCTTTTTAGAGGTTATGTGTTCTTTCCACATTAGTCTTCTGTCCAGGTGCCTGGTACGGAAAACATTAACTGTGATGTACCGCATTGAAGTTAAAACGTTATAGTAAAGTTTACAAAAAAACAACAACTATTAAAATTATGAGTCACTGTGACTAGGATTGCGTCCAGTAACTGTGTTTATTATATCGCTCATATTTTGGACAACGCAATGTGAAGTGGAAAGTACGACACGTACAACGGTGGAAAGTAGAAATGTTTAATAATTCGTCAACTATTATTTCAGACGACATGTGTAGTTACAACATCGAAGTTCGACAAGCAAAATTCATGGCGACCTCTGCACTCCCAACGATCGACAAAGGGACATAATTATTCACAGTTGTGATCAGCAACTTGTGATCCTTCCGGCTAGTCCTTATTTGAGACAATTTAGTAATGATTATATTCCCTGGATATGTTAATATTATATCGCAGGGTACGACATATGGTGGTGTTGGCACCTTCATTTTTAACGTCCAGCCCCACATAATACGTCGTTGACCGATAGATGGTCACCTGTTTTTAGGGGCAATTTCTCACCCCAAGGGCAACAGGGTGCCCTAATCTCTACTTGACAATGACAAATAGAGGAGGGAAAATGTATACTGGCTGTCACTCGGTCTCCAGAGCCGCGTTAGCCACCTGTAGGTGTTGCCCGTCCCCAAACACTTGAAGGTGCGGCTCGATATTTCCCTTCATCAAGGAATGATACCACAAGGCATTACTCATCCTATCCGGTACTTTGGGTGAAATAAATATATTAACATTTTATTATAAATGAACTTCACATTTATTGCTGAAACCGTTTTGCTAAATATTTCTTCATTGATGTATATTTTGATTAAAGACCTCAACTCGTGTTCGAACTAATGTAATTATTTGTTTAGGCAGAGTATTTTAAATATTTGTATCTTTATCTTTACCTCATACTTTTAACTGTATTTATGTCATATAATAAAATTTTCCGTTAAGAAATATTTTTTGTCATTATATTTTTATTTGATCCATAAATTAACTATCAATTCTGCTACTTAAATAAACCTGATCTATTACATCAGTGTGTTCACAAGCTTTATCTTCTTCTTTTTCTTATTCCAATCCTCTTCCAGCACAAGGTGTAGAGGTTGACCAAAAAGGTCTTCCCACCGTGGTCTCTGCATGGCCAAGCCCTTGGCTTCATTCCACTGCACTTACAGCCTCTGCAGAGAGCACCTCACATTGTCCTCCCGAGTCATTCTTCTCCGGCCCTCTGGTCTTCTCCCAGCTATTCTTGCCTCATACAGTTGTTTTGGTAGGTTATCCCCTTCCACCCTCTGAACTTTGCCTAATAAGGGTCGAACATTACAAGTACCGTATCTCATACTTCTGTGTCCTCGCCAAGTCCGTGTCCTAAAGTCCAGTCCGGCTTTATTCCTTTCTTTACTTCTAATAGACTTATCTCGGGTGTGTGACTTATTGGCCCTCAGCACCCATTTCTTGGTGGAGAGGCTGCTTCCTAAGCCTCTAAGCCTGCTTTGGAGTTGCTTTGAATGCCCGGTCTCATGGCTAAGCCTACTTCCTGGGACGTGCTCATGTACCAACCAGGTTGCAACTCCTAAGGATCCCCAGAGCTGGAGATCCCCCTCACTTGGTTGTGTAGGTGGGCCAACACGCAGTGACAAGCGATAGCTCTCAGCAACTAACAGTTGAGAGTTGATGTCAGGTGAGGACCAGACTGTCAAACCCACCTTATAAAAGGGGTGGCTGGAACGGCTTGAAAGGTACTACCTCTTCCTGACAACCAACATCCACCATATTCTTTGAATTTATATAAACCTTCAACCTGCATAAAGTTTTATCATACTTTTTGTTTTAACGGAACCATCATGATTTACATGAAAAGTAATTTGAATAATATTTTGGTGATGTGACGTCACCAAGCTACGTACTATCGTATATTTAGTATACCACGTAACAACATTCGTAATAACAAAATTATCTTTTTTAACGACGTATTCATTGGTAATTTATACAAAATAAAATTTGTTCATCTTTATATTGTATTGATTAAAACGTTCATTTTAATCTATCTAAAAATTAAATGCACTAGTGCATAACTTCTACTAATTTTAAAACAAAAAACTATGGTAGCAAGAGAATTTAATGTTTTCAAACATCACGTAAATTCCAAACGATTCGACTTGTAAATGTTGTAATCGTTTTTCACAACTGGCATCATAAAAGCCATTTTTAAGAAATAAAATCTTTTACTTCTTAAAAATTATAACAAAAAATAAAATATACAAGTAAAAACTTGTGTGTAATTTATATTATTCACACGGAATTTTAAGATACCTATAAGTGATAAAATTGTAGAAACTAACCAAATAAATATAATACAACAACATTAAACCACTTTGTTAAAATTAAGAAACTTTTGGAGTTTATAAAGTACATACGTACATATCCGGCACTACAGTCCAGGATGGACCTAGTTCTTTCTAATAATCTGCCTCCAGATATTCCGATCATGTGCCTTGATATTCCACGAGCCGACGGCCACCTTAGTGAGGTCTACTTCCACGTCGTCTTGCCATCGCTTTCTTGAACTGCCTCGTCTTCTGCGCCCGTCTATATGCTCTTTCATTATCCTTTTGTGGAGTCTTTGGTTGTCCATTTGGTCTTTGTTTGTCTACATGCTCTATCCAGCTGATCCTTTTGGACTTTATAAATGAAAAGGTACCTCCCTGTTTTAGAATGGGGTCTATTTCTTGATTAGATCTAAACTTCTGGTCTGGTCCGAAAATTATTCTAACAATTTTCTTTCAGAAGTCCTCAGAGCCTGGAGTTTATAAAGTAAAGAATTTATATTTTGGGTAAGAACAAAAATATAGTTGAGAGAAGGACCACAGAACTCCCTCCAGTGAAGTATTGCAATATCTTTTTTAATCCATTCTCAAATAAAAATGATTTGCTTTTTAGTGTTATTAAGAATACAAATGGTGCAGGATAAAAATTAGTATAAAAACAATTAGTCATGTGCTAAAGATGATATATTATAAACACCATATATATTGTCCTCATATAGGCCTACATGATGCCACATAGACAAGTGACTAGCCTATGGCCAGTTAAGAGTACAAGATGTTTCAATTTTATTCGTCAATTTACCAACTACTCACAGTTTCTACTTCTTCTTCTACTTTAGGCTGTGGACCTTACGATCCGTTGTGCAATCCTTGGTCCGACCATCTTTATTATTGTCTTCCAATATTCCGCCGTCCTTACGGATTATAAAGCAAAATTTGTTTTGGCAGAATCTTCTTATGCACCCTTTCAATATGGTCTATCCAAGCGTGTCTGTATTGCTTTATCTTTTCGTTTAGTTGTATATTCCAAGGACGTTCCTTATATCATTATTTCTTAGTCCGTCCCTCCGTGATAATCCCAGGACTGGTACTGTTAAATTTCATTTCACTAGTATAAGCTCTCCGAAGGACTTCTCCTCCTTTCCTGCTTAAATCTCGACAGTTCTCCTCTCCGAGATTCTTGTACTAAATGCTGCTTTAGTTTCCCTACGTGATACAAAGTCCAAACGTTCCAAAAGCTAATAATCATGAATTTTCATTCCAAATTGTAGTTACCTTAATTTCAGTCCGGGGTGTTAGTCTACAGGGGCTTAGTGCCATGTGGGGCTGCCACCTCTAAACTTTCGTAATTTCTTCCAACCGTGATGTTTTCGGTGGAAAGAGAATGCTATTTCCTACGATTCTATACTATGAGCTATGGTTAAAAACCGCCATTACTCGGTCGTCAGAGTATCGTCTGTGGTAGCAGGATGCGCCGGATGTAAAGACATCACTGGGGAAGGTGAGTTTGATGGTTGTATGGTAGAGGCTGTTTGAGACGCATGCCATACCTTACCAGAATATAGATGGCTTTACATAAAATCTGGATGCGGAACAGTGAACAACATTCAACATCTGGCTGCAGACGCCACTGATACCAGACGTACATCTTGCAATTTGTTATCAGTATGCAGAAGCTGTTAAACGTAATAAGTTTCAGGAACTGAGTATGATATAACGCACTGCGATGTCTTGCGCATAATGACGTCACATAACTTTGCGTCGCTGACAGCTCCAGGTTACGTCATTAATCACCAGACGTTACTGAAAGTTATTGCCAGTTGTCGGTGCCAAATGTTTATGTAAATGGTTTTCTAATATTTTCGCAGAGACACAGCAATACATTAACTGGGTCAGAAATGCTGGTTTTCGACTTTCTCCAATGAATTATTGTATATGCGTTGTTGTTTACTTGTAAACGCTGTACTAACAAATTCATTCATCATTAAATTAGCACTTAATGTTGACATGAACACACAAGATATAGATATTACAGTGCAGATAACACAGATATTATAATACAGAGTACAAATTATTAGACGAACCTGAAGGGTAAGTCTTACAATGTATGCCTTTTTAGTGTGTAAATGTCTTCACTATTATCTAGAGGGTTAGGATGCTTTTCTAATTTAGAGATATGTGTGCTGCAGGGGCATACTATTTTTTCTTTCACAGTTGGAACTTTGAGGTTGCGGTGTATGGAATTGTTGGAGACAAACCATGGAGTGTCGACTACTGATCTTAAAGTTTTGGAATCAGCGCTGTTTAATCACAATGTTACTCGTACTAGTAGTACACCAATGTTGAATGCCGTAGTCCATACCGGTTTGAGAACTGCTTTATATATACATATATATTAAAGGTTTGTTGACAATACTGAACCTCAATTTTCTCCCTATGAGCTACTTTATATTTCTGAAATTGAGGTTAAGTTCAGTCTTCTTAGAGTTTATGTGTTCTTTCCACGTTATTCTTCTGTCCACGTGCATCCCAAGGCGCCTGGTACGGAAAACATTAACTGTGATGTACCGCATTGAAGTTAAAACGTTATAGTAAAGTTTACAAAAAATAACAACTATTAAAGTTATGAGTCACTGTGACTAGGGTTGCGTCCAGTAACTGTGTTTATTAGTGTAGAGTTCGGACCACGCAATGTAAAGTGGAAAGTACGACACGTACAACGGTGGAAAGTAGAAATGTTTAATAATTCGTCAACTATTATTTCAGACGACACGTGTAGTTACAACATCGAAGTTCGAATAGCAAAGTTCATGGCGACCTCTGCACTCACAACGATCGACAAAGGGACATAATTATTCACAGCTGTTGTCAGCAACTTTTGATCTTTCCGGCTAGTTCTTATTTGAGACAATTTAGTAATGATTATATTCCTTGGATATGTTAATATTATATCGCAGAGTACGACATATGGTGCTGTTGGCACCTTCACGTTTAACGTCCAGCCCCACATACTACGTCGTTGACCGATAGATGGTCACCTGTGTTTAGGGGCAATTTCTCACCCCAAGGGCAACAGCGTGCCCTAATCTCTACTTGACAATGATAAATAGAGGAGGGAAAACTTATACCGGCTGTCACTCGGTCTCCAGAGCCGCGTTAGCCACCTGTAGGTTTTGCCCGTCCCCAACCACTTGGAGGTGCGGCTCGGTATTTCCCTTCGTCAAGGAATGATACCATAAGGCATTACTCATCCTCTCCTGTACTTTTGGTGAAATAAGTGTATTAACATTTTATTATAAATAAACTTCACATTTATTGCTGAAACCGTTTTGCCAAATACTTCTACATTGATGTATATTTAGATTAAAGTCCTCAACTCGTGTTCGAACTAATGTAATTATTTGTTTAGGCAGAGTATTTTAAATATTTGTATCTTTATCTTTACCTCATACTTTTAACTGTATTTATGTCATGTAATAAAATTTTCCGTTAAGAAATATTTTTTGTCATTATACTTTTATTTGTACACAAAATAACTATCAATTCTGCTACTTAAATAAACCTGATCTATTACATCAGTGTGTTCACAAGCTTTATCTTCTTCTTTTTCTTATTCCAATCCTCTTCCACCACAAGGTGTAGAGGTTGAGCAAAAAGGTCTTGCCACCGTGGTCTCTGCATGGCCAAGCCATTTTCTTCATTCCACTGCACTTACAGCCTCTGCAGAGAGCACCTCACATTGTCTTCCCGATTCATTCTTCTCCGGCCTTCTGGACTTCTCCCAGCTCTTGCCTCATACAGTTGTTTTGGTAGGTTATCCCCTTCCATCCTCTGAACTTTGCCTAATAAGGGTCGAACATTACAAGTACCGTATCTCATACTTCTGTGTCCTCGATAAGTCCGTGTCCTAAAATCCAGTCCGGCTTTATTCCTTTGTTTACTTCTAATAGACTTATCTCGGGTGTGTGAATTATTGGCCCTCAGCACCCATTTCTTGGTGGAGAGGCTGCTTACTAAGCCTCTAAGCCTGCTTTGGTGTTGCTTTGAATGCCCGGTCTCATGGCTAAGCCTACTTCCTGGGACGTGCTCATGTACCAACCAGGTTGCAACTCCTCAGCTCTATCCAGCTGATTCTTGTGGACTTTATAAATGAAAAGGTACCTCTCTGTTTTAGATAGGGGTCTATTTCTTGATTAGATCTGAACTTCTGGTCTGGTCCGAAGACTATTCTAATAATTTTCCTTTCAAAAGTCCTCAGAGCCTGGAGTTTATAAAGTAAAGAATTTATATTTTGGGTATAGTTTGGGAGTACCAACCAGGTTGCAACTCCTAAGGATCCCCAGAGCTGGAGATCCCACTCACTTGGTTGTGTAGGTGGGTCAACAACCAGTGATAAGCGATAGCTCTCAGCAACTGACAGTTGAGAGTTGATGTCAGGTGAGGACCAGACTGTCAAACCCACTTTATACAAGGGGTGGCTGGAACGGCATGAAAGGTACTACCACTTTCTGACAACCAGCCTCCAGCATATTCATTAAATTTATATAAACCTTCAACCTGCATAAAGTTTTATCATACTTTGTGTTTCAACGGAACCATCATGATTTACATGAAAAGTAATTTGAATAATATTTTGGTGATGTGAAGTCACCAATCTACGTACTATCGTATATTTAGTATACCACGTAACAACATTCGTAATAACAAAATTAACTTTTTTAACGACGTATTCATTGGTAATGTATACAAAATAAAATTTGTTCATCTTTATATTGTATTGATAAAACGTTCTTTTTAATCTATCTAAAAATTAAATGTACTAATGCATAACTTCTACTAATTTTAAAACAAAAAACTATGGTAGTAAGAGAATTTACTGTTTTCAAACATCATGTAAATTCCAAACGATTCGACTTGTAAATGTTGTAATCGTTTTCACAACTTGCATCATAAAAGCCTTTTTTAAGATATAAAAACTTTTACTTTTTAAATTATAACAAAAAATAAAATATACAAGTAAAAACTTGTGTATAATTTATATTATTCACACGGAATTTTAAGATACCTATACGTGATAAAATTGTAGAAACTAACCAAATAAATATAATACAACAACATTAAATCACTTTGTTAAAATTAAGAAACTTTTGGAGTTTATAAAGTACACACGTACATATCCGGCACTACAGTCCAGGATGGACCTTGTTCTCTCTAATAATCTGCCTCCAGATATTCCGATCATGTGCCTTGATATTCCACGAGCCGACAGCCATCTTAGTGAGGTCTACTTCCACGTCGTCTTGCCATCGCTTTCTTGAACTGCCTCGTCTTCTGCGCCCGCCTATATGCTTTTCATTATCCATTTGTGGAGTCTTTTGTTGTCCATTTGGTCTTTGTTTGTCTACATGCTCTTTCCAGCTTATTCTTGTGGACTTTATAAATGAAAAGGTACCTCCCTGTTTTAGAATGGAGTCAATTTCTTGATTAGATCTGAACTTCTGGTCTGGTCCGAAGACTATTCTAATAATTTTCCTTTCAAAAGTCCTCAGAGCCTGGAGTTTATAAAGTAAAGAATTTATATTTTGGGTAAGAACAAAAATATAGTTGAGATAAGGACCACAGAACTCCCTCCAGGGAAGTATTGCAATATCATTTTTAATCTATTCTCAAATAAAAATGATTTGCTTTTTACTGTTATTAAGAATACAAATGGTGCAGGATAAAGATTACTATAAAAACAATTAGTCATGTGCTAAAGATGATATATTATAAACACCATATATATTGTGCTCATATAGGCCTACACGATGGCACATAGACAAGTGACTAGCCTATGGCCAGTTAAGAGTACAAGATGTTTCAATTTTATTCGTCAATTTACCAACTACTCACAGTTTCTACTTCTTCTTCTACTTTAGGCTGTGGACCTTACGATCCGTGTGCAATCCTTGGTCCGACCATCTTTATTTGTGTCTCCCAATATTCCGTCGTCCTTCCGGATTATAAAGCAAAATTTGTTTTGGTAGTCTCTTCTTATGCACCCTTTCAATACGGTCTATCCAAGCGTGTCTGTATTGCTTTATCTTTTCGTTTAGTTGTATATTCCAAGGACGTTCCTTATATCATTATTTCTTAGTCCGTCGCTACGTGATAATCCCAGTACCGGTACTGAAAAATTTCATTTCACTAGTATAAGCTTTCCAAAGGACTTATTCTCCTTTCCTGCTTAAATCTCGAAAGTTCTCCTCTACGAGATTCTTGTACTAAATGCTGCTTTAGTTTCCATATCTGATACAAAGTCCAAACGTTCCAAAAGCTAATAATCATGAATTTTCATTCCAAATTGTCGTTACCTTAATTTCAGTCCGGGGTGTTAATCAACAGGGGCTTAGTGCCATGTGGGGCTGCCACCTCTAAACTTTGGTAATTTCTTCCAACCGTGATGTTTTCGGTGGAAAGAGAATGCTATTTCCTACGATTCTCTACTATGAGCTATGGTTATACCGCCATTACTCGGTCGTCAGAGTATCGTCAGTTGTAGCAGGGTGCGCCGGATGTAAAGACATCGCTGGGGTAGTTGAGCTTGATGGTTGTATGGTAGAGGCTGTTTGAGACGCATCCCATACCTTACCAGAATATACATCGCTTTACATAAAATCTGGATGCGGAACAGTGAACAACATTAAACATCTGGCTGCAGACGCCACTGATACCAGACGTACATCTTGCCATTTGTTATCATAATGCAAAAGCTCTTGTACGGCATAAGTTTCAGGAACTGAGTATGATATAACGCACTGCGATGTCTTGCGCATAATGACGTCATATATCTTTGTGTCGCTGACAGCTCCAGGCTACGTCATTAATCAGCAGACGTTACTGTAAGTTATTGCCAGTTGTCGGTGCCAAATGTTTATGTAAATGGTTTTCTAATATTTCCGCAGAGACACAGCAAGTACGTGAACTGGTTCAGAAATACTGGTTTTGGATTTCCTCCAGTGAATTATTTTATATGCTTTGTTGTTTACTTGTAAACGTTGTACTAAAAAATTCATTCATCATTAAATTAACACTTAATGTTGACATGAACACACAAGATATAGATATTACAGTGCAGATAACACAGATATTACAATACAGTGTACAAATTATTAGTCGAACCTGACAGGTAAGTCTTACAATTTATGCCTTTTTAGTCTGTAAATGTCTTCACTATTATCTAACAAATTAATTCCTTGAGGGTTAGATGCTTTCCTAATTTAGAGATTGGTTTCCTGCAGGGGCATACTATTTTTTCTCTCACAGTTGAACTTTGAGGTTGCGGTGTACCGAATTGTTGAGACAAACCATGGAGCGTCGACTACTGAACTTAAAGTTTTGGAATCAGCGCTGTTTAATCACAATGTTACTCGTACTAGCAGTACTCCAATGTTGAATGCCGTAGTCCATACCGGTTTGAGAACTGCTTTATATATACTGTAGCATGACAGATAATCCACATAAATAAATTATTCAATGATCATTAATAAAGCTCAAATATATGGAGTATCCAGATGAAAATCAATTAAAAGGCTCTATTAATTAATATAATCACAAGAAAAGTAAACATAAGGAAAAAATCTGCAAATAATATATACACTACAAATTTAAAAACCTAGAAAACTAAAATATGAATAACAAAATTACCCAGGTAAGATAGAAGCAGGCAATTAAGATACCCCGACAAAGAAACCAGACCAGAAGAAACAAAAGCATACACAGCGAAATGGTACTGAAGAAAGAAGAAAGAAGAAATATAGAATGAACAAAAATACTGAAGAAAGAAGAAAGAAGAAAGAAGAAAGAAGAAATATAGAATGAACAAAAATACTGAAGAATGAAGAACGAAGAAAGAAGAATTATAGAATGACCAAAAATACTGAAGAATAAGAAACCTGAGAAGATCCACTGGAAAAAAGGAAGTGAGACGACCAATACCAAATAGAAACCACATAGGGAGAGAACCCAAAAACCCCAAAAATAAATGAATGTCCAAAGAGAAAGTATAACACCCCAAAAAACCATATCACAATGTAAAACTGACAGAAACCAAAAGTGTTAATAGTATTAAGTAACAGTGCACCCAAAAAAGTTATTGTGTAGTATATATGAACACATCTTCACAGTCCCCCCATGGTTAAATATTTCATGTTGTAAAGCTAGAAAAGGACTAGTAATAATATTAATAAATAACCATGGACAAGTTTAAGTTATTGAATTATAGCCAATAAACTTTGAAAAGGTACATGAGTTGCCGTACAAATGAATAAACTTTAAGTGTTTTTTGAACAGTATCATATTTGATATGAAGTAATAATATTGCTAATGAAATGCTACTGAATTTATAAGAACATTCCATAGAATGAAATAATAAACAGATAGCTAGTGTTATACTTAAAGACGGGGAATAAATCCTTAAAATTGGGAAATACAGAGCAGACTGTCAATAAATAGTTTTAAGAAGGTGTTAATCATTATATGGAACCAATATGTTATGTTCCTGTTCCATATATTAACTAGACAAATAAGATTTATTAGTAAGCGATATTATTGTTATAAGATGTTATTTTGTTGTCAATTTAAATTAGGAATGCCATATCTAAAGGTAGATATCATTCCCCATGTTATAAAATGTTTTTAATTATGTTACTAGGTATAATCAGTACACATAAAAGGTATTATTCAAGGTACCAGTTTTGATAGAGATATGTTTTATATTTTAATTGTACAATCAATAATCACTGTTATACTAGTCAAAGAACTAATTGTTAATAAGGTATATAAGGATAAAAAGTCAGAGAAGGGTACAAACTAACTACATTAGTAAAAATTTTGCAAATAACAACACATCACATCTAGGCCATATAATGAATTTAAACTGCAGAAATAATTAACAAATCTAGTCCTATAAGCCAGTTAAACTGACAATATTTATGCAAGATCAACCCAACACACAGTAATACCATGTAAATAATACTTTATAAAGATATGGTCAGCAGATAAGCAAAATTACTTATTTATCTAATAAAATTATAAATAAAAATGGAATGTACTAACTGACATTATCAGAGGAGGAGTCATAGACAAATGAATTGTATTTAAAAACAATCATTAATAAACTGAATTGCAAGAAATTAAGTAAGAATAAACAATTATATCAATTTCAGATTTAATCGAATAATAATTATATCAGGAAAAATGGCTATTATTTGCTTAGACAACAGGAAATATAAAATTAGGCCTACCTTCCAGAAATGTAATAAACATAATTTTTTAATGAAAACTTTGTAACACTATATTAACTATTATCAAAATAAGCAGAATAGAATAAAGAAACCGAATATGTATTTAGTATTTCGTACAGTTAACTAATAACGAAATTATTTTCTGAGTATAATGTATCAAAATAAAATGTATCGGAAGCTAAGATAATTTGAAACAATGTATAAGATATATTAAATTGGCTAAGATTTTCAGGAGACGAAGGAAATGAGAAGAGTTCATTATTATACGTTGACGAGTGTACTTAACGTGATTATTTGCTCGAAGTAACCTATAATGGCAACTAACATTATAAACCGAGTTCGGTGAAAATTTTTATAAAACTTATTTTGAGTTATTTTTTTATTGTGAACCGGTGAAGTTAAAATATGAATAGTGTAACACCAATAAACTGAACCACATAAGACTAATTAATCGAAATAACACCAATATCACACAATTTACTGACGAACAATTAAGGTTAAAACCGACACACATAGACCAAGTGAGATATATCCAATAACAACATTTTACACTAAGTGAACTATTCCACCATACACCAGTGACACTCAAATACATCCAGAACAATCATATACAATTGCTGAGACCATTTTCACTGAGAAAGGACATCTTTATTTAAATAAAACTTTCGTCCGGGTTATACGTTCCACTACGCATGCGCCAGTCGGCCATTTTGGGAATCGTCTTCACCTTACGTCAGCTGTAGAGAACGACTTTCTGCTGCTGTTGGTTTGAATAAATATCATATGTAACTTTATTATTTTTAATTATAACATTGTATTGTTTAATATTAAGGCATTTTATAATTGTAAGTGTTATACTTTCCTGCCCATACACTTCTCTGGCTATATCTTAAATAACCGTTTAAAGAACCATATTTTTATAATACTAATGTAAACTTTTTATATCGACCGGCCCTGAGTGAGTCGATACTACTTTGTAACATCGATTCTTATCGAACAAATCAACTATTTTATTAATAAACGTGCTGTTTTGTAATTTGGATTTGGTTTTTCTTTAAAAAAAAAGCTTAACAAATAAATTGTTCAAGAATACCAACTAACCGAAAGGCGGAATATACGAAACAACGAACGCCTCAAGAAGAAGAAGAGAGCCGTCTTTCGACTAGATTTGGAGTTAACCAGATTATCCTTTAACAAATTTACTGAAAGTGACAATATTACAAAAATAAACATAATACCACTTCATTTCTAATTACAAACAATAAACACGATTAGTTCCTAAATATTAGGATTAAAATTTACGTAAAAAATATTTTTTCAGAAATTTTTTTTTGTGAAATAAAAATAAATTTTTTTATTTCAAATTGTTACAACAGCATTCAAACAGATTATATTTTGTGTATTGTTACAAAATTGGCGTCCAACTAAAGGGCTGTAATTAGGGATTGAAAGGCTGTAATAATTCGCCCAATTTCTAATTCAGCTTGGCAGCGGTTATCCAGCCAGAGAACCAAGAAAGATGCAACGTCGTGCCACATCAAAGAAGAGAGCGGCGGAGGCCGAAAAAGAACTTAATATGGAGGATAAGGAGGCGACCCCAGTGGAGGACGTAGAAACGTTATTAACCTCGGTGGAACGTAAACAACCAGCACCACCAGAGGAGCAACCTGAATTGCCAACACAAACAGAAGAGGACCATCTCCAGATGAAGGAACTAGAGAAAGCCAAGACAACAGAAGATACAAGGATGAACAAAATGATGGAAATGTTCCTCCGGGAATTCAAATCAACCAGTGAGAAGTTGAGTCAAGATTTGAATAAGAAACTGGATTCCATCAAGGAAGACAATAATAAAAGGTTAGAAGATTTGAAAAAGGACATGGAATAAAACAGCAAGAAGATGAAGGAAGAATTAAGGAAGGACATAGGAGAGACCAGTAAGAAGATGGATGCCACAAAGGAAGATTTGAGTGATATCAATAAGAACATAGAGGCAACAAAAGAAGAATTGAAGAAGGACAACCAAGAAACAAAAGAAGAATTGAAGAAGGACAACCAAGAAACAAAAGAAGAATTGAAGAAGGGCAACCAAGAAACAAAAGAAGAATTGGGCCGTAAAATCGAAAGGACCAATAAGAGAATTGAGGAAACCAGTAGAAAGGTGGAAAAGAAAATGGAAGAAAATAAGAAGAATTTGGAAGAAAAGATGGAAGAAACCAGTAAGAAAATAGAAAGTGACCACCAACAATTAAGGGAAGAATTAAGAGAAAATAACAAGAAAATGGAAGAGACGATGGGGGAGAGGTTGGAAGAGTTAAGAGAGGATAAACAACTATTACGAGAAGAATTACGGGAAGTTAATCAAGAGAATTTAGACAAGTTAGACGAACGAATGGAACTATTAAGAAAGGAAATGAACAAAGAACTCAAAGATAATAAGAAATCTATGACCAAAAGGCTGGAAGACGAAACCATAACTATAAATCAACAGATAAGAGAAGTTGATGGAAGATGTCGGCTGACGGAAGTGGAGGTACAAGAGTTCAAGGAAGTGGTAAACACCAAGGTCACAAGTCTTGAAGAATCTAGTCGCAAGAAGGCAGAAGAAAACCGAAAGGTATAATTTAAAATAAAATTATAAATAAAAATGGAATGTACTAACTGACATTATCAGAGGAGGAGTCATAGACAAATGAATTGTATTTAAAAACAATCATTAATAAACTAAATTGCAAGAAATTAAGTAAGAATAAACAATTATATCAATTTCAGATTTAATCGAATAATAATTATATCAGGAAAAATGGCTATTATTTGCTTAGACAACAGGAAATATAAAATTAGGCCTACCTTCCAGAAATGTAATAAACATAATTTTTTAATGAAAACTTTGTAACACTATATTAACTATTATCAAAATAAGCAGAATAGAATAAAGAAACCGAATATGTATTTAGTATTTCGTACAGTTAACTAATAACGAAATTTTTTTTGTGAGTATAATGTATCAAAATAAAATGTATCGGAAGCTAAGATAATTTGAAACAATGTATAAGATATATTAAATTGGCTAAGATTTTCAGGAGACGAAGGAAATGAGAAGAGTTCATTATTATACGTTGACGAGTGTACTTAACGTGATTATTTGCTCGAAGTAACCTATAATGGCAACTAACATTATAAACCGAGTTCGGTGAAAATTTTTATAAAAACTTATTTTGAGTTATTTTTTTATTGTGAACCGGTGAAGTTAAAATATGAATAGTGTAACACCAATAAACTGAACCACATAAGACTAATTAATCGAAATAACACCAATATCACACAATTTACTGACGAACAATTAAGGTTAAAACCGACACACACATAGACCAAGTGAGATATATCCAATAACAACATTTTACACTAAGTGAACTATTCCACCATACACCAGTGACACTCAAATACATCCAGAACAATCATATACAATTGCTGAGACCATTTTCACTGAGAAAGGACATCTTTATTTAAATAAAACTTTCGTCCGGGTTATACGTTCCACTACGCATGCGCCAGTCGGCCATTTTGGGAATCGTCTTCACTTTACGTCAGCTGTAGAGAACGACTTTCTGCTGCTGTTGGTTTGAATAAATATCATATGTAACTTTTATTATTTTTAATTATAACATTGTATTGTTTAATATTAAGGCATTTTATAATTGTAAGTGTTATACTTTCCTGCCCATACACTTCTCTGGCTATATCTTAAATAACCGTTTAAAGAACCATATTTTTATAATACTAATGTAAACTTTTTAAATCGACCGGCCCTGAGTGAGTCGATACTACTTTGTAACATCGATTCTTATCGAACAAATCAACTATTTTATTAATAAACGTGCTGTTTTGTAATTTAGATTTGGTTTTTCTTTAAAAAAAAAGCTTAACAAATAAATTATTCAAGAATACCAACTAACCGAAAGGCGGAATATACGAAACAACGAACGCCTCAAGAAGAAGAAGAAGAAGAAGAAGAAGAAGAGAGCCGTCTTTCGACTAGATTTGGAGTTAACCAGATTATCCTTTAACAAATTTACTGAAAGTGACAATATTACAATAATAAACATAATACCACTTGTAACATAACAAAATTATCACACTAAACATTTGAATTAATGCAACATAAATAAAAGAAAAAGTTCCATAGTGAGTGAGAGGAATAAATTGTTTAAGGATTACACTAGAAACTGTATATTAAGTCTATAAAATATTAATAAAAATGGAAAATAATACAGAAAACCATTAATTAAAATAACCTACTATATAAAAACCAGTTAAACCAGCAGTATACCCAGTAGATTGGGTAAGCAGTACAAAAAGGGAAGGACCATAAAAAAGGAAATAATCTGTCATGAAACCATTTTAATAAGGAAACTACTAATGTGATATTTGAAGAAGGGACAAAACATATCAAGATTCCAACAAAGAGACCAGAAACAGGAAGAGATATGCCAAAACAAAATGATAGTCATATAATAAATACCATGAGACAAAATTGAAACCGATATATGTAAACCCAAACAAGTTACAAGATACAATCCTATAAAACCCAAATTGTATATTAGTTGTAAGAGTAATATGTTAAAAAATATATCAAAAGAGACTACCATAGTGTAGAACTCACTGAAAAGACTACCATAGTGTAGAATCCAATAAAGTGAAGTGAGATAACAAAAATAAGAAACTACAGTGAGTATAGTGAGAAACATAGCTAAAAAATCTATGAAAAAAATCTTCAATGAAGTGTAAATATTATAAAAAGACTACAATGAGTGTAGAATAATACCAGTAAAACCATTGGAATCAAAGACAGTCTAAGGACTGACAACATTACCAGTAATAAGGGTTTTTTAAATTAGATATAAGAAAAACTATTACCTATAAAATGTTTTCTTTAATTACAGTTAAGTGAATTGTGAGAAGGACAAAAATACCAAAGGACAGTTCATAACTGAGGGTATAACTAATAATAAGATGTTTGCTATTTAGTGTTAATTAGATAATGTTTTAGATGTAAGGTGTCAATAGATACAAGATGTTTTTTGATCACAGTTGAATTGTTTTCAAAAAGAAACATAATACACAAGACAGTTAGTGACTGACAGTATTACTAGTAATAGGAGGTTTTTATTTTTTCTAATTAAATTATGTCTAGGATAAGCTATGTTGTTATCATTTGATGATACAGTTAAAAATAATAGGGATAAAATGTTTTTGTTAAAATTAGGTGATATAGAGAAAATTAGGCATAAGATGTTCATGTTATGGTTCAATGATGTTATTAATATAAAGAAAGTTTAGTAGATACAAGATATTCTATTGTATTTTAAAATCATGTCATTTAATTTTCCATTGTGTAAGTCAAAGAGGCAAGTAGGGCATAAAAATGTAATAATTTTATTCAAATCAGTAAACCATGTATAATGTACAAACAGACCAGCCAAGACACCATTGTAGTAAACACAGACTGGCCTATAAACCAAAAATTATCTATCAAAGAATTAATCTATGTAATAGTAATAGAATTCAATACACACAATACAGAAATTGAAAATATAATTAATACAGATACAGTTAATAGCAAATAGAATGACAAAAGAAAGGAAATTAACTTCTTTTGGAAACAGTCAATAATAAGCCTATGATGGTAATCAAATCAGACTAAACAGCAAATTAATCAATATTGAAATGTTTTAATAACCAAATTATTAACAACAAAGTAATTACGGAGTTATTAAATATATTCCATGGAAATATTATACCGAAAAAACAAATAAAAACCTTTAAAACACTGAATTTGTACAAAATATGAGACATACAATCATTATGTAAAATTGTAATTTTTGGGCTTAAATGAGCTTGAAACAAACTCAGCTATATATCAAAAGATGTAAAATTAAATAATCAATATTACTGAATAGTTAGATTCATGTAAAATTAAGAAATATGTGAAATACAGTAAAAAATAAGAAAACTTGTTATGTATAGTTAGATGGTGAAACAAGTCTTAGACAGATATTGTATAGTTAAACAATATGAAGAGGAAAAAGACATACCACAAATTGCCCTAAAACGACGACGTTGCGTCTATTAGTCTATTGTTAATCGCAAAGCTGAATAGTTGAAGATGTGTTAGCGGAGTACTGAAAACCAAATAATTTGTATTAAAACCAAGTGTGGTTATGTGGCGTGTAACGGAGATGAACTAACAAGTGAAATAACCTTATCTATCAATTTCTAACACTTCACAAGTTTCCAAAAACACAGTATAACACCATAAAACTCAACACCAGAAATCGACAGCCATTTTGAACAATTTTTAGACCGAATTCACAGAAAACCAACACACATAATTGAATACCACACTACACAAGAAATCCATCCAGAATTCGACATCGCAGACGACGAGGGAACACTCCACACTATATTTTGGACCAACACCACTTCGCAGAAAAAGGGAACATCGTTTTATTTCTGTGGGAGAAGATCTTTCAATTCCAACAGCATCGCAGTTAAAATCGAGTAGACGGCGGCCATTGCTGAATTTCTCACATAGACGGTGCAGTGCTTCCTGGAGGGGAGTGACGTCATTTCTTCGACTTGGTTCGCAATTTAAATAATTTTTTTCTAATTGACAATTGTAATAATAATTCTGTTCTATTTCAGATATTAACATTTAGTTTAAGAATACCTGTTAAATGTATCTTGTTCCTTGCCCTCTGACCATTTCGACTCGTTAAAAGAACCATAAATTTAAACTTGTAAAAAATACATTTGTTGATTTTTCTCACTGCCGACTGTGGCGAATATTAGCCAGTGCCTGGGACATGCGCAGTTTGACTGGCGCACAATTTTGAATGAATAAACGCAAATCATTACTCAGTTACCAGCATTGTTTTTATTTCTACAATTAATGTTATTATTATTTTTTATTAAACAAAAACATAATTCACATTGAGAGAATAGATATAGAAGGAAATTACAAACTCAACTAATTAATTAATTAAATTAAATCATTCAATCAAACTCGATACAAGAACAAGAAAAAATATTTGCACAATTTTTAAAGTTTGATGTATTTGTTATTTATCAATCAAACACACCTAGTTATAACATATTCTTATCATCAATATCTTTATATTTTATTTATTATTACACTTGAAATTATATTACAAATTGACTAGCCTAACTAGTGGGGCTAAAAGAAGAGCACAATACCTTTGTTATCACAAAATCTACACACAATATCTAAATATATTTCAATAATTTTTATTCTTATTTTTATTTGTAATATTTTTATATTACAAATTGGCGTCCAACTTAAGGGGCTTTAAATAGGAGATAATAGTGTTATAAAATAAGGACGAGTGTCCAATTTCCTATTTTTAGCTTGGCAGCGGTCAATAGGTCGGAAGAGGGAGCGAGATGCACAGGAGAGCTACATCAAGGAAAAGGGCTATGGAGGCCGAGCAGGAGGTAGAACTGGAAGATAAAGAGGCGACACCAGTGGAAGATGTGGAGTCAATGTTACCGCCAGCAGAACCAAATAAGCCGGCACCACAGAAGGAACAGCCGGAGAAATCCACCGCAAAGGAAGATACAAAATTTGATCAAATGATGGAGATGTTACTCCGAGAATTTAAAACAACGAAGGAAGAATTAAAGGAAGAGTTGAGTAATAAAATCGGAGATACCAACAAGAAAATCGAAGAAAATAGTAAGGAAATGAAGAGTGATAACCTACGATTGAAGGAGGAATTAAGTAATAAAATTGGAAATACCAGTAAGAAGATGGAGGAGAAGATGGAAGAGAATAGTAAGAAGATGGAGGGGAATAGTAAGAAGATGGAGGAGAAAATGGAAGAAAATAGTAAGAAGATGGAGGAGAAGGTGGACGAAATAAAAAACGAAAATAAATTATTAATGGAGGAAAATATTAAGAAGATCGAGGAGAAGATGGAGGAAAATATCCAGAAGATGGAGGAGAAAATGGAGGAAATAAAAACTGACAATAAACAATCGAAGGAGGAATTGACCCAGATAAGCCAGAAACTGGAAGAAACCAATAAAAAGATGGAGAATAATAGTCAGCAATTGAGAGAAGAATTGAAGGAGACGAACCAAGAGAACATGAACCGGTTAGACGGAAGAATGGAAATATTGAAGGAAGAATTGAGCCAGAAGATAGCTGAAAACAATGAGACAATCAGCAAGAAAGTAGAAGAGGAAATAACGGTAATCGAACAAAAGGTTACCCGAGCTGACGAAAAATGGAGTCAAACCGAACAAGAAGTACGGAGTATCAGGACAGAAATAAATACGAAGGTTAACAACATTGAAGAAACGACTAGGAAGACATTGGAGGAAAAACTAAAGGAAACACGGGAAGACTGGGAGCGAGTGCAGGACCGATTCACAGAAAAATGTGACGGCATTGAAGCTGCTGTGACCAGTATCAACAGTCAGGTAAGACAGAACCAGACAGATATAGACCTATTCCATAGTCGACCGACAACCATTACCAGTTGTCCCAACAGTGAGAATCGTGAAGGAATTAACTTCAGGTTTTATAAAAACAAACCCATGGAGTTCCTAGCAAGAATCGAAGAATACTTCACTAAACACAGAGGTAATCGCTGGAGGGAGAATAAAGAGGTGCTTGACGAATCGTTCAAGGAGATAGCAGACAATTGGTGGATGGCAATAAGAGACGAGGTGACCGACTATCAACAATTCAGAAGGCTATTCAAAGCCAAATATTGGTCTGAATCAACGCAAAATATCGCCAGAGACGGGATATGTCATGGGAAGTACAACCCGTATGGAAACCAAACTTTAACGGCGTACTTTTTGGGAAAGGTGTGCGTGGCCAAACATCTAGAGCCCCGAATACCGGAAGAATGCCTGGTCAGCAAACTCTCATACCACTATGAGGAGGATATTATCAGAGCCAGACGAAACAGTCAAATAAAGACGGTGCAAGCCATGACCGAGCTTTTAGAAATGTATGAGCACGAAGACTATTACCGTCAAAGTCGCAGAAGATATGAAAAGCAGGAACCAAGGAGTAACAACAATAATTTTAATAATAATAATCGGCAAAATGTGGGTAACAATAATAATTATAATTCCGCAAATCGGAATAATGCCGAGTACAATTATAACCCCAGAAATAACAATAATTTGCCCCGTTTTAACAACAATAATAATAATAGTAATATTCCCCGCATAAATAATAATAACAACAACCACAACAATAATAATCATAATGATAATAGCCGTCCACAAAATAACAACGGTTATTATAATAATAATAGTAACTATGTTCCAAATGGTCAGAGGAACCCCAACCTTTCTAATAATAATTATCATGGTAATTATAACCGGAATTACCCAAATGGAGGTAATAACAACAATTACAGGACATATCGACCCAATGTTAACTACATCCGAGCGGAAGGCAGTGGACACAGGAGGTACCAGCCTCAACGGAGGAGCCGATACTACGAGTACGAGACCTTCCAAGGAAGTCAGGGAAGTAATCGGTACAGAGAGTACGAGCCCAGACGTAGTTCCAGCCTGGATAATCAGCGAAGACTACCTGCAACAGAAGCCCAACAAGACGATCGAGCAGAACCTAACGAAGCAGTCTCAGGACTTCAAGCTGACGCTTCCAACGGCCTAATCCGTAATGAAGCGGAACATTTAAACAAACGGAGGCAGTAATAAACCCCAATAACCCTTTACTGCTCCAATCTGCTGGGTTTAATCAAGTAGGTATGAATTTGAAGAAAAACAGAAAAAATTTTACCATAATATATAGCAACTATTTGAAAGATATCCGTAAGGACCTATTAGAAGAAAGTGAGCTTAATATTAACAATAATGATAATGAAATAATATACATAGGCCTAATTGCAGAAATTGAAGGTATTTCTGTTCCTATAATGATAGACACTGGAGCCAATGTCTCCATAATAAATCGAAATGAGTTGGACCGGATACAGCAGGAATGCCACAAAAACTTACCGGTACTACCTATTAATAATATTGTACTTGTAGGAGCTACCGGCCGACAGAACAAGACCATAAGAAAGCAGGTATCCCTCAGTGTCAAAAGTCAGGGCATTAGTGTGGACATGATATTTCTTGTTGCAGCCGGATTACCTTTCAACATCATGATAGGATGCGACATATTGCGCCGAAACTCAGCAATTATCGACTTGTGCCGAGGAAAGGTATCACTCTTTGCTGAAGGTTCAACCTGGATAGCCAATTTAACTGATAACAAGACTTTAGACTCCAGACAACTTCTCGACCACCAAAATAAGGTGAATTACTTATCCAACTACTCAACAAACAACAAGCCAGTACATCAGGATTCGGAGGAAGACCTATGGCAACAAAAGATTCAAGAGATACGTAACTTCCAGTGCCACAATGCTAACGAGCAATTAAAGGAAAACCAGCTGAATCAATTGGTAGAAATATACGAGAAATATCGAGCTGTATTTTCTGACGAACCTGGAAAAATCCGGAACTACCAATGTTCCATACGATTCAGAGAACCGGTAGAATTTAACCGAAAGTCGTACCCAATAGCACAATCTTTGAAAGAAGCCGTACGCACAGAGATCCAGAATATGATCCGTAGAGATATCATCGAGAGCAGTCAATCGCCATACACTAGCCCAATTGTGGCCATACAAAAGAAAAATGGGAAGGTAAGGCTTTGCCTTGACGCTCGTGAGATAAATAAAATGATAATAAACGATCGTACCTCACCTGGTGAAATTGATGAAATTTTGAAGAGGTTCCACGGAACACGATTCATTACCACTTGGGATACCGTATGCGGCTATTGGCAAGTGGAGTTGCACCCAGCAAGCCGGCAATACATGGCGTTCATCTTCGAAGGGCGCAATTATCAGTTTAAGAGATTGCCCTTCGGGTTGGTGAATTCAGTAGCGGTTTTTGTCGCCTGTATGGATCATATACTAGGACCAGAAGCGCTCCAATTCACGACTGTCTATGTTGATGATCTCCTAATAACATCAACCAACTGGGAGGAACACTGTTATCGTGTGGAGTATGTCTTGAAGAAGCTTGCTGAAAATAATGTCACCCTTAAACTGGACAAGTCCAAGCTTATAGCTAAAGAAGTACAATTCCTGGGTTTCCAGCTAAACAGTCACGGAATAACACCATCAACAGAAAAGGTAGACGCCATACAACGTTTCCCTACACCAAAAAACAGAAGGCAACTACAATCATTTTTGGGCCTGTGTAACTATTATAGGAAGTTCCAGAATAATTATTCCGAACTAACAGCCCAGTTTCAGTACCAGTTATCGTCCAAGAATAAATGGCGATGGGGTCAAGAACAAGACGAAACCTTCAAATCAATTAAAGAGAAATTCTTAGATGCAGTAATGCTCAACCATCCAGATTTTAACCGACCCTTCTTTCTAAACTGTGACGCTAGTAACATTAGCTTGGGATCAACACTGTACCAAGAAGATGAAAGTGGAAACCATCTAGTAGTGAGCTTTGCTAGCAGAACCCTTAACCAGTGTGAAAAGAACTATAATGTGACGGAAAAAGAACTGCTAAGTGTAGTCTTTGCCTGCGGGAAGTTTCGGACGTATATCCTCGGATATCCAGTGACCGTCCGAACAGATCACAAGTCAATATAATTTCTAAGAAGATGCAAATTAAGCCATGGTAGATTGACCAGATGGGTACTCGCCGTACAGGAATACGATATACAGTGGGAGTATGTTCCTGGAAGTAAAAATGTAGTAGCCGACGTATTGTCAAGAGTGAATCTGGAAGAACAAACATTCGAAGGCGAAAAGGAGAGCATCTTGAAAATCTATAACATTATTAAGGACAGATCCGATTTAGAGAAGATAGTGCAGGACATCAGCAAACACCAGCAGTCCGATCCGAAGTTAAACTATATTAAACTTCGTCTCTCCAACCAAGATAACACAATAAACAAATATTATTGTACACATAATGGGATTTTATTCATCAAGACATCCCTTGATGAAGAAATATGGAAGGTCATGATCCCTACTACAATCGAAAAGGATATCATCCTGGACTATCACCTACGATACGGTCACATGGGAGCCATGAAGGTGATCAAGGCAATAGAAGAGAATTGTCACATAAAAAGTATCAATAGAAAAACAAGAAACTACCTCAAAACCTGTCTGATATGTCAATTGGTGAAAACCAACAATGAGAAAAAGGAAGGTATGATGATACCAATTACCTCACAAGCCAAACTGGAAAAGGTCTTTCTGGACATATGCGGTCCATTTCCCCGCAGTGGCGGACGCCATCGATACAAGTATATTATTATTATGATGGATCATTTTACAAAATTTACAAAACTATACCCTGTGAACAGAGCCACCACTCTGAAGACTCTAGGAATAATAACAAATCATTACATTCCAGAGGTAGGAAGTCCGACATCCATAATCACCGACCATGGAACGCAATTTAAGGGTTGGCGGTGGAGAAACACTCTGAATACATTGGGCATTAAGACATACAAGACGTCTGTCTACCACCCCAGCAGCAATCCAGCGGAGAGGGTACTGCGAGAGGTCGGAAGAATATTACGGACTTATTGCTATAATCAACAAAAGGAGTGGCAAGAATATTTATTAGCTACTGAAAATTCCTTAATTTGTCATATCACCCCGCTATAGGTACCACGCCATACACGGCAATGTATGAAAAACCGCCTCCGAGAGAAATACAAGACATAATAGAATTCCCTAGGAGTCAAGAATACAAATTCAATCGAATCAGATTCTACAATAAATTGGCAGAAGACCAGGGAAGGCGCAAGAACAAATATCAAAAGGCTGTTAAGAAAATAATAAGCTATGAAGTCGGAGAAAAGGTACTGCTAAAAAACAGGGAATTACCCAGTACTTTGGAAGGCATTACCAAAAAGTTATTACTGCTGTATACCGGCCCATACCTGATTATTAAAAACAATAATAACAATACGTATGTACTAAAGGATATCATTTCGAACAAAGTAAAAGGAACTTATAATCAGTTATCCATTAAAAAATATTTGAAGGACTCATAATTATGAGTTAAAACCATTATGAAGAAATTGTGAATTTTGATAAAAATAAAATTACAAAAATTCAAAAATCAGTAAGTACAACTTACACCAAATATTCGAACAATTGTGAATGATGAAAAAAGAATTTTGATAAATAGATAACTACAAAATTCAAAAATCAGTAAGCACAACTTACAACAAAACATTTGAAGGATTATTGTGAATAAATAAAAAGAATTTTGAACATAATAAACTTCAAAATTCAAAGACATTAGTAAGTACAACTTACACAAAACATTTGAAGGATTATTGTGAATAAATAAAAAGAATTTTGAACATAATAAGCTTCAAAATTCAAAAGCAATAGTAGGTACAAGTGACACAAATATTCAAAGACTATTATGCAAGTAAAAAATTTGGAGGGAGATAATAATTGTCCAAATTCAAAATAATTAGTAAGTACCACTTACACAAACATCCAAAGACCATTATGAATGAAAAAAGAATTTTGAGGAATAATAATTTCAAAATTCAAAACAATAATAAGTACAACTTATACCAAAATATTTGAAAAACAACTATGAATAAGAAAGAATGTAGTTGAATAAAAATGTCTAAAATTAAAAAACATTAAACTCACATCATTACTCATACAAATGATGAGAAATAACTCTGAAATATGAAAGAAGATTTTGTAAGAAAGAGATACAAAATTCTAAGGGAGAAAGGAAACCAGAATATCATATGACTTAATCGAAACAAATTAACCAAATTCACAAAGAAAATAATTTAATAAAAATGGAACAATGAAGAAGGACCAGCTCACTAAAGACCAAATAGTGAGACCAAAAAACAAAAAACCTGATACTAATAATGATAATGCTGTTACAACAACCACTGTTATAGTGAAAGTGATAAAGAATTAATTCATGTTATACCATGAGCAATAAAAATAACTCAATGGATACCAGATGGTAGAAAGAGTAAATATAAATACTACTTACTATGTAAACATGATGAAATGTATATTATACCACATACCTAAACCACCTAATATGGAATAAGCTTTAAGAGAGAAGAAGAGTCAAGTGTATGAAAGTATTAATTAATATAACGTATTATGAAGTGAAGAATCTAAAGATGTTTATTTTAGTCAAAAATTACTACTTTTACTGTTTATTTATTTTTATGACTGGATGTAGAAAATGCCATCAGGCTTATGTGTTGAGCAGAGATGATAATACCTCTGGACTCAATTGAAGTGTTGGACAGCAGGGATTGAAGCCAAAAGTGCCACTCTGAACTGTTCCAATTAATTTGTTAGGGAATGTTAGGGAGTAAACATACTGGTGAGGAAGCACCAAATAAGAAGGAATATAAAATGATAATGTTATACACAAGATTGAAGATCACTTATCAATGAAAAAAGAAACTAATGAAGGAGATACACATCATCTGAGAGGAAGCAGTGGTGGAAAAAGAAGGTATATAAAGTGAAAACATGTAATCACGGAGAAAATGTACATACAAAAGAATTAGTAGTAATTATTTCATCCATACTAAGAGTATGATCTGAACTAATCACTTTTACAGGAGAGCATATGTAACATAACAAAATTATCACACTAAACATTTGAATTAATGCAACATAAATAAAAGAAAAAGTTCCATAGTGAGTGAGAGGAATAAATTGTTTAAGGATTACACTAGAAACTGTATATTAAGTCTATAAAATATTAATAAAAATGGAAAATAATACAGAAAACCATTAATTAAAATAACCTACTATATAAAAACCAGTTAAACCAGCAGTATACCCAGTAGATTGGGTAAGCAGTACAAAAAGGGAAGGACCATAAAAAAGGAAATAATCTGTCATGAAACCATTTTAATAAGGAAACTACTAATGTGATATTTGAAGAAGGGACAAAACATATCAAGATTCCAACAAAGAGACCAGAAACAGGAAGAGATATGCCAAAACAAAATGATAGTCATATAATAAATACCATGAGACAAAATTGAAACCGATATATGTAAACCCAAACAAGTTACAAGATACAATCCTATAAAACCCAAATTGTATATTAGTTGTAAGAGTAATATGTTAAAAAATATATCAAAAGAGACTACCATAGTGTAGAACTCACTGAAAAGACTACCATAGTGTAGAATCCAATAAAGTGAAGTGAGATAACAAAAATAAGAAACTACAGTGAGTATAGTGAGAAACATAGCTAAAAAATCTATGAAAAAAATCTTCAATGAAGTGTAAATATTATAAAAAGACTACAATGAGTGTAGAATAATACCAGTAAAACCATTGGAATCAAAGACAGTCTAAGGACTGACAACATTACCAGTAATAAGAGTTTTTTAAATTAGATATAAGAAAAACTATTACCTATAAAATGTTTTCTTTAATTACAGTTAAGTGAATTGTGAGAAGGACAAAAATACCAAAGGACAGTTCATAACTGAGGGTATAACTAATAATAAGATGTTTGCTATTTAGTGTTAATTAGATAATGTTTTAGATGTAAGGTGTCAATAGATACAAGATGTTTTTTGATCACAGTTGAATTGTTTTCAAAAAGAAACATAATACACAAGACAGTTAGTGACTGACAGTATTACTAGTAATAGGAGGTTTTTATTTTTTCTAATTAAATTATGTCTAAGATAAGCTATGTTGTTATCATTTGATGATACAGTTAAAAATAATAGGGATAAAATGTTTTTGTTAAAATTAGGTGATATAGAGAAAATTAGGCATAAGATGTTCATGTTATGGTTCAATGATGTTATTAATATAAAGAAAGTTTAGTAGATACAAGATATTCTATTGTATTTTAAAATCATGTCATTTAATTTTCCATTGTGTAAGTCAGAGAGGCAAGTAGGGCATAAAAATGTAATAATTTTATTCAAATCAGTAAACCATGTATAATGTACAAACAGACCAGCCAAGACACCATTGTAGTAAACACAGACTGGCCTATAAACCAAAAATTATCTATCAAAGAATTAATCTATGTAATAGTAATAGAATTCAATACACACAATACAGAAATTGAAAATATAATTAATACAGATACAGTTAATAGCAAATAGAATGACAAAAGAAAGGAAATTAACTTCTTTTGGAAACAGTCAATAATAAGCCTATGATGGTAATCAAATCAGACTAAACAGCAAATTAATCAATATTGAAATGTTTTAATAACCAAATTATTAACAACAAAGTAATTACGGAGTTATTAAATATATTCCATGGAAATATTATACCGAAAAAACAAATAAAAACCTTTAAAACACTGAATTTGTACAAAATATGAGACATACAATCATTATGTAAAATTGTAATTTTTGGGCTTAAATGAGCTTGAAACAAACTCAGCTATATATCAAAAGATGTAAAATTAAATAATCAATATTACTGAATAGTTAGATTCATGTAAAATTAAGAAATATGTGAAATACAGTAAAAAATAAGAAAACTTGTTATGTATAGTTAGATGGTGAAACAAGTCTTAGACAGATATTGTATAGTTAAACAATATGAAGAGGAAAAAGACATACCACAAATTGCCCTAAAACGACGACGTTGCGTCTATTAGTCTATTGTTAATCGCAAAGCTGAATAGTTGAAGATGTGTTAGCGGAGTACTGAAAACCAAATAATTTGTATTAAAACCAAGTGTGGTTATGTGGCGTGTAACGGAGATGAACTAACAAGTGAAATAACCTTATCTATCAATTTCTAACACTTCACAAGTTTCCAAAAACACAGTATAACACCATAAAACTCAACACCAGAAATCGACAGCCATTTTGAACAATTTTTAGACCGAATTCACAGAAAACCAACACACATAATTGAATACCACACTACACAAGAAATCCATCCAGAATTCGACATCGCAGACGACGAGGGAACACTCCACACTATATTTTGGACCAACACCACTTCGCAGAAAAAGGGAACATCGTTTTATTTCTGTGGGAGAAGATCTTTCAATTCCAACAGCATCGCAGTTAAAATCGAGTAGACGGCGGCCATTGCTGAATTTCTCACATAGACGGTGCAGTGCTTCCTGGAGGGGAGTGACGTCATTTCTTCGACTTGGTTCGCAATTTAAATAATTTTTTTCTAATTGACAATTGTAATAATAATTCTGTTCTATTTCAGATATTAACATTTAGTTTAAGAATACCTGTTAAATGTATCTTGTTCCTTGCCCTCTGACCATTTCGACTCGTTAAAAGAACCATAAATTTAAACTTGTAAAAAATACATTTGTTGATTTTTCTCACTGCCAACTGTGGCGAATATTAGCCAGTGCCTGGGACATGCGCAGTTTGACTGGCGCACAATTTTGAATGAATAAACGCAAATCATTACTCAGTTACCAGCATTGTTTTTATTTCTACAATTAATGTTATTATTATTTTTTATTAAACAAAAACATAATTCACATTGAGAGAATAGATATAGAAGGAAATTACAAACTCAACTAATTAATTAATTAAATTAAATCATTCAATCAAACTCGATACAAGAACAAGAAAAAATATTTGCACAATTTTTAAAGTTTGATGTATTTGTTATTTATCAATCAAACACACCTAGTTATAACATATTCTTATCATCAATATCTTTATATTTTATTTATTATTACACTTGAAATTATATTACAAATTGACTAGCCTAACTAGTGGGACTAAAAGAAGAGCACAATACCTTTGTTATCACAAAATCTACACACAATATCTAAATATATTTCAATAATTTTTATTCTTATTTTTATTTGTAATATTTTTATATTACAAATTGGCGTCCAACTTAAGGGGCTTTAAATAGGAGATAATAGTGTTATAAAATAAGGACGAGTGTCCAATTTCCTATTTTTAGCTTGGCAGCGGTCAATAGGTCGGAAGAGGGAGCGAGATGCACAGGAGAGCTACATCAAGGAAAAGGGCTATGGAGGCCGAGCAGGAGGTAGAACTGGAAGATAAAGAGGCGACACCAGTGGAAGATGTGGAGTCAATGTTACCGCCAGCAGAACCAAATAAGCCGGCACCACAGAAGGAACAGCCGGAGAAATCCACCGCAAAGGAAGATACAAAATTTGATCAAATGATGGAGATGTTACTCCGAGAATTTAAAACAACGAAGGAAGAATTAAAGGAAGAGTTGAGTAATAAAATCGGAGATACCAACAAGAAAATCGAAGAAAATAGTAAGGAAATGAAGAGTGATAACCTACGATTGAAGGAGGAATTAAGTAATAAAATTGGAAATACCAGTAAGAAGATGGAGGAGAAGATGGAAGAGAATAGTAAGAAGATGGAGGGGAATAGTAAGAAGATGGAGGAGAAAATGGAAGAAAATAGTAAGAAGATGGAGGAGAAGGTGGACGAAATAAAAAACGAAAATAAATTATTAATGGAGGAAAATATTAAGAAGATCGAGGAGAAGATGGAGGAAAATATCCAGAAGATGGAGGAGAAAATGGAGGAAATAAAAACTGACAATAAACAATCGAAGGAGGAATTGACCCAGATAAGCCAGAAACTGGAAGAAACCAATAAAAAGATGGAGAATAATAGTCAGCAATTGAGAGAAGAATTGAAGGAGACGAACCAAGAGAACATGAACCGGTTAGACGGAAGAATGGAAATATTGAAGGAAGAATTGAGCCAGAAGATAGCTGAAAACAATGAGACAATCAGCAAGAAAGTAGAAGAGGAAATAACGGTAATCGAACAAAAGGTTACCCGAGCTGACGAAAAATGGAGTCAAACCGAACAAGAAGTACGGAGTATCAGGACAGAAATAAATACGAAGGTTAACAACATTGAAGAAACGACTAGGAAGACATTGGAGGAAAAACTAAAGGAAACACGGGAAGACTGGGAGCGAGTGCAGGACCGATTCACAGAAAAATGTGACGGCATTGAAGCTGCTGTGACCAGTATCAACAGTCAGGTAAGACAGAACCAGACAGATATAGACCTATTCCATAGTCGACCGACAACCATTACCAGTTGTCCCAACAGTGAGAATCGTGAAGGAATTAACTTCAGGTTTTATAAAAACAAACCCATGGAGTTCCTAGCAAGAATCGAAGAATACTTCACTAAACACAGAGGTAATCGCTGGAGGGAGAATAAAGAGGTGCTTGACGAATCGTTCAAGGAGATAGCAGACAATTGGTGGATGGCAATAAGAGACGAGGTGACCGACTATCAACAATTCAGAAGGCTATTCAAAGCCAAATATTGGTCTGAATCAACGCAAAATATCGCCAGAGACGGGATATGTCATGGGAAGTACAACCCGTATGGAAACCAAACTTTAACGGCGTACTTTTTGGGAAAGGTGTGCGTGGCCAAACATCTAGAGCCCCGAATACCGGAAGAATGCCTGGTCAGCAAACTCTCATACCACTATGAGGAGGATATTATCAGAGCCAGACGAAACAGTCAAATAAAGACGGTGCAAGCCATGACCGAGCTTTTAGAAATGTATGAGCACGAAGACTATTACCGTCAAAGTCGCAGAAGATATGAAAAGCAGGAACCAAGGAGTAACAACAATAATTTTAATAATAATAATCGGCAAAATGTGGGTAACAATAATAATTATAATTCCGCAAATCGGAATAATGCCGAGTACAATTATAACCCCAGAAATAACAATAATTTGCCCCGTTTTAACAACAATAATAATAATAGTAATATTCCCCGCATAAATAATAATAACAACAACCACAACAATAATAATCATAATGATAATAGCCGTCCACAAAATAACAACGGTTATTATAATAATAATAGTAACTATGTTCCAAATGGTCAGAGGAACCCCAACCTTTCTAATAATAATTATCATGGTAATTATAACCGGAATTACCCAAATGGAGGTAATAACAACAATTACAGGACATATCGACCCAATGTTAACTACATCCGAGCGGAAGGCAGTGGACACAGGAGGTACCAGCCTCAACGGAGGAGCCGATACTACGAGTACGAGACCTTCCAAGGAAGTCAGGGAAGTAATCGGTACAGAGAGTACGAGCCCAGACGTAGTTCCAGCCTGGATAATCAGCGAAGACTACCTGCAACAGAAGCCCAACAAGACGATCGAGCAGAACCTAACGAAGCAGTCTCAGGACTTCAAGCTGACGCTTCCAACGGCCTAATCCGTAATGAAGCGGAACATTTAAACGAACGGAGGCAGTAATAAACCCCAATAACCCTTTACTGCTCCAATCTGCTGGGTTTAATCAAGTAGGTATGAATTTGAAGAAAAACAGAAAAAATTTTACCATAATATATAGCAACTATTTGAAAGATATCCGTAAGGACCTATTAGAAGAAAGTGAGCTTAATATTAACAATAATGATAATGAAATAATATACATAATTGCAGAAATTGAAGGTATTTCTGTTCCTACAATGATAGACACTGGAGCCAATGTCTCCATAATAAATCGAAATGAGTTGGACCGGATACAGCAGGAATGCCACAAAAACTTACCGGTACTACCTATTAATAATATTGTACTTGTAGGAGCTACCGGCCGACAGAACAAGACCATAAGAAAGCAGGTATCCCTCAGTGTCAAAAGTCAGGGCATTAGTGTGGACATGATATTTCTTGTTGCAGCCGGATTACCTTTCAACATCATGATAGGATGCGACATATTGCGCCGAAACTCAGCAATTATCGACTTGTGCCGAGGAAAGGTATCACTCTTTGCTGAAGGTTCAACCTGGATAGCCAATTTAACTGATAACAAGACTTTAGACTCCAGACAACTTCTCGACCACCAAAATAAGGTGAATTACTTATCCAACTACTCAACAAACAACAAGCCAGTACATCAGGATTCGGAGGAAGACCTATGGCAACAAAAGATTCAAGAGATACGTAACTTCCAGTGCCACAATGCTAACGAGCAATTAAAGGAAAACCAGCTGAATCAATTGGTAGAAATATACGAGAAATATCGAGCTGTATTTTCTGACGAACCTGGAAAAATCCGGAACTACCAATGTTCCATACGATTCAGAGAACCGGTAGAATTTAACCGAAAGTCGTACCCAATAGCACAATCTTTGAAAGAAGCCGTACGATCAGAGATCCAGAATATGATCCGTAGAGATATCATCGAGAGCAGTCAATCGCCATACACTAGCCCAATTGTGGCCATACAAAAGAAAAATGGGAAGGTAAGGCTTTGCCTTGACGCTCGTGAGATAAATAAAATGATAATAAACGATCGTACCTCACCTGGTGAAATTGATGAAATTTTGAAGAGGTTCCACGGAACACGATTCATTACCACTTGGGATACCGTATGCGGCTATTGGCAAGTGGAGTTGCACCCAGCAAGCCGGCAATACATGGCGTTCATCTTCGAAGGGCGCAATTATCAGTTTAAGAGATTGCCCTTCGGGTTGGTGAATTCAGTAGCGGTTTTTGTCGCCTGTATGGATCATATACTAGGACCAGAAGCGCTCCAATTCACGACTGTCTATGTTGATGATCTCCTAATAACATCAACCAACTGGGAGGAACACTGTTATCGTGTGGAGTATGTCTTGAAGAAGCTTGCTGAAAATAATGTCACCCTTAAACTGGACAAGTCCAAGCTTATAGCTAAAGAAGTACAATTCCTGGGTTTCCAGCTAAACAGTCACGGAATAACACCATCAACAGAAAAGGTAGACGCCATACAACGTTTCCCTACACCAAAAAACAGAAGGCAACTACAATCATTTTTGGGCCTGTGTAACTATTATAGGAAGTTCCAGAATAATTATTCCGAACTAACAGCCCAGTTTCAGTACCAGTTATCGTCCAAGAATAAATGGCGATGGGGTCAAGAACAAGACGAAACCTTCAAATCAATTAAAGAGAAATTCTTAGATGCAGTAATGCTCAACCATCCAGATTTTAACCGACCCTTCTTTCTAAACTGTGACGCTAGTAACATTAGCTTGGGATCAACACTGTACCAAGAAGATGAAAGTGGAAACCATCTAGTAGTGAGCTTTGCTAGCAGAACCCTTAACCAGTGTGAAAAGAACTATAATGTGACGGAAAAAGAACTGCTAAGTGTAGTCTTTGCCTGCGGGAAGTTTCGGACGTATATCCTCGGATATCCAGTGACCGTCCGAACAGATCACAAGTCAATATAATTTCTAAGAAGATGCAAATTAAGCCATGGTAGATTGACCAGATGGGTACTCGCCGTACAGGAATACGATATACAGTGGGAGTATGTTCCTGGAAGTAAAAATGTAGTAGCCGACGTATTGTCAAGAGTGAATCTGGAAGAACAAACATTCGAAGGCGAAAAGGAGAGCATCTTGAAAATCTATAACATTATTAAGGACAGATCCGATTTAGAGAAGATAGTGCAGGACATCAGCAAACACCAGCAGTCCGATCCGAAGGTAAACTATATTAAACTTCGTCTCTCCAACCAAGATAACACAATAAACAAATATTATTGTACACATAATGGGATTTTATTCATCAAGACATCCCTTGATGAAGAAATATGGAAGGTCATGATCCCTACTACAATCGAAAAGGATATCATCCTGGACTATCACCTACGATACGGTCACATGGGAGCCATGAAGGTGATCAAGGCAATAGAAGAGAATTGTCACGTAAAAAGTATCAATAGAAAAACAAGAAACTACCTCAAAACCTGTCCGATATGTCAATTGGTGAAAACCAACAATGAGAAAAAGGAAGGTATGATGATACCAATTACCTCACAAGCCAAACTGGAAAAGGTCTTTCTGGACATATGCGGTCCATTTCCCCGCAGTGGCGGACGCCATCGATACAAGTATATTATTATTATGATGGATCATTTTACAAAATTTACAAAACTATACCCTGTGAACAGAGCCACCACTCTGAAGACTCTAGGAATAATAACAAATCATTACATTCCAGAGGTAGGAAGTCCGACATCCATAATCACCGACCATGGAACGCAATTTATGGGTTGGCGGTGGAGTTACAACATCGAAGTTCGACTAGCAAAGTTCATGGCGAACTCTGCACTCCCAACGATCGACAAAGGGACATAATTATTCACAGCTGTGGTCAGCAACTATTGATCCTTCCGGCTAGTTCTTATTTGAGACAATTTAGGAATGATTATATTCCCTGGATATGTTAATATTATATCGCAGGGTACGACATATGGTGGTGTTGGCACCTTCATTTTTAACGTCCAGCCCCACATACTACGTCGTTGACCGATAGATGGTCACCTGTGTTTAGGGGCAATTTCTCACCCCAATGGCAACAGCGTGCCCTAATTTCTAGTTGACAATGACAAATAGAGGAGGGAAAACTTATACCGGCTGTCACTCGGTCTCCAGAGCCGCGTTAGCCACCTGTAGGTGTTGCCCGTCCCCAACCACTTGGAGGTGCGGCTCGATATTTCCCTTCATCAAGGAATGATACCATAAGGCATTACTCATCCTCTCTGGTATTTTGGGTGAAATGAATATATTAACATTTTATTATAAATAAACTTCACATTTCTTGCTGAAACCGTTTTGCCAAATACTTTTTCATTGATGTATATTTTTGATTAAAGTCCTCAACTCGTGTTCGAACTAATGTAATTATTTGTTTAGGCAGAGTATTTTAAATATTTGTATATTTATCTTTACCTCATACTTTTAACTGTTTTTAGGTCATATAATAATAATTTAGGTTAAGAAATATTTTTTGTCATTATAATTTTATTTGATCCACAAAATAACTATCAATTCTGCTATTTAAATAAACCTGATCTATTACATCAGTGTGTTCACAAGCTTTATCTTCTTCTTTTTCTTATTCCAATCCTCTTCCACCACAAGGTGTAGAGGTTGAGTAAAAAGGTCTTGCCAAAGAGGTCTCTGCATGGCCAAGCCCTTGGCTTCAATCCACTGCACTTACAGCTTCTGCAGAGAGCACCTCACATTATCCTCAGGAGTCATTCTCCTCCGGCCCTCTCGTCTTCTCCCAGCTATTCTTGCCTCATACAGTTGTTTTGGTAGGTTATCCCCTTCCATCCACTGAACTTTGCCTAATAAGGGTTGTACATTACGAGTACCGTATCTCATATTTCTGTGTCCTCGCCAAGTCCGTGTCCTAAAATCCAATCCGGCTTTATTCCTTTGTTTACTTCTAATAGAGTTATCTCGGGTGTGTGAATTATTGGCCCTCAGCACTCATTTCTTGGTGGAGAGGCTGTTTCCTAAGCCTCTAAGCCTGCTTTGGAATTGCTTTGAATGCCCGGTCTCATGGCTAAGCATACTTCGTGGGACGTGCTCATGTACCAACCAGGTTGCAACTCCTAAAGTTCCCCAGAGTTGGAGATCCCCCTCACTTGGTTGTGTAGGTCGGCCAATACCCAGTGACAAGCGATAGCTCTCCGCAACTAACACTTGAGAGTTGATGTCAGGTGAGGACCAGACTGTCAAACCCACCTTATACAAGGGATGGCTGGAACGGCTTGAAAGGTACTAAAACTTCCTGACAACCAACCTCCACCATATTCTTTAAATTTATATAAACCTTCAACCTGCATAAAGTTTTATCATACTTTGTGTTTTAACGGAACCATCATGATTTACATGAAAAGTAATTTGAATAATATTTTCGTGATTTGACGTCACCAAGCTACGTACTATCGTATATTTAGTATACCACGTAACAACATTCGTAATAACAAAATTAACATTTTTAACCAGGTATTGATTATTAATGTATACAAAACAAAATTTGTTCATCTTTATATTGTATTGATTAAAATGTACTTTTTAATCTATCTAAAATTAAATGCACTAGTGCATAACTTGTACTAATATTTAAACAAAAACTATGGTAGCAAGAGGATTTACTGTTCTCAAACATCATGTAAATTCCAAACGATTCGACTTGTAAATGTTGTAATCGTTTTTCACAACTGGCATCATAAAAGCCATTTTTAAGAAATAAAAACTTTTACTTTTTAAATTATAACAAAAAATAAAATATACAAGTAAAAACTTGAGTGTAATCTATATTATTCACACGGAATTTTAAGATACCTATACGTGATAAAAAAGTAGAAACTAACCATATAATTATAATACAACAACATTAATCCACATTGTTAAAATTAAGAAATTTTGGAGTTTATAAAGTACATACGTACATATCCGGTACTACAGTCCAGGATGGACCTTGTTCTCTCTAATAATCTGCCTCCAGATATTCCGATCATGTGCCTTGATATTCCAGGAGCCGACAGCCATCTTAGTGAGGTCTACTTCCACGTCGTCTTGCCATTGTTTTCTTGAACTGCCTCGTCTTCTGCGCCCGTCTATATGCTCTTTCATTATCCTTTTGTAGAATCTTTGGTTCTACATTTGGTCTTTGTTTGTCTACATGCCCTATCCAGCTGATTCTTGTGGACTTTATAAATAAAAATGTACCTCCCTGTTTTAGAATAGAGTCTATTTCTTGATTAGATCTGAACTTCTGGTCTGGTCCGAAGATTATTCTAACAATTTTCCTTTCAAAAGTCCTCAGAGCCTGGAGTTTATAAAGTAAAGAATTTATATTTTGGGTAAGAACAAAAATATAGTTGAGAGAAGGACCACAGAACTCCCTCCAGGGAAGTATTGCAATATCTTTTTTAATCCATTCTCAAATAAAAATGATATGCTTTTTACTTTTATTAAGAATTCAAATGGTGCAGGATAAAAATTAGTATAAAAACAATTAGTCATGTGCTAAAGATGATATATTATAAACACCATATGTATTGTGCTCATATAGGCCTACATGATGGCACATAGACAAGTGACTAGCCTATGGCAGTTAAGAGTACCAGTTGTTTCAATTTTATTCGTCAATTTACCAACTACTCACAATTTCTACTTCTTCTTCTACTTTAGGCTGTGGACCTTACGATCCGTTGTGCAATCCTTGGTCCGACCATCTTTATTTTTGTCTTCCAATATTCCGCCGTCCTTACGGATTATAAAGCAAAATTTATTTTGCCTCTTCTTATGCACCCTTTCATTATGGTCTATCCAAGCGGGTCTGTATTGCTTTATGTTTTCGTTTAATTGTATATTCCAAGGACGTTCCTTATATCATTATTTCTTAGTCCGTCCCTCCGTGATAATCCCAGTACCGGTACTGAAAAATTTCATTTCACTAGTATAAACTCTCCAAAGGACTTATTCTCCTTTCCTGCTTAAATCTCGACAGTTCTCCTCTACGAGATTCTTGTACTAAATGCTGCTTTTGTTTCCCTATCTGATACAAAGTCCAAACGTTCCAAAAGCTAATAATCATGAATTTTCATTCCAAATTGTCGTTATCTTAATTTCAGTCAGGGGTGTTTGTCTACAGGGGCTTAGTGCCATGTGGGGCTGCCACCTCTAAACTTTCGTAATTTCTTCCAACCGTGATGTTTTCGGTGGAAAGAGATTGCTATTTCCTACGATTCTATACTATGAGCTATGGTTAAAAACCGCCATTACTCGGTCGTCAGAGTATCGTCAGTGGTAGCAATATGCGCCGGATGTAAAGACATCACTGGGGAAGGTGAGTTTGATGGTTGTATGGTAGAGGCTGTTTGAGACGCATGCCATACCTTACCAGAATATAGATGGCTTTACATAAAATCTGGATGCGGAACAGTGAACAACATTCAAAATCTGGCTGCAGACGCCACTGATACCAGACGTACATCTTGCAATTTGTTATCAGTATGCAGAAGCTATTAAACGTCATAAGTTTCAGGAACTGAGTATGATATAACGCACTGCGATGTCTTGCGCATAATGACGTCATATATCTTTGCGTCGCTGACAGCTCCAGGTTACGTCATTAATCAGCAGACGTTACTGTAAGTTATTGTCAGTTGTCGGTGCCAAATGTTTATGTAAATGGTTTTCTAATACTTCCGCAGAGACACAGCAAGTACATGAGCTGGGTCAGAAATGCTGGTTTTGGACTTCCTCCAATGAATTATTGTATATGCGTTGTTGTTAACTTGTAAACGTTGTACTAAAAAATTCATTCATCATTAAATTAACACTTAACGTTGACAGGAACATACAAGATATAGATTTTACAGTGCAGATAACACAGATATTTCAATACAGACAATACAGAGTACACATTATTAGTCGAACCTGAAGGGTAAGACTTAGAATTTATGCCTTTTTTGTCTGTAAATGTCTTCACTATTATCTAACAAATTAATTCCTAGAGGGTTAGGATGCTTTTCTAATTTAGAGATGTGTTTGCTGCAGGGGCATACTACTTTTTCTCTCACAGTTGGAACTTTGAGTTTGCGGTGTATAGAATTGTTGGAGACAAACCATGGAGCGTCGACTACTGATCTTAAAGTTTTGGAATCAGCGCTGTATAATCACAATGTTACTCGTACTAGCAGTACTCCAATGTTGAATGCCGTAGTCCATACCGGTTTGAGAACTGCTTTATATATACATATATATTAAAGGTTTGTTGACAAGACTTAACCTCAATTTTCTGCCTACTCGATATTTCTGAACTTGAGATTAAGTTCAGTCTTCTTAGAGGTTATGTGTTCTTTCCACGTTAGTCTTCTGTCCAGGTGCATCCCAAGGTGCCCGGTACGGAAAACATTATCTGTGATGTACCGCATTGAAGTTCAAACGTTATAGTAAAGTTTCCAAAAAAATAACAACTATTAAAATTATGAGTCACTGTGACTAGGGTTGCGTCCAGTAACTGTGTTTATTAGTGGAGAGTTCGGACCACGCAATGTGAAATGGAAAGTACGACACGTACAACGGTGGAAAGTAGAAATGTTTAATAATTCGTCAAATATTATTTCAGACGACATGTGTAGTTACAACATCGAAGTTCGACTAGCAAAGTTCATGGCGAAATCTGCACTCCCAACGATCGACAAAGGGACATAATTATTCACAGCTGTGGTCAGCAACTTTTGATCCTTCCGGCTAGTTCTTATTAGAGACAATTTAGTAATGATTATGTTCCCTGGATATGTTAATATTATATCGCAGGGTACGACATATGGTGGTGTTGGCACCTTCATTTTTAACGTCCAGCCCCACATACTACGTCGTTGACTGATAGATGGTCACCTGTGTTAGGGGCAATTTCTCACCCCAATGGCAACAGCGTGCCCTAATCTCTAGTTGACAATGACAAATAGAGGAGGGAAAACTTATACCGGCTGTCACTCGGTCTCCAGAGCCGCGTTAGCCACCTGTATGTGTTGCCTGTCCCCAACCACTTGGAGGTGCGACTCGATATTTCCCTTCATCAAGGAATGAGACCATAAGGCATTACTCATCCTCTCCGGTATTTTGGGTGAAATAAATATATTAACATTTTATTATAAATAAAATTCACATTTCTTGCTGAAACCGTTTTGCCAAATACTTTTTCATTGATGTATATTTTTGATTAAAGTCCTCAACTCGTGTTCTAAATAATGTAATTATTTGTTTAGGCAGAGTATTTTAAATATTAGTATATTTATTTTTACCTCATACTTTTAACTGTTTTTAGGTCATATAATAATAATTTAGGATAAGAAATATTTTTTGTCATTATATTTTTATTTGATCCACAAAATAACTATCAATTCTGCTATTTAAATAAACCTGATCTATTACATCAGTGTGTTCACAAGCTTTATCTTCTTCTTTATCTTATTCCAATCCTCTTCCACCACAAGGTGTAGAGGTTGAGCAAAAAGGTCTTGCCACCGTGGTCTCTGCATGGCCAAGCCCTTGGCTTCATTCCACTGCACTTACAGCTTCTGCAGAGAGCACCTCACATTGTCCTCTCGAGTCATTCTTCTCCGGCCCTCTGGTCTTCTCCCAGCTATTCTTGCCTCATACAGTTGTTTTGGTAGGTTATCCCCTTCCGTCCACTGAACTTTGCCTAATAAGGGTCGAACATTACGAGTACCGTATCTCATAATTCTGTGTCCTCGCCAAGTCCGTGTCCTAAAATCCAGTCCGGCTTTATTCCTTTGTTTACTTCTAATAGAGTTATCTCTGGTGTGTGAATTATTGGCCCTCAGCACTCATTTCTTGGTGGAGAGGCTGTTTCCTAAGCCTATAAGCCTGCTTTGGAGTTGCTTTGAATGCCCGGTCTCATGGCTAAGCATACTTCGTGGGACGTGCTCATATACCAACCAGGTTGCAACTCCTAAGGTTCCCCAGAGCTGGAGATCCCCCTCACTTGGTTGTGTAGGTCGGCCAATACCCAGTGACAAGCGATAGCTCTCCGCAACTAACAGTTGAGAGTTGATGTCAGGTGAGGACCAGACTGTCAAACCCACCTTGTACAAGGGGTGGCTGGAACGGCTTGAAAGGTACTAAAACTTCCTGACAACCAACCTCCACCATATTCTTTAAATTTATATAAACCTTCAACCTGCATAAAGTTTTATCATACTTTGCGTTTTAACGGAACCATCATGATTTACATGAAAAGTAATTTGAATAATATTTTGGTGATGTGACGTCACCAAGCTACGTACTATCGTATATTTAGTATACCACGTAACAACATTCGTAATAACAAAATTAACATTTTTAACCAGGTATTGATTAATAATGTATACAAAACAAAATTTGTTCATCTTTATATTGTATTGATTAAAACGTTCTTTTAATCTATCTAAAATTAAATGCACTAGTGCATAACTTGTACTAATATTAAAACAAAATCTATGGTAGCAAGAGAATTTACTGTTCTCAAACATCATGTAAATTCCAAACGATTCGACTTGTAAATGTTGTAATCGTTTTTCACAACTGGCATCATAAAAGCCATTTTTAAGAAATAAAAACTTTTACTTTTTAAATTATAACAAAAAATAAAATATACAAGTAAAAACTTGAGTGTAATCTATATTATTCACACGGAATTTTAAGATACCTATACGTGATTAAATTGTAGAAACTAACCAAATAATTATAATACAACAACATTAATCCACTTTGTTAAAATTAAGAAACTTTTGGAGTTTATAAAGTACATACGTACATATCCGGCACTACAGTCCAGGATGGACCTTGTTCTCTCTAATAATCTGTCTCCAGATATTCCGATCAGGTGCCTTGATATTCCACGAGCCGACAGCCATCTTAGTGAGGTCTACTTCCACGTCGTCTTGCCATCGCTTTCTTGAATTGCCTTTTCTTCTGTACCCATCTATATGCTCTTTCATTATCCTTATGTGGAGTCTTTGGTTGTCCACATGGTCTTTGTTCGTTTACATGCCCTATCCAGCTGATTCTTGTGGACTTTATAAATAAAAGGTACCTCCCTGTTTTAGAATAGAGTCTATTTCTTGATTAGATCTGAACTTCTGGTCTGGTCCGAAGATTATTCTAACAATTTTCCTTTCAAAAGTCCTCAGAGCCTGGGGTTTATAAAGTAAAGAATTTATATTTTGGGTAAGAACAAAAATATAGTTGAGAGAAGGACCACAGAACTCCCTCCAGGGAAGTATTGCAATATCTTTTTTAATCCATTCTCAAATAAAAATGATATGCTTTTTACTTTTATTGAGAATACAAATAGTGCAGGATAAAAATTAGTATAAAAACAATTAGTCATGTGCTAAAGATGATATATTATAAACACCATATGTATTGTGCTCATATAGGCCTACATGATGGCACATAGACAAGTTACTAGCCTATGGCAGTTAAGAGTACCAGTTGTTTCAATTTTATTCGTCAATTTACCAACTACTCACAATTTCTACTTCTTCTTCTACTTTAGGCTGTGGACCTTACGATACGTTGTGCAATCCTTGGTCCGACCATCTTTATTTTTGTCTTCCAATATTCCGCCGTCCTTACGGATTATAAAGCAAAATTTGTTTTGGTAGCCTCTTCTTATGCACCCTTTCATTATGGTCTATCCAAGCGGGTCTGTATTGCTTTATGTTTTCGTTTAATTGTATATTCCAAGGACGTTCCTTATATCATTATTTCTTAGTCCGTCCCTCCGTGATAATCCCAGTACCGGTACTGAAAAATTTCATTTCACTAGTATAAACTCTCCAAAGGACTTATTCTCCTTTCCTGCTTAAATCTCGACAGGTCTCCTCTACGAGATTCTTGTACTAAATGCTGCTTTTGTTTTCCTATCTGATACAAAGTCCAAACGTTCCAAAAGCTAATAATCATGAATTTTCATTCCAAATTGTCGTTATCTTAATTTCAGTCAGGGGTGTTTGTCTACAGGGGCTTAGTGCCATGTGGGGCTGCCACCTCTAAACTTTCGTAATTTCTTCCAACCGTGATGTTTTCGGTGGAAAGAGATTGCTATTTCCTACGATTCTATACTATGAGATATGGTTAAAAACCGCCATTACTCGGTCGTCAGAGTATCGTCAGTGGTAGCAATATGCGCCGGATGTAAAGACATCACTGGGGAAGGTGAGTTTGATGGTTGTATGGTAGAGGCTGTTTGAGACGCATGCCATACCTTACCAGAATATAGATGGCTTTACATAAAATCTGGATGCGGAACAGTGAACAACATTCAAAATCTGGCTGCAGACGCCACTGATACCAGACGTACATCTTGCAATTTGTTATCAGTATGCAGAAGCTATTAAACGTCATAAGTTTCAGGAACTGAGTATGATATAACGCACTGCGATGTCTTGCGCATAATGACGTCATATATCTTTGCGTCGCTGACAGCTCCAGGTTACGTCATTAATCAGCAGACGTTACTGTAAGTTATTGTCAGTTGTCGGTGCCAAATGTTTATGTAAATGGTTTTCTAATACTTCCGCAGAGACACAGCAAGTACATGAGCTGGGTCAGAAATGCTGGTTTTGGACTTCCTCCAATGAATTATTGTATATGCGTTGTTGTTAACTTGTAAACGTTGTACTAAAAAATTCATTCATCATTAAATTAACACTTAACGTTGACAGGAACATACAAGATATAGATTTTACAGTGCAGATAACACAGATATTTCAATACAGACAATACAGAGTACACATTATTAGTCGAACCTGAAGGGTAAGACTTAGAATTTATGCCTTTTTTGTCTGTAAATGTCTTCACTATTATCTAACAAATTAATTCCTAGAGGGTTAGGATGCTTTTCTAATTTAGAGATGTGTTTGCTGCAGGGGCATACTACTTTTTCTCTCACAGTTGGAACTTTGAGTTTGCGGTGTATAGAATTGTTGGAGACAAACCATGGAGCGTCGACTACTGATCTTAAAGTTTTGGAATCAGCGCTGTATAATCACAATGTTACTCGTACTAGCAGTACTCCAATGTTGAATGCCGTAGTCCATACCGGTTTGAGAACTGCTTTATATATACATATATATTAAAGGTTTGTTGACAAGACTTTACCTCAATTTTCTGCCTACGAGCTACTCGATATTTCTGAACTTGAGATTAAGTTCAGTCTTCTTAGAGGTTATGTGTTCTTTCCACGTTAGTCTTCTGTCCAGGTGCATCCCAAAGTGCCCGGTACGGAAAACATTATCTGTGATGTACCGCATTGAAGTTCAAACGTTATAGTAAAGTTTCCAAAAAAATAACAACTATTAAAATTATGAGTCACTGTGACTAGGGTTGCGTCCAGTAACTGTGTTTATTAGTGGAGAGTTCGGACCACGCAATGTGAAATGGAAAGTACGACACGTACAACGGTGGAAAGTAGAAATGTTTAATAATTCGTCAAATATTATTTCAGACGACATGTGTAGTTACAACATCGAAGTTCGACTAGCAAAGTTCATGGCGAAATCTGCACTCCCAACGATCGACAAAGGGACATAATTATTCACAGCTGTGGTCAGCAACTTTTGATCCTTCCGGCTAGTTCTTATTAGAGACAATTTAGTAATGATTATGTTCCCTGGATATGTTAATATTATATCGCAGGGTACGACATATGGTGGTGTTGGCACCTTCATTTTTAACGTCCAGCCCCACATACTACGTCGTTGACTGATAGATGGTCACCTGTGTTAGGGGCAATTTCTCACCCCAATGGCAACAGCGTGCCCTAATCTCTAGTTTACAATGACAAATAGAGGAGGGAAAACTTATACCGGCTGTCACTCGGTCTCCAGAGCCGCGTTAGCCACCTGTATGTGTTGCCTGTCCCCAACCACTTGGAGGTGCGACTCGATATTTCCCTTCATCAAGGAATGAGACCATAAGGCATTACTCATCCTCTCCGGTATTTTGGGTGAAATAAATATATTAACATTTTATTATAAATAAAATTCACATTTCTTGCTGAAACCGTTTTGCCAAATACTTTTTCATTGATGTATATTTTTGATTAAAGTCCTCAACTCGTGTTCTAAATAATGTAATTATTTGTTTAGGCAGAGTATTTTAAATATTAGTATATTTATTTTTACCTCATACTTTTAACTGTTTTTAGGTCATATAATAATAATTTAGGTTAAGAAATATTTTTTGTCATTATATTTTTATTTGATCCACAAAATAACTATCAATTCTGCTATTTAAATAAACCTGATCTATTACATCAGTGTGTTCACAAGCTTTATCTTCTTCTTTATCTTATTCCAATCCTCTTCCACCACAAGGTGTAGAGGTTGAGCAAAAAGGTCTTGCCACCGTGGTCTCTGCATGGCCAAGCCCTTGGCTTCATTCCACTGCACTTACAGCCTCTCCAGAGAGCACCTCACATTGTCCTCTCGAGTCATTCTTCTCCGGCCCTCTGGTCTTCTCCCAGCTATTCTTGCCTCATACAGTTGTTTTGGTAGGTTATCCCCTTCCGTCCACTGAACTTTGCCTAATAAGGTTCGAACATTACGAGTACCGCATCTCATAATTCTGTGTCCTCGCCAAGTCCGTGTCCTAAAATCCAGTCCGGCTTTATTCCTTTGTTTACTTCTAATAGAGTTATCTCGGGTGTGTGAATTATTGGCCCTCAGCACTCATTTCTTGGTGGAGAGGCTGTTTCCTAAGCCTCTAAGCCTGCTTTGGAGTTTCTTTGAATGCCCGGTCTCATGGGTAAGCATACTTCGTGGGACGTGCTCATGTACCAACCAGGTTGCAACTCCTAAGGTTCCCCAGAGCTGGAGATCCCCCTCACTTGGTTGTGTAGGTGGGCCAATACCCAGTGACAAGCGATAGCTCTCCGCAACTAACAGTTGAGAGTTGATGTCAGGTGAGGACCAGACTGTCAAACCCACCTTATACAAGGGGTGGCTGGAACGGCTTGAAAGGTACTAAAACTTCCTGACAACCAACCTCCACCATATTCTTTAAATTTATATAAACCTTCAACCTGCATAAAGTTTTATCATACTTTGCGTTTTAACGGAACCATCATGATTTACATGAAAAGTAATTTGAATAATATTTTGGTGATGTGACGTCACCAAGCTACGTACTATCGTATATTTAGTATACCACGTAACAACATTCGTAATAACAAAATTAACATTTTTAACCAGGTATTGATTAATAATGTATACAAAACAAAATTTGTTCATCTTTATATTGTATTGATTAAAACGTTCTTTTAATCTATCTAAAATTAAATGCACTAGTGCATAACTTGTACTAATATTAAAACAAAATCTATGGTAGCAAGAGAATTTACTGTTCTCAAACATCATGTAAATTCCAAACGATTCGACTTGTAAATGTTGTAATCGTTTTTCACAACTGGCATCATAAAAGCCATTTTTAAGAAATAAAAACTTTTACTTTTTAAATTATAACAAAAAATAAAATATACAAGTAAAAACTTGAGTGTAATCTATATTATTCACACGGAATTTTAAGATACCTATACGTGATTAAATTGTAGAAACTAACCAAATAATTATAATACAACAACATTAATCCACTTTGTTAAAATTAAGAAACTTTTGGAGTTTATAAAGTACATACGTACATATCCGGCACTACAGTCCAGGATGGACCTTGTTCTCTCTAATAATCTGTCTCCAGATATTCCGATCAGGTGCCTTGATATTCCACGAGCCGACAGCCATCTTAGTGAGGTCTACTTCCACGTCGTCTTGCCATCGCTTTCTTGAATACCTTTTCTTCTGTACCCATCTATATGCTCTTTCATTATCCTTATGTGGAGTCTTTGGTTGTCCACATGGTCTTTGTTCGTTTACATGCCCTATCCAGCTGATTCTTGTGGACTTTATAAATAAAAGGTACCTCCCTGTTTTAGAATAGAGTCTATTTCTTGATTAGATCTGAACTTCTGGTCTGGTCCGAAGATTATTCTAACAATTTTCCTTTCAAAAGTCCTCAGAGCCTGGGGTTTATAAAGTAAAGAATTTATATTTTGGGTAAGAACAAAAATATAGTTGAGAGAAGGACCACAGAACTCCCTGCAGGGAAGTATTGCAATATCTTTTTTAATCCATTCTCAAATAAAAATGATATGCTTTTTACTTTTATTAAGAATACAAATGGTGCAGGATAAAAATTAGTATAAAAACAATTAGTCATGTGCTAAAGATGATATATTATAAACACCATATGTATTGTGCTCATATAGGCCTACATGATGGCACATAGACAAGTGACTAGCCTATGGCAGTTAAGAGTACCAGTTGTTTCAATTTTATTCGTCAATTTACCAACTACTCACAATTTCTACTTCTTCTTCTACTTTAGGCTGTGGACCTTACGATCCGTTGTGCAATCCTTGGTCCGACCATCTTTATTTTTGTCTTCCAATATTCCGCCGTCCTTACGGATTATAAAGCAAAATTTGTTTTGGTAGCCTCTTCTTATGCACCCTTTCATTATGGTCTATCCAAGCGGGTCTGTATTGCTTTATGTTTTCGTTTAATTGTATATTCCAAGGACGTTCCTTATATCATTATTTCTTAGTCCGTCCCTCCGTGATAATCCCAGTACCGGTACTGAAAAATATCATTTCACTAGTATAAACTCTCCAAAGGACTTATTCTCCTTTCCTGCTTAAATCTCGACAGTTCTCCTCTACGAGATTCTTGTACTAAATGCTGCTTTTGTTTCCCTATCTGATACAAAGTCCAAACGTTCCAAAAGCTAATAATCATGAATTTTCATTCCAAATTGTCGTTATCTTAATTTCAGTCAGGGGTGTTTGTCTACAGGGGCTTAGTGCCATGTGGGGCTGCCACCTCTAAACTTTCGTAATTTCTTCCAACCGTGATGTTTTCGGTGGAAAGAGATTGCTATTTCCTACGATTCTATACTATGAGCTATGGTTAAAAACCGCCATTACTCGGTCGTCAGAGTATCGTCAGTGGTAGCAATATGCGCCGGATGTAAAGACATCACTGGGGAAGGTGAGTTTGATGGTTGTATGGTAGAGGCTGTTTGAGACGCATGCCATACCTTACCAGAATATAGATGGCTTTACATAAAATCTGGATGCGGAACAGTGAACAACATTCAAAATCTGGCTGCAGACGCCACTGATACCAGACGTACATCTTGCAATTTGTTATCAGTATGCAGAAGCTATTAAACGTCATAAGTTTCAGGAACTGAGTATGATATAACGCACTGCGATGTCTTGCGCATAATGACGTCATATATCTTTGCGTCGCTGACAGCTCCAGGTTACGTCATTAATCAGCAGACGTTACTGTAAGTTATTGTCAGTTGTCGGTGCCAAATGTTTATGTAAATGGTTTTCTAATACTTCCGCAGAGACACAGCAAGTACATGAGCTGGGTCAGAAATGCTGGTTTTGGACTTCCTCCAATGAATTATTGTATATGCGTTGTTGTTAACTTGTAAACGTTGTACTAAAAAATTCATTCATCATTAAATTAACACTTAACGTTGACAGGAACATACAAGATATAGATTTTACAGTGCAGATAACACAGATATTTCAATACAGACAATACAGAGTACACATTATTAGTCGAACCTGAAGGGTAAGACTTAGAATTTATGCCTTTTTTGTCTGTAAATGTCTTCACTATTATCTAACAAATTAATTCCTAGAGGGTTAGGATGCTTTTCTAATTTAGAGATGTGTTTGCTGCAGGGGCATACTACTTTTTCTCTCACAGTTGGAACTTTGAGTTTGCGGTGTATAGAATTGTTGGAGACAAACCATGGAGCGTCGACTACTGATCTTAAAGTTTTGGAATCAGCGCTGTATAATCACAATGTTACTCGTACTAGCAGTACTCCAATGTTGAATGCCGTAGTCCATACCGGTTTGAGAACTGCTTTATATATACATATATATTAAAGGTTTGTTGACAAGACTTTACCTCAATTTTCTGCCTACGAGCTACTCGATATTTCTGAACTTGAGATTAAGTTCAGTCTTCTTAGAGGTTATGTGTTCTTTCCACGTTAGTCTTCTGTCCAGGTGCATCCCAAAGTGCCCGGTACGGAAAACATTATCTGTGATGTACCGCATTGAAGTTCAAACGTTATAGTAAAGTTTCCAAAAAAATAACAACTATTAAAATTATGAGTCACTGTGACTAGGGTTGCGTCCAGTAACTGTGTTTATTAGTGGAGAGTTCGGACCACGCAATGTGAAATGGAAAGTACGACACGTACAACGGTGGAAAGTAGAAATGTTTAATAATTCGTCAAATATTATTTCAGACGACATGTGTAGTTACAACATCGAAGTTCGACTAGCAAAGTTCATGGCGAAATCTGCACTCCCAACGATCGACAAAGGGACATAATTATTCACAGCTGTGGTCAGCAACTTTTGATCCTTCCGGCTAGTTCTTATTAGAGACAATTTAGTAATGATTATGTTCCCTGGATATGTTAATATTATATCGCAGGGTACGACATATGGTGGTGTTGGCACCTTCATTTTTAACGTCCAGCCCCACATACTACGTCGTTGACTGATAGATGGTCACCTGTGTTAGGGGCAATTTCTCACCCCAATGGCAACAGCGTGCCCTAATCTCTAGTTTACAATGACAAATAGAGGAGGGAAAACTTATACCGGCTGTCACTCGGTCTCCAGAGCCGCGTTAGCCACCTGTATGTGTTGCCTGTCCCCAACCACTTGGAGGTGCGACTCGATATTTCCCTTCATCAAGGAATGAGACCATAAGGCATTACTCATCCTCTCCGGTATTTTGGGTGAAATAAATATATTAACATTTTATTATAAATAAAATTCACATTTCTTGCTGAAACCGTTTTGCCAAATACTTTTTCATTGATGTATATTTTTGATTAAAGTCCTCAACTCGTGTTCTAAATAATGTAATTATTTGTTTAGGCAGAGTATTTTAAATATTAGTATATTTATTTTTACCTCATACTTTTAACTGTTTTTAGGTCATATAATAATAATTTAGGTTAAGAAATATTTTTTGTCATTATATTTTTATTTGATCCACAAAATAACTATCAATTCTGCTATTTAAATAAACCTGATCTATTACATCAGTGTGTTCACAAGCTTTATCTTCTTCTTTATCTTATTCCAATCCTCTTCCACCACAAGGTGTAGAGGTTGAGCAAAAAGGTCTTGCCACCGTGGTCTCTGCATGGCCAAGCCCTTGGCTTCATTCCACTGCACTTACAGCCTCTGCAGAGAGCACCTCACATTGTCCTCTCGAGTCATTCTTCTCCGGCCCTCTGGTCTTCTCCCAGCTATTCTTGCCTCATACAGTTGTTTTGGTAGGTTATCCCCTTCCGTCCACTGAACTTTGCCTAATAAGGTTCGAACATTACGAGTACCGCATCTCATAATTCTGTGTCCTCGCCAAGTCCGTGTCCTAAAATCCAGTCCGGCTTTATTCCTTTGTTTACTTCTAATAGAGTTATCTCGGGTGTGTGAATTATTGGCCCTCAGCACTCATTTCTTGGTGGAGAGGCTGTTTCCTAAGCCTCTAAGCCTGCTTTGGAGTTTCTTTGAATGCCCGGTCTCATGGGTAAGCATACTTCGTGGGACGTGCTCATGTACCAACCAGGTTGCAACTCCTAAGGTTCCCCAGAGCTGGAGATCCCCCTCACTTGGTTGTGTAGGTGGGCCAATACCCAGTGACAAGCGATAGCTCTCCGCAACTAACAGTTGAGAGTTGATGTCAGGTGAGGACCAGACTGTCAAACCCACCTTATACAAGGGGTGGCTGGAACGGCTTGAAAGGTACTAAAACTTCCTGACAACCAACCTCCACCATATTCTTTAAATTTATATAAACCTTCAACCTGCATAAAGTTTTATCATACTTTGCGTTTTAACGGAACCATCATGATTTACATGAAAAGTAATTTGAATAATATTTTGGTGATGTGACGTCACCAAGCTACGTACTATCGTATATTTAGTATACCACGTAACAACATTCGTAATAACAAAATTAACATTTTTAACCAGGTATTGATTAATAATGTATACAAAACAAAATTTGTTCATCTTTATATTGTATTGATTAAAACGTTCTTTTAATCTATCTAAAATTAAATGCACTAGTGCATAACTTGTACTAATATTAAAACAAAATCTATGGTAGCAAGAGAATTTACTGTTCTCAAACATCATGTAAATTCCAAACGATTCGACTTGTAAATGTTGTAATCGTTTTTCACAACTGGCATCATAAAAGCCATTTTTAAGAAATAAAAACTTTTACTTTTTAAATTATAACAAAAAATAAAATATACAAGTAAAAACTTGAGTGTAATCTATATTATTCACACGGAATTTTAAGATACCTATACGTGATTAAATTGTAGAAACTAACCAAATAATTATAATACAACAACATTAATCCACTTTGTTAAAATTAAGAAACTTTTGGAGTTTATAAAGTACATACGTACATATCCGGCACTACAGTCCAGGATGGACCTTGTTCTCTCTAATAATCTGTCTCCAGATATTCCGATCAGGTGCCTTGATATTCCACGAGCCGACAGCCATCTTAGTGAGGTCTACTTCCACGTCGTCTTGCCATCGCTTTCTTGAATACCTTTTCTTCTGTACCCATCTATATGCTCTTTCATTATCCTTATGTGGAGTCTTTGGTTGTCCACATGGTCTTTGTTCGTTTACATGCCCTATCCAGCTGATTCTTGTGGACTTTATAAATAAAAGGTACCTCCCTGTTTTAGAATAGAGTCTATTTCTTGATTAGATCTGAACTTCTGGTCTGGTCCGAAGATTATTCTAACAATTTTCCTTTCAAAAGTCCTCAGAGCCTGGGGTTTATAAAGTAAAGAATTTATATTTTGGGTAAGAACAAAAATATAGTTGAGAGAAGGACCACAGAACTCCCTGCAGGGAAGTATTGCAATATCTTTTTTAATCCATTCTCAAATAAAAATGATATGCTTTTTACTTTTATTAAGAATACAAATGGTGCAGGATAAAAATTAGTATACAAACAATTAGTCATGTGCTAAAGATGATATATTATAAACACCATATGTATTGTGCTCATATAGGCCTACATGATGGCACATAGACAAGTGACTAGCCTATGGCAGTTAAGAGTACCAGTTGTTTCAATTTTATTCGTCAATTTACCAACTACTCACAATTTCTACTTCTTCTTCTACTGTAGGCTGTGGACCTTACGATCCGTTGTGCAATCCTTGGTCCGACCATCTTTATTTTTGTCTTCCAATATTCCGCCGTCCTTACGGATTATAAAGCAAAATTTGTTTTGGTAGCCTCTTCTTATGCACCCTTTCATTATGGTCTATCCAAGCGGGTCTGTATTGCTTTATGTTTTCGTTTAATTGTATATTCCAAGGACGTTCCTTATATCATTATTTCTTAGTCCGTCCCTCCGTGATAATCCCAGTACCGGTACTGAAAAATTTCATTTCACTAGTATAAACTCTCCAAAGGACTTATTCTCCTTTCCTGCTTAAATCTCGACAGTTCTCCTCTACGAGATTCTTGTACTAAATGCTGCTTTTGTTTCCCTATCTGATACAAAGCCCAAACGTTCCAAAAGCTAATAATCATGAATTTTCATTCCAAATTGTCGTTATCTTAATTTCAGTCAGGGGTGTTTGTCTACAGGGGCTTAGTGCCATGTGGGGCTGCCACCTCTAAACTTTCGTAATTTCTTCCAACCGTGATGTTTTCGGTGGAAAGAGATTGCTATTTCCTACGATTCTATACTATGAGCTATGGTTAAAAACCGCCATTACTCGGTCGTCAGAGTATCGTCAGTGGTAGCAGGATGCGCCGGACGTAAAGACATCACTGGGGAAGGTGAGTTTGATGGTTGTATGATAGAGGCTGTTTGAGACGCATGCCATACCTTACCAGAATATAGATGGCTTTACATAAAATCTGGATGCGGAACAGTGAACAACATTCAACATCTGGCTGCAGACGCCACTGATACCAGACGTACATCTTGCAATTTGTTATCAGTATGCAGAAGCTGTTATACGTCATAAGTTTCAGGAACTGAGTATGATATAACGCACTGCGATGTCTTGCGCATAATGACGTCATATATCTTTGTGTCGCTGACAGCTCCTGGTTACGTCATTAATCAGCAGACGTTACTGTAAGTTATTGTCAGTTGTCGGTGCCAAATGTTTATGTAAATGGTTTTCTAATATTTCCGCAGAGACACAGCAAGTACATGAGCTGGGTCAGAAATGCTGGTTTTGGACTTCCTCCAATGAATTATTGTATATGCGTTGTTGTTAACTTGTAAACGTTGTACTAAAAAATTCATTCATCATTAAATTAACACTTAACGTTGACAGGAACATACAAGATATAGATTTTACAGTGCAGATAACACAGATATTTCAATACAGACAATACAGAGTACACATTATTAGTCGAACCTGAAGGGTAAGACTTAGAATTTATGCCTTTTTTGTCTGTAAATGTCTTCACTATTATCTAACAAATTAATTCCTAGAGGGTTAGGATGCTTTTCTAATTTAGAGATGTGTTTGCTGCAGGGGCATACTACTTTTTCTCTCACAGTTGGAACTTTGAGTTTGCGGTGTATAGAATTGTTGGAGACAAACCATGGAGCGTCGACTACTGATCTTAAAGTTTTGGAATCAGCGCTGTATAATCACAATGTTACTCGTACTAGCAGTACTCCAATGTTGAATGCCGTAGTCCATACCGGTTTGAGAACTGCTTTATATATACATATATATTAAAGGTTTGTTGACAAGACTTTACCTCAATTTTCTGCCTACTCGATATTTCTGAACTTGAGATTAAGTTCAGTCTTCTTAGAGGTTATGTGTTCTTTCCACGTTAGTCTTCTGTCCAGGTGCATCCCAAGGTGCCCGGTACGGAAAACATTATCTGTGATGTACCGCATTGAAGTTCAAACGTTATAGTAAAGTTTCCAAAAAAATAACAACTATTAAAATTATGAGTCACTGTGACTAGGGTTGCGTCCAGTAACTGTGTTTATTAGTGGAGAGTTCGGACCACGCAATGTGAAATGGAAAGTACGACACGTACAACGGTGGAAAGTAGAAATGTTTAATAATTCGTCAAATATTATTTCAGACGACATGTGTAGTTACAACATCGAAGTTCGACTAGCAAAGTTCATGGCGAAATCTGCACTCCCAACGATCGACAAAGGGACATAATTATTCACAGCTGTGGTCAGCAACTTTTGATCCTTCCGGCTAGTTCTTATTAGAGACAATTTAGTAATGATTATGTTCCCTGGATATGTTAATATTATATCGCAGGGTACGACATATGGTGGTGTTGGCACCTTCATTTTTAACGTCCAGCCCCACATACTACGTCGTTGACTGATAGATGGTCACCTGTGTTAGGGGCAATTTCTCACCCCAATGGCAACAGCGTGCCCTAATCTCTAGTTTACAATGACAAATAGAGGAGGGAAAACTTATACCGGCTGTCACTCGGTCTCCAGAGCCGCGTTAGCCACCTGTATGTGTTGCCTGTCCCCAACCACTTGGAGGTGCGACTCGATATTTCCCTTCATCAAGGAATGAGACCATAAGGCATTACTCATCCTCTCCGGTATTTTGGGTGAAATAAATATATTAACATTTTATTATAAATAAAATTCACATTTCTTGCTGAAACCGTTTTGCCAAATACTTTTTCATTGATGTATATTTTTGATTAAAGTCCTCAACTCGTGTTCTAAATAATGTAATTATTTGTTTAGGCAGAGTATTTTAAATATTAGTATATTTATTTTTACCTCATACTTTTAACTGTTTTTAGGTCATATAATAATAATTTAGGTTAAGAAATATTTTTTGTCATTATATTTTTATTTGATCCACAAAATAACTATCAATTCTGCTATTTAAATAAACCTGATCTATTACATCAGTGTGTTCACAAGGTTTATCTTCTTCTTTATCTTATTCCAATCCTCTTCCACCACAAGGTGTAGAGGTTGAGCAAAAAGCTCTTGCCACCGTGGTCTCTGCATGGCCAAGCCCTTGGCTTCATTCCACTGCACTTACAGCCTCTGCAGAGAGCACCTCACATTGTCCTCTCGAGTCATTCTTCTCCGGCCCTCTGGTCTTCTCCCAGCTATTCTTGCCTCATACAGTTGTTTTGGTAGGTTATCCCCTTCCGTCCACTGAACTTTGCCTAATAAGGTTCGAACATTACGAGTACCGCATCTCATAATTCTGTGTCCTCGCCAAGTCCGTGTCCTAAAATCCAGTCCGGCTTTATTCCTTTGTTTACTTCTAATAGAGTTATCTCGGGTGTGTGAATTATTGGCCCTCAGCACTCATTTCTTGGTGGAGAGGCTGTTTCCTAAGCCTCTAAGCCTGCTTTGGAGTTTCTTTGAATGCCCGGTCTCATGGGTAAGCATACTTCGTGGGACGTGCTCATGTACCAACCAGGTTGCAACTCCTAAGGTTCCCCAGAGCTGGAGATCCCCCTCACTTGGTTGTGTAGGTGGGCCAATACCCAGTGACAAGCGATAGCTCTCCGCAACTAACAGTTGAGAGTTGATGTCAGGTGAGGACCAGACTGTCAAACCCACCTTATACAAGGGGTGGCTGGAACGGCTTGAAAGGTACTAAAACTTCCTGACAACCAACCTCCACCATATTCTTTAAATTTATATAAACCTTCAACCTGCATAAAGTTTTATCATACTTTGCGTTTTAACGGAACCATCATGATTTACATGAAAAGTAATTTGAATAATATTTTGGTGATGTGACGTCACCAAGCTACGTACTATCGTATATTTAGTATACCACGTAACAACATTCGTAATAACAAAATTAACATTTTTAACCAGGTATGGATTAATAATGTATACAAAACAAAATTTGTTCATCTTTATATTGTATTGATTAAAACGTTCTTTTAATCTATCTAAAATTAAATGCACTAGTGCATAACTTGTACTAATATTAAAACAAAATCTATGGTAGCAAGAGAATTTACTGTTCTCAAACATCATGTAAATTCCAAACGATTCGACTTGTAAATGTTGTAATCGTTTTTCACAACTGGCATCATAAAAGCCATTTTTAAGAAATAAAAACTTTTACTTTTTAAATTATAACAAAAAATAAAATATACAAGTAAAAACTTGAGTGTAATCTATATTATTCACACGGAATTTTAAGATACCTATACGTGATTAAATTGTAGAAACTAACCAAATAATTATAATACAACAACATTAATCCACTTTGTTAAAATTAAGAAACTTTTGGAGTTTATAAAGTACATACGTACATATCCGGCACTACAGTCCAGGATGGACCTTGTTCTCTCTAATAATCTGTCTCCAGATATTCCGATCAGGTGCCTTGATATTCCACGAGCCGACAGCCATCTTAGTGAGGTCTACTTCCACGTCGTCTTGCCATCGCTTTCTTGAATACCTTTTCTTCTGTACCCATCTATATGCTCTTTCATTATCCTTATGTGGAGTCTTTGGTTGTCCACATGGTCTTTGTTCGTTTACATGCCCTATCCAGCTGATTCTTGTGGACTTTATAAATAAAAGGTACCTCCCTGTTTTAGAATAGAGTCTATTTCTTGATTAGATCTGAACTTCTGGTCTGGTCCGAAGATTATTCTAACAATTTTCCTTTCAAAAGTCCTCAGAGCCAGGGGTTTATAAAGTAAAGAATTTATATTTTGGGTAAGAACAAAAATATAGTTGAGAGAAGGACCACAGAACTCCCTGCAGGGAAGTATTGCAATATCTTTTTTAATCCATTCTCAAATAAAAATGATATGCTTTTTACTTTTATTAAGAATACAAATGGTGCAGGATAAAAATTAGTATAAAAACAATTAGTCATGTGCTAAAGATGATATATTATAAACACCATATGTATTGTGCTCATATAGGCCTACATGATGGCACATAGACAAGTGACTAGCCTATGGCAGTTAAGAGTACCAGTTGTTTCAATTTTATTCGTCAATTTACCAACTACTCACAATTTCTACTTCTTCTTCTACTGTAGGCTGTGGACCTTACGATCCGTTGTGCAATCCTTGGTCCGACCATCTTTATTTTTGTCTTCCAATATTCCGCCGTCCTTACGGATTATAAAGCAAAATTTGTTTTGGTAGCCTCTTCTTATGCACCCTTTCATTATGGTCTATCCAAGCGGGTCTGTATTGCTTTATGTTTTCGTTTAATTGTATATTCCAAGGACGTTCTTTATATCATTATTTCTTAGTCCGTCCCTCCGTGATAATCCCAGTACCGGTACTGAAAAATTTCATTTCACTAGTATAAACTCTCCAAAGGACTTATTCTCCTTTCCTGCTTAAATCTCGACAGTTCTCCTCTACGAGATTCTTGTACTAAATGCTGCTTTTGTTTCCCTATCTGATACAAAGCCCAAACGTTCCAAAAGCTAATAATCATGAATTTTCATTCCAAATTGTCGTTATCTTAATTTCAGTCAGGGGTGTTTGTCTACAGGGGCTTAGTGCCATGTGGGGCTGCCACCTCTAAACTTTCGTAATTTCTTCCAACCGTGATGTTTTCGGTGGAAAGAGATTGCTATTTCCTACGATTCTATACTATGAGCTATGGTTAAAAACCGCCATTACTCGGTCGTCAGAGTATCGTCAGTGGTAGCAGGATGCGCCGGACGTAAAGACATCACTGGGGAAGGTGAGTTTGATGGTTGTATGATAGAGGCTGTTTGAGACGCATGCCATACCTTACCAGAATATAGATGGCTTTACATAAAATCTGGATGCGGAACAGTGAACAACATTCAACATCTGGCTGCAGACGCCACTGATACCAGACGTACATCTTGCAATTTGTTATCAGTATGCAGAAGCTGTTATACGTCATAAGTTTCAGGAACTGAGTATGATATAACGCACTGCGATGTCTTGCGCATAATGACGTCATATATCTTTGTGTCGCTGACAGCTCCTGGTTACGTCATTAATCAGCAGACGTTACTGTAAGTTATTGTCAGTTGTCGGTGCCAAATGTTTATGTAAATGGTTTTCTAATATTTCCGCAGAGACACAGCAAGTACATGAGCTGGGTCAGAAATGCTGGTTTTGGACTTCCTCCAATGAATTATTGTATATGCGTTGTTGTTAACTTGTAAACGTTGTACTAAAAAATTCATTCATCATTAAATTAACACTTAACGTTGACAGGAACATACAAGATATAGATTTTACAGTGCAGATAACACAGATATTTCAATACAGACAACACAGAGTACACATTATTAGTCGAACCTGAAGGGTAAGACTTAGAATTTATGCCTTTTTTGTCTGTAAATGTCTTCACTATTATCTAACAAATTAATTCCTAGAGGGTTAGGATGCTTTTCTAATTTAGAGATGTGTTTGCTGCAGGGGCATACTACTTTTTCTCTCACAGTTGGAACTTTGAGTTTGCGGTGTATAGAATTGTTGGAGACAAACCATGGAGCGTCGACTACTGATCTTAAAGTTTTGGAATCAGCGCTGTATAATCACAATGTTACTCGTACTAGCAGTACTCCAATGTTGAATGCCGTAGTCCATACCGGTTTGAGAACTGCTTTATATATACATATATATTAAAGGTTTGTTGACAAGACTTTACCTCAATTTTCTGCCTACTCGATATTTCTGAACTTGAGATTAAGTTCAGTCTTCTTAGAGGTTATGTGTTCTTTCCACGTTAGTCTTCTGTCCAGGTGCATCCCAAGGTGCCCGGTACGGAAAACATTATCTGTGATGTACCGCATTGAAGTTCAAACGTTATAGTAAAGTTTCCAAAAAAATAACAACTATTAAAATTATGAGTCACTGTGACTAGGGTTGCGTCCAGTAACTGTGTTTATTAGTGGAGAGTTCGGACCACGCAATGTGAAATGGAAAGTACGACACGTACAACGGTGGAAAGTAGAAATGTTTAATAATTCGTCAAATATTATTTCAGACGACATGTGTAGTTACAACATCGAAGTTCGACTAGCAAAGTTCATGGCGAAATCTGCACTCCCAACGATCGACAAAGGGACATAATTATTCACAGCTGTGGTCAGCAACTTTTGATCCTTCCGGCTAGTTCTTATTAGAGACAATTTAGTAATGATTATGTTCCCTGGATATGTTAATATTATATCGCAGGGTACGACATATGGTGGTGTTGGCACCTTCATTTTTAACGTCCAGCCCCACATACTACGTCGTTGACCGATAGATGGTCACCTGTGTTAGGGGCAATTTCTCACCCCAATGGCAACAGCGTGCCCTACTCTATACTTGACAATGACAAATAGAGGAGGGAAAACTTATACCGGCTGTCACTCGGTCTCCAGAGCCGCGTTAGCCACCTGTATGTGTTGCCTGTCCCCAACCACTTGGAGGTGCGACTCGATATTTCCCGTCATCAAGGAATGAGACCATAAGGCATTACTCATCCTCTCCGGTATTTTGGGTGAAATAAATATATTAACATTTTATTATAAATAAAATTCACATTTCTTGCTGAAACCGTTTTGCCAAATACTTTTTCATTGATGTATATTTTTGATTAAAGTCCTCAACTCGTGTTCTAAATAATGTAATTATTTGTTTAGGCAGAGTATTTTAAATATTAGTATATTTATTTTTACCTCATACTTTTAACTGTTTTTAGGTCATATAATAATAATTTAGATTAAGAAATATTTTTTGTCATTATATTTTTATTTGATCCACAAAATAACTATCAATTCTGCTATTTAAATAAACCTGATCTATTACATCAGTGTGTTCACAAGCTTTATCTTCTTCTTTATCTTATTCCAATCCTCTTCCACCACAAGGTGTAGAGGTTGAGCAAAAAGGTCTTGCCACCGTGGTCTCTGCATGGCCAAGCCCTTGGCTTCATTCCACTGCACTTACAGCCTCTGCAGAGAGCACCTCACATTGTCCTCTCGAGTCATTCTTCTCCGGCCCTCTGGTCTTCTCCCAGCTATTCTTGCCTCATACAGTTGTTTTGGTAGGTTATCCCCTTCCGTCCACTGAACTTTGCCTAATAAGGTTCGAACATTACGAGTACCGCATCTCATAATTCTGTGTCCTCGCCAAGTCCGTGTCCTAAAATCCAGTCCGGCTTTATTCCTTTGTTTACTTCTAATAGAGTTATCTCGGGTGTGTGAATTATTGGCCCTCAGCACTCATTTCTTGGTGGAGAGGCTGTTTCCTAAGCCTCTAAGCCTGCTTTGGAGTTTCTTTGAATGCCCGGTCTCATGGGTAAGCATACTTCGTGGGACGTGCTCATGTACCAACCAGGTTGCAACTCCTAAGGTTCCCCAGAGCTGGAGATCCCCCTCACTTGGTTGTGTAGGTGGGCCAATACCCAGTGACAAGCGATAGCTCTCCGCAACTAACAGTTGAGAGTTGATGTCAGGTGAGGACCAGACTGTCAAACCCACCTTATACAAGGGGTGGCTGGAACGGCTTGAAAGGTACTAAAACTTCCTGACAACCAACCTCCACCATATTCTTTAAATTTATATAAACCTTCAACCTGCATAAAGTTTTATCATACTTTGCGTTTTAACGGAACCATCATGATTTACATGAAAAGTAATTTGAATAATATTTTGGTGATGTGACGTCACCAAGCTACGTACTATCGTATATTTAGTATACCACGTAACAACATTCGTAATAACAAAATTAACATTTTTAACCAGGTATTGATTAATAATGTATACAAAACAAAATTTGTTCATCTTTATATTGTATTGATTAAAACGTACTTTTAATCTATCTAAAATTAAATGCACTAGTGCATAACTTGTACTAATATTAAAACAAAATCTATGGTAGCAAGAGAATTTACTGTTCTCAAACATCATGTAAATTCCAAACGATTCGACTTGTAAATGTTGTAATCGTTTTTCACAACTGGCATCATAAAAGCCATTTTTAAGAAATAAAAACTTTTACTTTTTAAATTATAACAAAAAATAAAATATACAAGTAAAAACTTGAGTGTAATCTATATTATTCACACGGAATTTTAAGATACCTATACGTGATTAAATTGTAGAAACTAACCAAATAATTATAATACAACAACATTAATCCACTTTGTTAAAATTAAGAAACTTTTGGAGTTTATAAAGTACATACGTACATATCCGGCACTACAGTCCAGGATGGACCTTGTTCTCTCTAATAATCTGTCTCCAGATATTCCGATCAGGTGCCTTGATATTCCACGAGCCGACAGCCATCTTAGTGAGGTCTACTTCCACGTCGTCTTGCCATCGCTTTCTTGAATACCTTTTCTTCTGTACCCATCTATATGCTCTTTCATTATCCTTATGTGGAGTCTTTGGTTATCCACATGGTCTTTGTTCGTTTACATGCCCTATCCAGCTGATTCTTGTGGACTTTATAAATAAAAGGTACCTCCCTGTTTTAGAATAGAGTCTATTTCTTGATTAGATCTGAACTTCTGGTCTGGTCCGAAGATTATTCTAACAATTTTCCTTTCCAAAAGTCCTCAGAGCCTGGGGTTTATAAAGTAAAGAATTTATATTTTGGGTAAGAACAAAAATATAGTTGAGAGAAGGACCACAGAACTCCCTGCAGGGAAGTATTGCAATATCTTTTTTAATCCATTCTCAAATAAAAATGATATGCTTTTTACTTTTATTAAGAATACAGATGGTGCAGGATAAAAATTAGTATAAAAACAATTAGTCATGTGCTAAAGATGATATATTATAAACACCATATGTATTGTGCTCATATAGGCCTACATGATGGCACATAGACAAGTGACTAGCCTATGGCAGTTAAGAGTACCAGTTGTTTCAATTTTATTCGTCAATTTACCAACTACTCACAATTTCTACTTCTTCTTCTACTGTAGGCTGTGGACCTTACGATCCGTTGTGCAATCCTTGGTCCGACCATCTTTATTCTTGTCTTCCAATATTCCGCCGTCCTTACGGATTATAAAGCAAAATTTGTTTTGGTAGCCTCTTCTTATGCACCCTTTCATTATGGTCTATCCAAGCGGGTCTGTATTGCTTTATGTTTTCGTTTAATTGTATATTCCAAGGACGTTCCTTATATCATTATTTCTTAGTCCGTCCCTCCGTGATAATCCCAGTACCGGTACTGAAAAATTTCATTTCACTAGTATAAACTCTCCAAAGGACTTATTCTCCTTTCCTGCTTAAATCTCGACAGTTCTCCTCTACGAGATTCTTGTACTAAATGCTGCTTTTGTTTCCCTATCTGATACAAAGTCCAAACGTTCCAAAAGCTAATAATCATGAATTTTCATTCCAAATTGTCGTTATCTTAATTTCAGTCAGGTGTGTTTGTCTACAGGGGCTTAGTGCCATGTGGGGCTGCCACCTCTAAACTTTCGTAATTTCCTCCAACCGTGATGTTTTCGGTGGAAAGAGATTGCTATTTCCTACGATTCTATACTATGAGCTATGGTTAAAAACCGCCATTACTCGGTCGTCAGAGTATCGTCAGTGGTAGCAGGATGCGCCGGATGTAAAGACATCACTGGGGAAGGTGAGTTTGATGGTTGTATGGTAGAGGCTGTTTGAGACGCATGCCATACCTTACCAGAATATAGATGGCTTTACATAAAATCTGGATGCGGAACAGTGAACAACATTCAAAATCTGGCTGCAGACGCCACTGATACCAGACGTACATCTTGCAATTTGTTATCAGTATGCAGAAGCTGTTAAACGTCATAAGTTTCAGGAACTGAGTATGATATAACGCACTGCGATGTCTTGCGAATAATGACGTCATATATCTTTGCGTCGCTGACAGCTCCTGGTTACGTCATTAATCAGCAGACGTTACTGTAAGTTATTGTCAGTTGTCGGTGCCAAATGTTTATGTAAATGGTTTTCTAATATTTCCGCAGAGACACAGCAAGTACATGAGCTGGGTCAGAAATGCTGGTTTTGGACTTCCTCCAATGAATTATTGTATATGCGTTGTTGTTAACTTGTAAACGTTGTACTAAAAAATTCATTCATCATTAAATTAACACTTAACGTTGACAGGCACATACAAGGTATAGATTTTACAGTGCAGATAACACAGATATTTCAATACAGACAATACAGAGTACACATTATTAGTCGAACCTGAAGGGTAAGACTTAGAATTTATGCCTTTTTTGTCTGTAAATGTCTTCACTATTATCTAACAAATTAATTCCTAGAGGGTTAGGATGCTTTTCTAATTTAGAGATGTGTTTGCTGCAGGGGCATACTACTTTTTCTCTCACAGTTATAACTTTGAGTTTGCGGTGTATAGAATTGTTGGAGACAAACCATGGAGCGTCGACTACTGATCTTAAAGTTTTGGAATCAGCGCTGTATAATCACAATGTTACTCGTACTAGCAGTACTCCAATGTTGAATGCCGTAGTCCATACCGGTTTGAGAACTGCTTTATATATACATATATATTAAAGGTTTGTTGACAAGACTTTACCTCAATTTTCTGCCTACGAGCTACTCGATATTTCTGAACTTGAGATTAAGTTCAGTCTTCTTAGAGGTTATGTGTTCTTTCCACGTTAGTCTTCTGTCCAGGTGCATCCCAAGGTGCCCGGTACGGAAAACATTATCTGTGATGTACCGCATTGAAGTTCAAACGTTATAGTAAAGTTTCCAAAAAAATAACAACTATTAAAATTATGAGTCACTGTGACTAGGGTTGCGTCCAGTAACTGTGTTTATTAGTGGAGAGTTCGGACCACGCAATGTGAAATGGAAAGTACGACACGTACAACGGTGGAAAGTAGAAATGTTTAATAATTCGTCAAATATTATTTCAGACGACATGTGTAGTTACAACATCGAAGTTCGACTAGCAAAGTTCATGGCGAACTCTGCACTCCCAACGATCGACAAAGGGACATAATTATTCACAGCTGTGGTCAGCAACTTTTGATCCTTCCGGCTAGTTCTTATTAGAGACAATTTAGTAATGATTATGTTCCCTGGATATGTTAATATTATATCGCAGGGTACGACATATGGTGGTGTTGGCACCTTCATTTTTAACGTCCAGCCCCACATACTACGTCGTTGACTGATAGATGGTCACCTGTGTTAGGGGCAATTTCTCACCCCAATGGCAACAGCGTGCCCTAATCTCTAGTTGACAATGACAAATAGAGGAGGGAAAACTTATACCGGCTGTCACTCGGTCTCCAGAGCCGCGTTAGCCACCTGTATGTGTTGCCTGTCCCCAACCACTTGGAGGTGTGGCTCGATATTTCCCTTCATCAAGGAATGAGACCATAAGGCATTACTCATCCTCTCCGGTATTTTGGGTGAAATAAATATATTAACATTTTATTATAAATAAAATTCACATTTCTTGCTGAAACCGTTTTGCCAAATACTTTTTCATTGATGTATATTTTTGATTAAAGTCCTCAACTCGTGTTCTAAATAATGTAATTATTTGTTTAGGCAGAGTATTTTAAATATTAGTATATTTATTTTTACCTCATACTTTTAACTGTTTTTAGGTCATATAATAATAATTTAGGTTAAGAAATATTTTTTGTCATTATATTTTTATTTGATCCACAAAATAACTATCAATTCTGCTATTTAAATAAACCTGATCTATTACATCAGTGTGTTCACAAGCTTTATCTTCTTCTTTATCTTATTCCAATCCTCTTCCACCACAAGGTGTAGAGGTTGAGCAAAAAGGTCTTGCCACCGTGGTCTCTGCATGGCCAAGCCCTTGGCTTCATTCCACTGCACTTACAGCCTCTGCAGAGAGCACCTCACATTGTCCTCTCGAGTCATTCTTCTCCGGCCCTCTGGTCTTCTCCCAGCTATTCTTGCCTCATACAGTTGTTTTGGTAGGTTATCCCCTTCCGTCCACTGAACTTTGCCTAATAAGGTTCGAACATTACGAGTACCGCATCTCATAATTCTGTGTCCTCGCCAAGTCCGTGTCCTAAAATCCAGTCCGGATTTATTCCTTTGTTTACTTCTAATAGAGTTATCTCGGGTGTGTGAATTATTGGCCCTCAGCACTCATTTCTTGGTGGAGAGGCTGTTTCCTAAGCCTCTAAGCCTGCTTTGGAGTTGCTTTGAATGCCCGGTCTCATGGCTATGCATACTTCGTGGGACGTGCTCATGTACCAACCAGGTTGCAACTCCTAAGGTTCCCCAGAGCTGGAGATCCCCCTCACTTGGCTGTGTAGGTCGGCCAATACCCAGTGACAAGCGATAGCTCTCCGCAACTAACAGTTGAGAGTTGATGTCAGGTGAGGACCAGACTGTCAAACCCACCTTATACAAGGGGTGGCTGGAACGGCTTGAAAGGTACTAAAACTTCCTGACAACCAACCTCCACCATATTCTTTAAATTTATATAAACCTTCAACCTGCATAAAGTTTTATCATACTTTGCGTTTTAACGGAACCATCATGATTTACATGAAAAGTAATTTGAATAATATTTTGGTGATGTGACGTCACCAAGCTACGTACTATCGTATATTTAGTATACCACGTAACAACATTCGTAATAACAAAATTAACATTTTTAACCAGGTATTGATTAATAATGTATACAAAACAAAATTTGTTCATCTTTATATTGTATTGATTAAAACGTTCTTTTAATCTATCTAAAATTAAATGCACTAGTGCATAACTTGTACTAATATTAAAACAAAATCTATGGTAGCAAGAGAATTTACTGTTCTCAAACATCATGTAAATTCCAAACGATTCGTCTTGTAAATGTTGTAATCGTTTTTCACAACTGGCATCATAAAAGCCATTTTTAAGAAATAAAAACTTTTACTTTTTAAATTATAACAAAAAATAAAATATACAAGTAAAAACTTGAGTGTAATCTATATTATTCACACGGAAATTTAAGATACCTATACGTGTTTGAGTTTGCGGTTTATAGAATTGTTGGAGACAAACCATGGAGCGTCGACTACTGATCTTAAAGTTTTGGAATCAGCGCTGTATAATCACAATGTTACTCGTACTAGCAGTGCTCCAATGTTGAATGCAGTAGTCCATACCGGTTTGAGAACTGCTTTATATATACATATATATTAAAGGTTTGTTGACAAGACTTAACCTCAATTTTCTGCCTACGAGCTACTCGAAATTTCTGAACTTGAGATTAAGTTCAGTCTTCTTAGAGGTTATGTGTTCTTTCCACGTTAGTCTTCTGTCCAGGTGCATCCCAAGGTGCCCGGTACGGAAAACATTATCTGTGATGTACCGCATTGAAGTTCAAACGTTATAGTAAAGTTTCCAAAAAAATAACAACTATTAAAATTATGAGTCACTGTGACTAGGATTGCGTCCAGTAACTGTGTTTATTAGTGGAGAGTTCGGACCACGCAATGTGAAATGGAAAGTACGACACGTACAACGGTGGAAAGTAGAAATGTTTAATAATTCGTCAAATATTATTTCAGACGACATGTGTAGTTACAACATCGAAGTTCGACTAGCAAAGTTCATGGCGAACTCTGCACTCCCAACGATCGACAAAGGGACATAATTATTCACAGCTGCGGTCAGCAACTTTTGATCCTTCCGGCTAGTTCTTATTAGAGACAATTTAGTAATGATTATGTTCCCTGGATATGTTAATACTATATCACAGGGTACGACATATGGTGGTGTTGGCACCTTCATTTTTAACGTCCAGCCCCACATACTACGTCGTTGACCGATAGATGGTCACCTGTGTTAGGGGCAATTTCTCACCCCAATGGCAACAGCGTGCCCTACTCTATACTTGACAATGACAAATAGAGGAGGGAAAACTTATACCGGCTGTCACTCGGTCTCCAGAGCCGCGTTAGCCACCTGTATGTGTTGCCTGTCCCCAACCACTTGGAGGTGCGACTCGATATTTCCCGTCATCAAGGAATGAGACCATAAGGCATTACTCATCCTCTCCGGTATTTTGGGTGAAATAAATATATTAACATTTTATTATAAATAAAATTCACATTTCTTGCTGAAACCGTTTTGCCAAATACTTTTTCATTGATGTATACTCTTGATTAAAGTCCTCAACTCGTGTTCTAAATAATGTAATTATTTGTTTAGGCAGAGTATATTGAATATTAGTATATTTATTTTTACCTCATACTTTTAACTGTTTTTAGGTCATATAATAATAATTTAGATTAAGAAATATTTTTTGTCATTATATTTTTATTTGATCCACAAAATAACTATCAATTCTGCTATTTAAATAAACCTGATCTATTAAATCAGTGTGTTCACAAGCTTTATCTTCTTCTTTATCTTATTCCAATCCTCTTCCACCACAAGGTGTAGAGGTTGAGCAAAAAGGTCTTGCCACCGTGGTCTCTGCATGGCCAAGCCCTTGGCTTCATTCCACTGCATTTACAGCCTCTGCAGAGAGCACCTCACATTGTCCTCTCGAGTCATTCTTCTCCGGCCCTCTGGTCTTCTCCCAGCTATTCTTGCCTCATACAGTTGTTTTGGTAGGTTATCCCCTTCCGTCCACTGAACTTTGCCTAATAAGGTTCGAACATTACGAGTACCGTATCTCATATTTCTGTGTCCTCGCCAAGTCCGTGTCCTAAAATCCAGTCCGGCTTTATTCCTTTGTTTACTTCTAATAGAGTTATCTCGGGTGTGTGAATTATTGGCCCTCAGCACTCATTTCTTGGTGGAGAGGCTGTTTCCTAAGCCTCTAAGCCTGCTTTGGAGTTTCTTTGAATGCCCGGTCTCATGGGTAAGCATACTTCGTGGGACGTGCTCATGTACCAACCAGGTTGCAACTCCTAAGGTTCCCCAGAGCTGGAGATCCCCCCCACTTGGTTGTGTAGGTCGGCCAATACCCAGTGACAAGCGATAGCTCTCCGCAACTAACAGTTGAGAGTTGATGTAAGGTGAGGACCAGACTGTCAAACCCACCTTATACAAGGGGTGGCTGGAACGGCTTGAAAGGTACTAAAACTTCCTGACAACCAACCTCCACCATATTCTTTAAATTTATATAAACCTTCAACCTGCATAAAGTTTTATCATACTTTGTGTTTTAACGGAACCATCATGATTTACATGAAAAGTAATTTGAATAATATTTTGGTGATGTGACGTCACCAAGCTACGTACTATCGTATATTTAGTATACCACGTAACAACATTCGTAATAACAAAATTAACATTTTTAACCAGGTATTGATTATTAATGTATACAAAACAAAATTTGTTCATCTTTATATTGTATTGATTAAAACGTTCTTCTAATCTATCTAAAATTAAATGCACTAGTGCATAACTTGTACTAATATTAAAACAAAATCTATGGTAGCAAGAGAATTTACTGTTCTCAAACATCATGTAAATTCCAAACGATTCGTCTTGTAAATGTTGTAATCGTTTTTCACAACTGGCATCATAAAAGCCATTTTTAAGAAATAAAAACTTTTACTTTTTAAATTATAACAAAAAATAAAATATACAAGTAAAAACTTGAGTGTAATCTATATTATTCACACGGAATTTTAAGATACCTATACGTGATTAAATTGTAGAAACTAACCAAATAATTATAATACAACAACATTAATCCACTTTGTTAAAATTAAGAAACTTTTGGAGTTTATAAAGTACATACGTACATATCCGGCACTACAGTCCAGGATGGACCTTGTTCTCTCTAATAATCTGTCTCCAGATATTCCGATCAGGTGCCTTGATATTCCACGAGCCGACAACCATCTTAGTGAGGTCTACTTCCACGTCGTCTTGCCATCGCTTTCTTGAACTGCCTCTTCTTCTGTGCCCGTCTATATGCTCTTTCATTATCCTTTTGTGGAGTCTTTGGTTGTCCACATGGTCTTCGTTTGTCTACATGCCCTATCCAGCTGATTCTTGTGGACTTTATAAATAAAAGGTACCTCCCTGTTTTAGAATAGAGTCTATTTCTTGATTAGATCTGAACTTATGGTCTGGTCCGAAGATTATTCTAACAATTTTCCTTTCAAAAGTCCTCAGAGCCTGGAGTTTATAAAGTAAAGAATTTATATTTTGGGTAAGAACAAAAATATAGTTGAGAGAAGGACCACAGAACTCCCTCCAGGGAAGTATTGCAATATCTTTTTTAATCCATTCTCAAATAAAAATGATATGCTTTTTACTTTTATTAAGAATACAAATGGTGCAGGATAAAAATTAGTATAAAAATAATTAGTCATGTGCTAAAGATGATATATTATAAACACCATATGTATTGTGCTCATATAGGCCTACATGATGGCACATAGACAAGTGACTAGCCTATGGCAGTTAAGAGTACCAGTTGTTTCAATTTTATTCGTCAATTTACCAACTACTCACAATTTCTACTTCTTCTTCTACTTTAGGCTGTGGACCTTACGACCCGTTGTGCAATGCTTGGTCCGACCATCTTTATTTTTGTCTTCCAATATTCCGCCGTCCTTACGGATTATAAAGCAAAATTTGTTTGGGTAGCGTCTTCTTATGCACCCTTTCATTATGGTCTATCCAAGCGGGTCTGTATTACTTTATGTTTTCGTTTAAATTGTATATTCCAAGGACGTTCCTTATATCATTATTTCTTAGTCCGTCCCTCCGTGATAATCCCAGTACCGGTAATGAAAAATTTCATTTCACTAGTATAAACTCTCCAAAGGACTTATTCTCGTTTCCTGCTTAAATCTCGACAGTTCTCCTCTACGAGATTCTTGTACTAAATGCTGCTTTTGTTTCCCTATCTGATACAAAGTCCAAACGTTCCAAAAGCTAATAATCCTGAATTTTCATTCCAAATTGTCGTTATCTTAATTTCAGTCAGGGGTGTTTGTCTACAGGGGCTTAGTGCCATGTGGGGCTGCCACCTCTAAACTTTCGTAATTTCTTCCAACCGTGATGTTTTCGGTGGAAAGAGAATGCTATTTCCTACGATTCTATACTATGAGCTATGGTTAAAAACCGCCATTACTCGGTCGTCAGAGTATCGTCAGTGGTAGCAGGATGCGCCGGATGTAAAGACATCACTGGGGAAGGTGAGTTTGATGGTTGTATGGTAGAGGCTGTTTGAGACGCATGCCATAACTTACCAGAATATAGATGGCTTTACATAAAATCTGGATGCGGAACAGTGAACAACATTCAAAATCTGGCTGCAGACGCCACTGATACCAGACTTACATCTTGCAATTTGTTATCAGTATGCAGAAGCTGTTAAACGTCATAAGTTTCAGGAACTGAGTATGATATAACGCACTGCGATGTCTTGCGCATAATGACGTCAAATATCTTTGCGTCGCTGACAGCTCCAGGTTACGTCATTAATCAGCAGACGTTACTGTAAGTTATTGTCAGTTGTCGGTGCCAAATGTTTATGTAAATGGTTTTCTAATATTTCCGGAGAGACACAGCAAGTACATGAGCTGGGTCAGAAATGCTGGTTTTGGACTTCCTCCAATGAATTATTGTATATGCGTTGTTGTTAACTTGTAAACGTTGTACTAAAAAATTCATTCATCATTAAATTAACACTTAACGTTGACAGGAACATACAAGATATAGATTTTACAGTGCAGATAACACAGATATTTCAATACAGACAATACAGAGTACACATTATTAGTCGAACCTGAAGGGTAAGACTTAGAATTTATGCCTTTTTTGTCTGTAAATGTCTTCACTATTATCTAACAAATTAATTCCTAGAGGGTTAGGATGCTTTTCTAATTTACAGATGTGTTTGCTGCAGGGGCATACTACTTTTTCTCTCACAGTTGGAACTTTGAGTTTGCGGTGTATAGAATTGTTGGAGACAAACCATGGAGCGTCGACTACTGATCTTAAAGTTTTGGAATCAGCGCTGAATAATCACAATGTTAGTCGTACTAGCAGTACTCCAATGTTGAATGCCGTAGTCCATACCGGTTTGAGAACTGCTTTATATATACATATATATTAAAGGTTTGTTGACAAGACTTAACCTCAATTTTCTGCCTACGATCTACTCGATATTTCTGAACTTGTGATTAAGTTCAGTCTTCTTAGAGGTTATGTGTTCTTTCCACGTTAGTCTTCTGTCCAGGTGCATCCCAAGGTGCCCGGTACGCAAAACATTATCTGTGATGTACCGCATTGAAGTTCAAACTTTATAGTAAAGTTTCCAAAAAAATAACAACTATTAAAATTATGAGTCACTGTGACTAGGATTGCGTCCAGTAACTGTGTTTATTAGTGGAGAGTTCGGACCACGCAATGTGAAATGGAAAGTACGACACGTACAACGGTGGAAAGTAGAAATGTTTAATAATTCGTCAAATATTATTTCAGACGACATGTGTAGTTACAACATCGAAGTTCGACTAGCAATGTTCATGGCAAACTCTGCACTCCCAACGATCGACAAAGGGACATAATTATTCACAGCTGTGGTCAGCAACTTTTGATCCTTCCGGCTAGTTCTTATTAGAGACAATATAGTAATGATTATGTTTCCTGGATATGTTAATATTATATCACAGGGTACGACATATGGTGGTGTTGGCACCTTCATTTTTAACGTCCAGCCCCACATACTACGTCGTTGACCGATAGATGGTCACCTGTGTTAGGGGCAATTTCTCACCCCAATGGCAACAGCGTGCCCTACTCTCTACTTGACAATGACAAATAGAGGAGGGAAAACTTATACCGGCTGTCACTCAGTCTCCAGAGCCGCGTTAGCCACCTGTATGTGTTGCCTGTCCCCAACCACTTGGAGGTGCGACTCGATATTTCCCTTCATCAAGGAATGAGACCATAAGGCATTACTCATCCTCTCCGGTATTTTGGGTGAAATAAATATATTAACATTTTATTATAAATAAAATTCACATTTCTTGCTGAAACCGTTTTGCCAAATACTTTTTCATTGATGTATACTTTTGATTAAAGTCCTCAACTCGTGTTCTAAATAATGTAATTATTTGTTTAGGCAGAGTATTTTAAATATTAGTATATTTATTTTTACCTCATACTTTTAACTGTTTTTAGGTCATATAATAATAATTTAGGTTAAGAAATATTTTTTGTCATTATATTTTTATTTGCTCCACAAAATAACTATCAATTCTGCTATTTAAATAAACCTGATCTATTACATCAGTGTGTTCACAAGGTTTATCTTCTTCTTTATCTTATTCCAATCCTCTTCCACCACAAGGTGTAGAGGTTGAGCAAAAAGCTCTTGCCACCGTGGTCTCTGCATGGCCAAGCCCTTGGCTTCATTCCACTGCATTTACAGCCTCTGCAGAGAGCACCTCACATTGTCCTCTCGAGTCATTCTTCTCCGGCCCTCTGGTCTTCTCCCAGCTATTCTTGCCTCATACAGTTGTTTTGGTAGGTTATCCCCTTCCGCCCACTGAACTTTGCCTAATAAGGTTCGAACATTACGAGTACCGTATCTCATATTTCTGTGTCCTCGCCAAGTCCGTGTCCTAAAATCCAGTCCGGCTTTATTCCTTTGTTTACTTCTAATAGAGTTATCTCGGATGTGTGAATTATTGGCCCTCAGCACTCATTTCTTGGTGGAGAGGCTGTTTCCTAAGCCTCTAAGCCTGCTTTGGAGTTTCTTTGAATGCCCGGTCTCATGGGTAAGCATACTTCGTGGGACGTGCTCATGTACCAACCAGGTTGCAACTCCTAAGGTTCCCCAGAGCTGGAGATCCCCCTCACTTGGTTGTGTAGGTCGGCCAATACCCAGTGACAAGCGATAGCTCTCCGCAACTAACAGTTGAGAGTTGATGTCAGGTGAGGACCAGACTGTCAAACCCACCTTATACAAGGGGTGGCTGGAACGGCTTGAAAGGTGCTAAAACTTCCTGACAACCAACCTCCACCATATTCTTTAAATTTATATAAACCTTCAACCTGCATAAAGTTTTATCATACTTTGTGTTTTAACGGAACCATCATGATTTACATGAAAAGTAATTTGAATAATATTTTGGTGATGTGACGTCACCAAGCTACGTACTATCGTATATTTAGTATACCACGTAACAACATTCGTAATAACAAAATTAACATTTTTAACCAGGTATTGATTATTAATGTATACAAAACAAAATTTGTTCATCTTTATATTGTATTGATTAAAACGTTCTTCTAATCTATCTAAAATTAAATGCACTAGTGCATAACTTGTACTAATATTAAAACAAAATCTATGGTAGCAAGAGAATTTACTGTTCTCAAACATCATGTAAATTCCAAACGATTCGTCTTGTAAATGTTGTAATCGTTTCTCACAACTGGCATCATAAAAGCCATTTTTAAGAAATAAAAACTTTTACTTTTTAAATTATAACAAAAAATAAAATATACAAGTAAAAACTTGAGTGTAATCTATATTATTCACACGGAATTTTAAGATACCTATACGTGATTAAATTGTAGAAACTAACCAAATAATTATAATACAACAACATTAATCCACTTTGTTAAAATTAAGAAACTTTTGGAGTTTATAAAGTACATACGTACATATCCGGCACTACAGTCCAGGATGGACCTTGTTCTCTCTAATAATCTGTCTCCAGATATTCCGATCAGGTGCCTTGATATTCCACGAGCCGACAACCATCTTAGTGAGGTCTACTTCCACGTCGTCTTGCCATCGCTTTCTTGAACTGCCTCTTCATCTGTGCCCGTCTATATGCTCTTTCATTATCCTTTTGTGGAGTCTTTGGTTGTCCACATGGTCTTCGTTTGTCTACATGCCCTATCCAGCTGATTCTTGTGGACTTTATAAATAAAAGGTACCTCCCTGTTTTAGAATAGTGTCTATTTCTTGATTAGATCTGAACTTATGGTCTGGTCCGAAGATTATTCTAACAATTTTCCTTTCAAAAGTCCTCAGAGCCTGGAGTTTATAAAGTAAAGAATTTATATTTTGGGTAAGAACAAAAATATAGTTGAGAGAAGGACCACAGAACTCCCTCCAGGGAAGTATTGCAATATCTTTTTTAATCCATTCTCAAATAAAAATGATATGCTTTTTACTTTTATTAAGAATACAAATGGTGCAGGATAAAAATTAGTATAAAAACAATTAGTCATGTGCTAAAGATGATATATTATAAACACCATATGTATTGTGCTCATATAGGCCTACATGATGGCACATAGACAAGTGACTAGCCTATGGCAGTTAAGAGTACCAGTTGTTTCAATTGTATTCGTCAATTTACCAACTACTCACAATTTCTACTTCTTCTTCTACTTTAGGCTGTGGACCTTACGACCCGTTGTGCAATCCTTGGTCCGACCATCTTTATTTTTGTCTTCCAATATTCCGCCGTCCTTACGGATTATAAAGCAAAATTTGTTTTGGTAGCGTCTTCTTATGCACCCTTTCATTATGGTCTATCCAAGCGGGTCTGTATTACTTTATGTTTTCGTTTAAATTGTATATTCCAAGGACGTTCCTTATATCATTATTTCTTAGTCCGTCCCTCCGTGATAATCCCAGTACCGGTACTGAAAAATTTTATTTCACTAGTATAAACTCTCCAAAGGACTTATTCTCGTTTCCTGCTTAAATCTCGACAGTTCTCCTCTACGAGATTCTTGTACTAAATGCTGCTTTTGTTTCCCTATCTGATACAAAGTCCAAACGTTCCAAAAGCTAATAATCCTGAATTTTCATTCCAGATTGTCGTTATCTTAATTTCAGTCAGGGGTGTTTGTCTACAGGGGCTTAGTGCCATGTGGGGCTGCCACCTCTAAACTTTCGTAATTTCTTCCAACCGTGATGTTTTCGGTGGAAAGAGAATGCTATTTCCTACGATTCTATACTATGAGCTATGGTTAAAAACCGCCATTACTCGGTCGTCAGAGTATCGTCAGTGGTAGCAGGTTGCGCCGGATGTAAAGACATCACTGGGGAAGGTGAGTTTGATGGTTGTATGGTAGAGGCTGTTTGAGACGCATGCCATACCTTACCAGAATATAGATGGCTTTACATAAAATCTGGATGCGGAACAGTGAACAACATTCAAAATCTGGCTGCAGACGCCACTGATACCAGACGTACATCTTGCAATTTGTTATCAGTATGCAGAAGCTGTTAAACGTCATAAGTTTCAGGAACTGAGTATGATATAACGCACTGCGATGTCTTGCGCATAATGACGTCATATATCTTTGCGTCGCTGACAGCTCCAGGTTACGTCATTAATCAGCAGACGTTACTGTAAGTTATTGTCAGTTGTCGGTGCCAAATGTTTATGTAAATGGTTTTCTAATATTTCCGCAGAGACACAGCAAGTACATGAGCTGGGTCAGAAATGCTGGTTTTGGACTTCCTCCAATGAATTATTGTATATGCGTTGTTGTTAACTTGTAAACGTTGTACTAAAAAATTCATTCATCATTAAATTAACACTTAACGTTGACAGGAACATACAAGATATAGATTTTACAGTGCAGATAACACAGATATTTCAATACAGACAATACAGAGTACACATTATTAGTCGAACCTGAAGGGTAAGACTTAGAATTTATGCCTTTTTTGTCTGTAAATGTCTTCACTATTATCTAACAAATTAATTCCTAGAGGGTTAGGATGCTTTTCTAATTTAGAGATGTGTTTGCTGCAGGGGCATACTACTTTTTCTCTCACAGTTGGAACTTTGAGTTTGCGGTGTATAGAATTGTTGGAGACAAACCATGGAGCGTCGACTACTGATCTTAAAGTTTTGGAATCAGCGCTGTATAATCACAATGTTACTCGTACTAGCAGTACTCCAATGTTGAATGCCGTAGTCCATACCGGTTTGAGAACTGCTTTATATATACATATATATTAAAGGTTTGTTGACAAGACTTAACCTCAATTTTCTGCCTACGATCTACTCGATATTTCTGAACTTGAGATTAAGTTCAGTCTTCTTAGAGGTTATGTGTTCTTTCCACGTTAGTCTTCTGTCCAGGTGCATCCCAAGGTGCCCGGTACGCAAAACATTATCTGTGATGTACCGCATTGAAGTTCAAACGTTATAGTAAAGTTTCCAAAAAAATAACAAGTATTAAAATTATGAGTCACTGTGACTAGGATTGCGTCCAGTAACTGTGTTTATTAGTGGAGAGTTCGGACCACGCAATGTGAAATGGAAAGTACGACACGTACAACGGTGGAAAGTAGAAATGTTTAATAATTCGTCAAATATTATTTCAGACGACATGTGTAGTTACAACATCGAAGTTCGACTAGCAATGTTCATGGCAAACTCTGCACTCCCAACGATCGACAAAGGGACATAATTATTCACAGCTGTGGTCAGCAACTTTTGATCCTTCCGGCTAGTTCTTATTAGAGACAATTTAGTAATGATTATGTTTCCTGGATATGTTAATATTATATCACAGGGTACGACATATGGTGGTGTTGGCACCTTCATTTTTAACGTCCAGCCCCACATACTACGTCGTTGACCGATAGATGGTCACCTGTGTTAGGGGCAATTTCTCACCCCAATGGCAACAGCGTGCCCTACTCTCTACTTGACAATGACAAATAGAGGAGGGAAAACTTATACCGGCTGTCACTCGGTCTCCAGAGCCGCTTTAGCCACCTGTATGTGTTGCCTGTCCCCAACCACTTGGAGGTGCGACTCGATATTTCCCTTCATCAAGGAATGAGACCATAAGGCATTACTCATCCTCTCCGGTATTTTGGGTGAAATAAATATATTAACATTTTATTATAAATAAAATTTACATTTCTTGCTGAAACCGTTTTGCCAAATACTTTTTCATTGATGTATACTTTTGATTAAAGTCCTCAACTCGTGTTCTAAATAATGTAATTATTTGTTTAGGCAGAGTATTTTAAATATTAGTATATTTATTTTTACCTCATACTTTTAACTGTTTTTAGGTCATATAATATTAATTTAGGTTAAGAAATATTTTTTGTCATTATATTTTTATTTGCTCCACAAAATAACTATCAATTCTGCTATTTAAATAAACCTGATCTATTACATCAGTGTGTTCACAAGCTTTATCTTCTTCTTTATCTTATTCCAATCCTCTTCCACCACAAGGTGTAGAGGTTGAGCAAAAAGGTCTTGCCACCGTGGTCTCTGCATGGCCAAGCCCTTGGCTTCATTCCACTGCACTTACAGCCTCTGCAGAGAGCACCTCACATTGTCTTCTCGAGTCATTCTTCTCCGGCCCTCTGGTCTTCTCCCAGCTATTCTTGCCTCATACAGTTGTTTTGGTAGGTTATCCCCTTCCGTCCACTGAACTTTGCCTAATAAGGTTCGAACATTACGAGTACCGTATCTCATATTTCTGTGTCCTCGCCAAGTCCGTGTCCTAAAATCCAGTCCGGCTTTATTCCTTTGTTTACTTCTAATAGAGTTATCTCGGGGGGTGTGAATTATTGGCCCTCAGCACTAATTTCTTGGTGGAAAGGCTGTTTCCTAAGCCTCTAAGCCTGCTTTGGAGTTGCTTTGAATGCCCGGTCTCATGGCTAAGCATACTTCGTGGGACGTGCTCATGTACCAACCAGGTTGCAACTCCTAAGGTTCCCCAGAGCTGGAGATCCCCCTCACTTGGTTGTGTAGGTCGGCCAATACCCAGTGACAAGCGATAGCTCTCCGCAACTAACAGTTGAGAGTTGATGTCAGGTGAGGACCAGACTGTCAAACCCACCTTATACAAGGGGTGGCTGGAACGGCTTGAAAGGTACTAAAACTTCCTGACAACCAACCTCCACCATATTCTTTAAATTTATATAAACCTTCAACCTGCATAAAGTTTTATCATACTTTGTGTTTTAACGGAACCATCATGATTTACATGAAAAGTAATTTGAATAATATTTTGGTGATGTGACGTCACCAAGCTACGTACTATCGTATATTTAGTATACCACGTAACAACATTCGTAATAACAAAATTAACATTTTTAACCAGGTATTGATTATTAATGTATACAAAACAAAATTTGTTCATCTTTATATTGTATTGATTAAAACGTTCTTCTAATCTATCTAAAATTAAATGCACTAGTGCATAACTTGTACTAATATTAAAACAAAATCTATGGTAGCAAGAGAATTTACTGTTCTCAAACATCATGTAAATTCCAAACGATTCGACTTGTAAATGTTGTAATCGTTTTTCACAACTGGCATCATAAAAGCCATTTTTAAGAAATAAAAACTTTTACTTTTTAAATTATAACAAAAAATAAAATATACACGTAAAAACTTGAGTGTAATCTATATTATTCACACGGAATTTTAAGATACCTATACGTGATTAAATTGTAGAACCTAACCAAATAATTATAATACAACAACATTAATCCACTTTGTTAAAATTAAGAAACTTTTGGAGTTTATAAAGTACATACGTACATATCCGGCACTACAGTCCAGGATGGACCTTGTTCTCTCTAATAATCTGTCTCCAGATATTCCGATCAGGTGCCTTGATATCCCACGAGCCGACAGCCATATTAGTGAGGTCTACTTCCACGTCGTCTTGCCATCGTTTTCTTGAACTGCCTCTTCTTCTGTGCCCGTCTATATGCTCTTTCATTATCCTTTTGTGGAGTCTTTGGTTGTCCACATGGTCTTCGTTTGTCTACATGCCCTATCCAGCTGATTCTTGTGGACTTTATAAATAAAAGGTACCTCCCTGTTTTAGAATAGAGTCTATTTCTTGATTAGATCTGAACTTATGGTCTGGTCCGAAGATTATTCTAACAATTTTCCTTTCAAAAGTCCTCAGAGCCTGGGGTTTATAAAGTAAAGAATTTATATTTTGGGTAAGAACATAAATATAGTTGAGAGAAGGACCACAGATCTCCCTCCAGGGAAGTATTGCAATATCTTTTTTAATCCATTCTCAAATAAAAATGATATGCTTTTTACTTTTATTAAGAATACAAATGGTGCAGGATAAAAATTAGTATAAAAACAATTAGTCATGTGCTAAAGATGATATATTATAAACACCATATGTATTGTGCTCATATAGGCCTACATGATGGCACATAGACAAGTGACTAGGCTATGGCAGTTAAGAGTACCAGTTGTTTCAATTTTATTCGTCAATTTACCAACTACTCACAATTTCTACTTCTTCTTCTACTTTAGGCTGTGGACCTTACGATCCGTTGTGCAATCCTTGGTCCGACCATCTTTATTTTTGTCTTCCAATATTCCGCCGTCCTTACGGATTATAAAGCAAAATTTGTTTTGGTAGCCTCTTCTTATGCACCCTTTCATTATGGTCTATCCAAGCGGGTCTGTATTGCTTTATCTTTTCGTTTAATTGTATATTCCAAGGACGTTCCTTATATCATTATTTCTTAGTCCGTCCGTCCGTGATAATCCCAGTACCGGTACTGAAAAATTTCATTTCACTAGTATAAACTCTCCAAAGGACTTATTCTCCTTTCCTGCTTAAATCTCGACAGTTCTCCTCTACGAGATTCTTGTACTAAATGCTGCTTTTGTTTCCCTATCTGATACAAAGTCCAAACGTTCCAAAAGCTAATAATCATGAATTTTCATTCCAAATTGTCGTTATCTTAATTTCAGTCAGGGGTGTTTGTCTACAGGGGCTTAGTGCCATGTGGGGCTGCCACCTCTAAACTTTCGTAATTTCCTCCAACCGTGATGTTTTCGGTGGAAAAAGAATGCTATTTCCTACGATTCTATACTATGAGCTATGGTTAAAAACCGCCATTACTCGGTCGTCAGAGTATCGTCAGTGGTAGCAGGATGCGCCGGATGTAAAGACATCGCTGGGGAAGGTGAGTTTGATGGTTGTATGGTAGAGGCTGTTTGAGACGCATGCCATACCTTACCAGAATATAGATGGCTTTACATAAAATCTGGATGCGGAACAGTGAACAACATTCAACATCTGGCTGCAGACGCCACTGATACCAGACGTACATCTTGCAATTTGTTATCAGTATTCAGAAGCTGTTAAACGTCATAAGTTTCAGGAACTGAGTATGATATAACGCACTGCGATGTCTTGCGCATAACGACGTCATATATCTTTGCGTCGCTGACAGCTCCAGGTTACGTCATTAATCAGCAGATGTTACTGTAAGTTATTGTCAGTTGTCGGTGCCAAATGTTTATGTAAATGGTTTTCTAATATTTCCGCAGAGACACAGCAAGTACATGAGCTGGGTCAGAAATGCTGGTTTTGGACTTCCTCCAATGAATTATTGTATATGCGTTGTTGTTAACTTGTAAACGTTGTACTAAAAAATTCATTCATCATTAAATTAAAACTTAACGTTGACAGGAACATACAAGATATAGATTTTACAGTGCAGATAACACAGATATTTCAATACAGACAATACAGAGTACACATTATTAGTCGAACCTGAAGGGTAAGACTTAGAATTTATGCCTTTTTTGTCTGTAAATGTCTTCACTATTATCTAACAAATTAATTCCTAGAGGGTTAGGATGCTTTTCTAATTTAGAGATGTGTTTGCTGCAGGGGCATACTACTTTTTCTCTCACAGTTGGAACTTTGAGTTTGCGGTGTATAGAATTGTTGGAGACAAACCATGGAGCGTCGACTACTGATCTTAAAGTTTTGGAATCAGCGCTGTATAATCACAATGTTACTCGTACTAGCAGTACTCCAATGTTGAATGCCGTAGTCCATACCGGTTTGAGAACTGCTTTATATATACATATATATTAATGGTTTGTTGACAAGACTTAACCTCAATTTTCTGCCTACGAGCTACTCGATATTTCTGAACTTGAGATTAAGTTCAGTCTTCTTAGAGGTTATGTGTTCTTTCCACGTTAGTCTTCTGTCCAGGTGCATCCCAAGGTGCCCGGTACGGAAAATATTATCTTTGATGTACCGCATTGAAGTTCAAACGTTATAGTAAAGTTTCCAAAAAAATAACAACTATTAAAATTATGAGTCACTGTGACTAGGATTGCGTCCAGTAACTGTGTTTATTAGTGGAGAGTTCGGACCACGCAATGTGAAATGGAAAGTACGACACGTACAACGGTGGAAAGTAGAAATGTTTAATAATTCGTCAACTATTATTTCAGACGACATGTGTAGTTACAACATCGAAGTTCGATTAGCAAAGTTCATGGCGAACTCTGCACTCCCAACGATCGACAAAGGGCCATAATTATTCACAGCTGTGGTCAGCAACTTTTGATCCTTCCGGCTAGTTCTTATTAGAGACAATTTAGTAATGATTATATTCCCTGGATATGTTAATATTATATCGCAGGGTACGACATATGGTGGTGTTGGCACCTTCATTTTTAACGTCCAGCCCCACATACTACGTCGTTGACCGATAGATGGTCACCTGTGTTTAGGGGCAATTTCTCACCCCAATGGCAACAGCGTGCCCTAATCTCTAGTTGACAATGACAAATAGAGGAGGGAAAACTTATACCGGCTGTCACTCGGTCTCCAGAGCCGCGTTAGCCACCTGTATGTGTTGCCTGTCCCCAACCACTTGGAGGTGCGACTCGATATTTCCCTTCATCAAGGAATGAGACCATAAGGCATTACTCATCCTCTCCGGTAATTTGGGTGAAATAAATATATTAACATTTTTTTATAAATAAAATTCACATTTCTTGCTGAAACCGTTTTGCCAAATACTTTTTCATTGATGTATACTTTTGATTAAAGTCCTCAACTCGTGTTCTAAATAATGTAATTATTTGTTTAGGCAGAGTATTTTAAATATTAGTATATTTATTTTTACCTCATACTTTTAACTGTTTTTAGGTCATATAATAATAATTTACGTTAAGAAATATTTTTTGTCATTATATTTTTATTTGATCCACAAAATAACTATCAATTCTGCTATTTAAATAAACCTGATCTAGTAAATCAGTGTGTTCACAAGCTTTATCTTCTTCTTTATCTTATTCCAATCCTCTTCCACCACAAGGTGTAGAGGTTGAGCAAAAAGGTCTTGCCACCGTGGTCTCTGCATGGCCAAGCCCTTGGCTTCATTCCACTGCACTTACAGCCTCTGCAGAGAGCACCTCACATTGTCCTCTCGAGTCATTCTTCTCCGGCCCTCTGGTCTTCTCCCAGCTATTCTTGCCTCATACAGTTGTTTTGGTAGGTTATCCCCTTCCGTCCACTGAACTTTGCCTAATAAGGTTCGAACATTACGAGTACCGTATCTCATATTTCTGTGTCCTCGCCAAGTCCGTGTCCTAAAATCCAGTCCGGCTTTATTCCTTTGTTTACTTCTAATAGAGTTATCTCGGGTGTGTGAATTATTGGCCCTCAGCACTCATTTCTTGGTGGAGAGGCTGTTTCCTAAGCCTCTAAGCCTGCTTTGGAGTTTCTTTGAATGCCCGGTCTCATGGGTAAGCATACTTCGTGGGACGTGCTCATGTACCAACCAGGTTGCAACTCCTAAGGTTCCCCAGAGCTGGAGATCACCCTCACTTGGTTGTGTAGGTCGGCCAATACCCAGTGACAAGCGATAGCTCTCCGCAACTAACAGTTGAGAGTTGATGTCAGGTGAGGACCAGACTGTCAAACCCACCTTATACAAGGGGTGGCTGGAACGGCTTGAAAGGTACTAAAACTTCCTGACAACCAACCTCCACCATATTCTTTAAATTTATATAAACCTTCAACCTGCATAAAGTTTTATCATACTTTGTGTTTTAACGGAACCATCATGATTTACATGAAAAGTAATTTGAATAATATTTTGGTGATGTGACGTCACCAAGCTACGTACTATCGTATATTTAGTATACCACGTAACAACATTCGTAATAACAAAATTAACATTTTTAACCAGGTATTGATTATTAATGTATACAAAACAAAATTTGTTCATCTTTATATTGTATTGATTAAAACGTTCTTCTAATCTATCTAAAATTAAATGCACTAGTGCATAACTTGTACTAATATTAAAACAAAATCTATGGTAGCAAGAGAATTTACTGTTCTCAAACATCATGTAAATTCCAAACGATTCGACTTGTAAATGTTGTAATCGTTTTTCACAACTGGCATCATAAAAGCCATTTTTAAGAAATAAAAACTTTTACTTTTTAAATTATAACAAAAAATAAAATATACACGTAAAAACTTGAGTGTAATCTATATTATTCACACGGAATTTTAAGATACCTATACGTGATTAAATTGTAGAACCTAACCAAATAATTATAATACAACAACATTAATCCACTTTGTTAAAATTAAGAAACTTTTGGAGTTTATAAAGTACATACGTACATATCCGGCACTACAGTCCAGGATGGACCTTGTTCTCTCTAATAATCTGTCTCCAGATATTCCGATCAGGTGCCTTGATATCCCACGAGCCGACAGCCATCTTAGTGAGGTCTACTTCCACGTCGTCTTGCCATCGTTTTCTTGAACTGCCTCTTCTTCTGTGCCCGTCTATATGCTCTTTCATTATCCTTTTGTGGAGTCTTTGGTTGTCCACATGGTCTTCGTTTGTCTACATGCCCTATCCAGCTGATTCTTGTGGACTTTATAAATAAAAGGTACCTCCCTGTTTTAGAATAGAGTCTATTTCTTGATTAGATCTGAACTTATGGTCTGGTCCGAAGATTATTCTAACAATTTTCCTTTCAAAAGTCCTCAGAGCCTGGGGTTTATAAAGTAAAGAATTTATATTTTGGGTAAGAACATAAATATAGTTGAGAGAAGGACCACAGATCTCCCTCCAGGGAAGTATTGCAATATCTTTTTTAATCCATTCTCAAATAAAAATGATATGCTTTTTACTTTTATTAAGAATACAAATGGTGCAGGATAAAAATTAGTATAAAAACAATTAGTCATGTGCTAAAGATGATATATTATAAACACCATATGTATTGTGCTCATATAGGCCTACATGATGGCACATAGACAAGTGACTAGCCTATGGCAGTTAAGAGTACCAGTTGTTTCAATTTTATTCGTCAATTTACCAACTACTCACAATTTCTACTTCTTCTTCTACTTTAGGCTGTGGACCTTACGATCCGTTGTGCAATCCTTGGTCCGACCATCTTTATTTTTGTCTTCCAATATTCCGCTGTCCTTACGGATTATAAAGCAAAATTTGTTTTGGTAGCCTCTTCTTATGCACCCTTTCATTATGGTCTATCCAAGCGGGTCTGTATTGCTTTATCTTTTCGTTTAATTGTATATTCCAAGGACGTTCCTTATATCATTATTTCTTAGTCCGTCCGTCCGTGATAATCCCAGTACCGGTACTGAAAAATTTCATTTCACTAGTATAAACTCTCCAAAGGACTTATTCTCCTTTCCTGCTTAAATCTCGACAGTTCTCCTCTACGAGATTCTTGTACTAAATGCTGCTTTTGTTTCCCTATCTGATACAAAGTCCAAACGTTCCAAAAGCTAATAATCATGAATTTTCATTCCAAATTGTCGTTATCTTAATTTCAGTCAGGGGTGTTTGTCTACAGGGGCTTAGTGCCATGTGGGGCTGCCACCTCTAAACTTTCGTAATTTCTTCCAACCGTGATGTTTTCGGTGGAAAAAGAATGCTATTTCCTACGATTCTATACTATGAGCTATGGTTAAAAACCGCCATTACTCGGTCGTCAGAGTATCGTCAGTGGTAGCAGGATGCGCCGGATGTAAAGACATCACTGGGGAAGGTGAGTTTGATGGTTGTATGGTAGAGGCTGTTTGAGACGCATGCCATACCTTACCAGAATATAGATGGCTTTACATAAAATCTGGATGCGGAACAGTGAACAACATTCAACATCTGGCTGCAGACGCCACTGATACCAGACGTACATCTTGCAATTTGTTATCAGTATTCAGAAGCTGTTAAACGTCATAAGTTTCAGGAACTGAGTATGATATAACGCACTGCGATGTCTTGCGCATAACGACGTCATATATCTTTGCGTCGCTGACAGCTCCAGGTTACGTCATTAATCAGCAGATGTTACTGTAAGTTATTGTCAGTTGTCGGTGCCAAATGTTTATGTAAATGGTTTTCTAATATTTCCGCAGAGACACAGCAAGTACATGAGCTGGGTCAGAAATGCTGGTTTTGGACTTCCTCCAATGAATTATTGTATATGCGTTGTTGTTAACTTGTAAACGTTGTACTAAAAAATTCATTCATCATTAAATTAAAACTTAACGTTGACAGGAACATACAAGATATAGATTTTACAGTGCAGATAACACAGATATTTCAATACAGACAATACAGAGTACACATTATTAGTCGAACCTGAAGGGTAAGACTTAGAATTTATGCCTTTTTTGTCTGTAAATGTCTTCACTATTATCTAACAAATTAATTCCTAGAGGGTTAGGATGCTTTTCTAATTTAGAGATGTGTTTGCTGCAGGGGCATACTACTTTTTCTCTCACAGTTGGAACTTTGAGTTTGCGGTGTATAGAATTGTTGGAGACAAACCATGGAGCGTCGACTACTGATCTTAAAGTTTTGGAATCAGCGCTGTATAATCACAATGTTACTCGTACTAGCAGTACTCCAATGTTGAATGCCGTAGTCCATACCGGTTTGAGAACTGCTTTATATATACATATATATTGTAATATAAATATTACAAATATAAATAAAAATAAAACTTAGATTGCGTTTGTTTTAATACTCTCCTTCTTTGGAAACGCCAATTTGTAATATATTTTACAAATATAAAATAAAAAAAATAATTATAATTGAAATATGTTGATATGTGTTGATACGTACTGATATTTTGTTTATCACTGGGTTAGTCTGACTCCTTAAAGTCCCACTGTTAGGCTAGTCAAATTGTGATATAATTTCAAATGTAATAATAAACAAAATACAAAGATATTGATGATAATAGTATGTTATAACTAGGTGTGTTTGATTGATAAATAATAAATACATCAAACTTTAAAATTTTTGCAAATATTTTTTCTTGTGCTTGTATCGAATTTGACTGAATAATTTAATTTAATTAATTGATAATTAATTAATTATTTGAGGTTGTAATTTCCTCCTATATCTATTCTCTCAAGGTGAATTATGTTTTTGCTTAATAAAAAATAATAATAACATTAATGGTAGAAATAAAAACAATGCTGGTAACTGAATACTGATTTGCGTTTATTCATTCAAAATTGTGCGCCAGTCAAACTGCGCATGTCCCAGGCACTGGCTAATATTCGCCACAGTCGGCAATGAGAAAAATCAACAGATATATTTTTTACAAGTTTAAATTTATGGTTCTTTTAACGAGTCGAAATGGTCAGAGGGCAAGGAACAAGATACATTTAACAGGTATTCTTAAACTAAATGTTAACATCTGAAATAGAATAGAATTATTATTACAATTGTCAATTAGAAAGAAATTATTTAAAATTCGAACCAAGTCGAAGAAATGACGTCACTCTGCTCCAGTCAGCACTGGTCCGTTGTCTTTATAGAAATTCAGCAATGGCCGCCGTCTGCTTGGTTTTAATCTGCTATGACGCCGTTGGAATTGAAGACCTTCTCCCACAGAAATAAAACGATGTTCCCTTTTTCTGCGAAGTGGTGTTGTTCCAAAATATAGTGTTGAATGTCCCCTCGTCGTCTGCGATGTCGAATTCTGGATGGATCTCTTGTGTAGTGTGATGTTCAAATATGTGTGTTGGTTCTTTGTGAATTCGTTCCCAAAATTGTTCAAAAATGGCTGTCGATTTTTGGCGTTAAGTTTTATGGTGTTATTCTGTGTTTTTGGAAACTTGTGAAGTGTTAGACATAGATAAATAATGTTATTTCACTTGTTAGTTCATCTCCGTTACACGCCACATAACCACACTTGGTTTTAATATAAATTATTTGGTTTTCGAAACTCCACTAATACATTTTTCAACTGTTCAGCTTTGCGATTAACAATAGACTAAACGACGCAACGTCGTCGTTTTAAGGCAATTTGTGGTATGTCTTTTTCCTCTTCATATTGTTTAATTATAAAATATCTGTCTAAGACTTGTTTCACTATCTAACTATACATAACAAGTTTTCTTATTTTTTACTGTATTTCCAATATTTCTTAATTTTACATGAATCTAACTATTCAGTAATATTGATTATTTAATTTTACATCTTTGTATATATAGCTGGGTTTGTTTCAAACTCATTTAAGCCCAAAAATTACAATTTTGCATAATAATTGCATGTCCCATATTTTGTACAAATTCAGTGTTTTAAAGGTTTTTATTTGTTTTTTCGGTATAATATTTCCATGGAATATACCTAGTAACTCCGTAATTACTTTGTTGTTAATAATTTGATTATTAAAACATTTCAATATTGATTAATTTGCTGTTTAGTCTGATTTGATTACTATCATAAGCCTATTTTTGACTGTTTCCAAAAGAAGTTAGTTTTCTTTCTTTTGTCATTCTATTTGCTATTAACTGTATCTGTAATAATTATATTTTCAATTTCTGTATTGTTTGTATTGAATTCTATTCCTATTACATAGATTAATTCTTTGATAGATAGTTTTTTTTTTGTTTATAGGCCATTCTGTGTTTACAAACATAGTGTCTTGGTGGGTCTGTTTGTACATTATACATGGTTTACTGATTTGAATAAAACTATTACATTTTTATGCCCTACTTGCCTCTCTGACTTACACAATGGAAAATTAAATGACATGATTTTAATTACAATAGAATATCTTGTATCTACTAAACTTTCTTTATACTAATAACATCATTGAACCATAACATGAACATCTTATGCCTAATTTTAACAAAAACATCTTATTATCAACTATTTTCCATATATCACCTAATTTTAACAAAAACATCTTATTTCTATTATTTTTTCCTGTATCATCAAATGATAACAACATAGCTTATACTAGACATAATTTAATTAGAAAACATAAAAAAACTCCTATTACTAGTAACACTGTCAGTCACTAACTGTCTTGTGTATGTATTATTCTTATGAAAACACTTTAACTGTGATAAAAAACCTCGTGTATCTATTTACACCTTACATCTAAAATATTATTTAATTAATAATAAATAATAAACATCTTAATATTAGGCATACCTTCAGTTATGAACTGTCCTTTGGTATTTTTGTCCTCACCATTTATTTAGTTATAATTAAAGAAAACATTTTATATGTAATAGTCCTTATATCTAATTTAAAACTCTTATTACTAGTAATGTTGTCAGTCCTTAGACCGTCTTTCATTTCAATGGTTTTATTATTATTATTCTACACTCATGGTAGTCTTTTTATAATACTTAAACCTCATTGAAGATTTTTTCATAGATTTTTTAACTATGTTTCTCACTGTACACTCTGTAGTTCCTTAATTTTGTTATCTCACTTCACTTTATTGTATTCTACACTCTGGTAGTCTTTTTAGTGAGTTCTACTCTATGGTAGTCTCTTTTGGTATATTTTTTGACATGTTACACTTACAACTAATATACAATTTGTTTTTATAGTATTGTATCTTGTAACTTGTTTGGGGTTTACCTATATCGGTTTCAATTTTGTCTCATGGTATTTAATATATGATTAACATTTTGTTTTGGGCATATCTCTTCCTGTTTCTGGTCTCTGTTGGAATCTTGATATGTTTCGTCCCTTCTTCAGATATCACATTAGTAGTTTCCTTATTAAAATGGTTTCATGACAGATTATTTCCTTTTTTATGGTCCTTCCCTTTTTGTACTGCTTCCCCAATCTACTGGGTATACTGCTGGTTTAACTGGTTTTTTCATAGTAGGTTATTTTAATTAATGGTTTTCTTTATTATCTTCCATTTTTATTAACATTTTATAGACTTAATTATACAGTTTCTAGTGTAATCCTTAAACAATTTATTCTTCTCACTCACTATGGAACTTTCTCTTTTATTCATGTAACATTAATTCAAATGTTTAGTGTGATAATTTTGTTATGTTACATATGCTCTCCTGTAAAAGTGATTAGTTCAGATCATACTCTGTATGGATGAAATAATTACTACTAATTCTTTTGTATTCACATTTTCTCCGTGATTACATGTTTTCACTTTATATACCTTCTTTTTCCACCATTGCTTCCTCTCAGCTGATGTGTATCTCCTTCATTAGTTTCTTTTTTCATTGATAAGTGATCTTCAATCTTGTGTATAACATTATCATTTTATATTCCTTCTTATTTGGTGCTTCCTCACCAGTATGTTTACTCCCTAACATTCCCTAACAAATTAATTGGAACAGTTCAGAGTGGCACTTTTGGCTTCAATCCCTGCTGTCCAATACTTCAATTGAGTCCAGAGGTATTATCATCTCTGCTCAACACATAAGACTGATGGCATTTTCTACATCCAGTCATAAAAATAAATAAACAGTAAAAGTAGTCATTTTTGACTAAAATAAACATCTTTAGATTCTTCACTTCATAATACGTTATATTAATTAATACTTTTATACACTTGACTCTTCTTCTCTCTTAAAGCTTATTCCATATTAGGTGGTTTAGGTATGTGGTATCATATACATTTCATCATGTTTACATAGTAAGTAGTATTTATATTTACTCTTTCTACCATCTGGTATCCATTGAGTTATTTTTATTGCCCATGGTATAACATGAATTAATTCTTTATCACTTTCACTATAACAGTGGTTGTTGTAACAGCATTATCATTATTAGTATTAGGTTTTTGTTTTTTGGTTTCTGGTCTCACTATTTGGTCTTTAGTGAGCTGGTCCTTCTTCATTGTTCCATTTTTATTAAATTATTTTCTTTGTGAGTTTGGTTAATTTGTTCGATTAAGTCATATGACATTCTGGTTTCCTTTCTCTCTTAGGATTTTGTATCTCTTTCTTACAAAATCTTTTTTCATATTTCAGGGTTATTTCCCATCATTTGTATGAGTAATGATGTGAGTTTACTGTCTTTTAATTTTAGACATTTTTATTCAACTACATTCTTTCTTGTTCATAGCTGTTTTTCAAATATTTTGGTATAAGTTGTACTTATTAGCGTTTTGAATTTTGAAATTATTATTCCTCAAAATTCTTTTTGCATTCATAATAATCTTTGAATGTTTGTGTAAGTGGTACTTACTAATTATTTTGAATTTGGACAATTATTATCTGCATCCAAATTCTTTTTACTTGCATAATAGTCTTTGAATATTTGTGTAGCTTGTACTTACTATTGCTTTTGAATTTTGAAGCTTATTATGTTCAAAATTCCTTTTATTTATTCACAATAATCTTTTAAATGTTTTGTGTAAGTTGTGCTTACTGATTTTTGAATTTTTGTAATTATTATCTTTATCAAAATTCTTATTTTGTTCACAATATTCTTTCAGATATCTAGTGTAAGTTGTACTTACGGATTTTTGAATTTGGTAATTATTATTCTTACCAAAATTCTTATTTCATCATTCACAATTGTTCGAATATTTGGTGTAAGTTGTGCTTACTAATTTTTGAATTTTGTTATTTTATTTTCTTATCAAAATTCTTATTTCGTTCACAATATTCTTTCTGATACTTGGTGTAAGTTGTACTTACGGATTTTTGGAATTTGGTAATTATATTCTTATCAAAATTCTTTTTTCGTTTACAATATTCTTTCTGATACTTGGTGTAAGATGTTCTTACTATATTTTTGAATTTGGTAATTATCTTTATCAAAATTCCTTTTGCATCATTCTAGTTTTATCTCACAACTATGAGTCCTCCAAATATTTTTTAATGGATAACTGATTATAAGTTCCTTTTACTTTATTCGAAATGATATCCTTTAGTACATACGTATTGTTATTATTGTTTTCAATTATCAGGTGTGGGCCGGTATACAGCAGTAATAACTTTTTGGTAATGCCTTCCAAAGTACTGGGTAATTCCCTGTTTTTTAGCAGTACCTTTTCTCCGACTTCATATCTTATTATTTTCTTAACAGCCTTTTGATATTTGTTCTTGCGCCTTTCCTGGTCTTCAGCCAATTTATTGTAGAATCTAATTCGATTGAATTTGTATTCTTGACTCCTGGGGAACTCTATTATGTCTTGTCTTGTATTTCCCTCGGAGGTGGTCTTTCATACATCGCCGTGTATGGCGTGGTACCAATAGCGGTGTGATATGACAAATTAAGGAATTCTTCAGTCGCTAATAAATATTCTTGCCACTTCTTTTGTTGATTATAGCAATAAGTTCGTAATATCCTTCCGACCTCTCGCAGTACCCTCTCCGCTGGATTGCTGCTGGGGTGGTAGACAGACGTCTTGTATGTCTTAATGCCCAATGTATTCAGAGTGTTTCTCCACCGCCAACCCTTAAATTGCGTTCCATGGTCGGTGATTATGGATATCGGGCTTCCTACCTCTGGAATGTAATGATCTGTTATTATTTCTAGAGTCTTCAGAGTGGTGGCTCTGTTCACAGGGTATAGTTTTGTAAATTTTGTAAAATGATCCATCATAATAACAATATACTTGTATCGATAGCGTCCGCCACTGCGGGGAAATGGACCACATATGTCCAGAAAGACCTTTTCCAGTTTGGCTTGTGAGGTAATTGGTATCATCATACCTTCCTTTCTCTCATTGTTGGTTTTCACCAATTGACATATCATACAGGTTTTAAGGTAGTTTCTAGTTTTTCTATTGATACTTTTTATGTGACAATTCTCTTCTATTGCCTTGATCACCTTCATGGCTCCCATGTGACCGTATCGTAGGTGATAGTCCAGGATGATATCCTTTTCGATTGTAGTAGGGATCATGATCTTCCAAACGTCTTCGTCAAGGGATGTCTTGATGAATAAAATCCCATTATGTATACAATAAAATTTGTTTATTGTGTCATCTTGGTTGGAGAGACGAAGTTTAATAGAGTTTAACTTCGGATCGGACTGCTGGTGTTTGCTGATGTCCTGCACTATCTTCTCTAAATCAGATCTGTCCTTAATAATGTTATAGATTTTCAAAATGCTCTCCTTTTCGCCTTCGAATGTTTGTTCTTCCAGATTCACTCTTGACAAGACGTCGGCTACTACATTTTTACTTCCAGGAACATACTCCCACTGTATATCGTATTCCTGCAGGGCGAGTACCCATCTGGTCAATCTACCATGGCTTAATTTGCATCTTCTTAGAAATGATATTGACTTGTGATCTGTTCGGACGGTCACCGGATATCCGAGGATATACGTCCGAAACTTCCCGCAGGCAAAGACTACACTTAGCAGCTCTTTTTCCGTCACATTATAGTTCTTCTCACACTGGTTAAGGGTTCTGCTAGCAAAGCTCACTACTAGATGGTTTCCACTTTCATCTTCTTGGTACAGTGTTGAACCCAAGCTAATATTACTAGCGTCACAGTTTAGAAAGAAGGGTCGGTTAAAATCTGGATGGTTGAGCATTACTGCATCTAAAAATTTCTCTTTAATTGATTTGAAGGTCTCGTCTTGTTCTTGACCCCATCGCCATTTATTCTTGGACGATAACTGGTACTGAAACTGGGCTGTTAGTTCGGAATAATTATTCTGGAACTTCCTATAATAGTTACATAGGCCCAAAAATGATTGTAGTTGCCTCCTGTTTTTTGGTGTAGGGAATCGTTGTATGGCGTCTACCTTTTCTGTTGATGGTGTTATTCCTTGACTGTTTAGCTGGAAACCCAGGAATTGAACTTCTTTAGCTATAAGCTTGGACTTGTCCAGTTTAAGGGTGACATTATTTTCAGCAAGCTTCTTCAAAACATACTCCACACGATAACAGTGTTCCTCCCAGCTGGTTGATGTTATTAGGAGATCATCAACATAGACAGTCGTGAATTGGAGCGCTTCTGGTCCTAGTATATGATCCATACAGGCGACAAAAACAGCTACTGAATTAACCAACCCGAAGGGCAATCTCTTAAACTGATAATTGCGCCCTTCGAAGATGAACGCCATGTATTGCCGGCTTGCTGGGTGCAACTCCACTTTCCAATAGCCGCATACCGTATCCCAAGTGGTAATGAATCGTGTTCCGTGGAACCTCTTCAAAATTTCATCAATTTCGCCAGGTGAGGTACGATCGTTTATTATCATCTTATTTATCTCCCGAGCGTCAAGGCAAAGTCTTACCTTCCCATTTTTCTTTTGTATGGCCACAATTGGGCTAGTGTATGGCGATTGACTGCTCTCGATGATATCTCTACGGATCATATTCTGGATCTCTGATCGTACGGCTTCTTTCAAAGATTGTGCTATTGGGTATGACTTTCGGTTGAATTCTACCGGCTCTCTGAATCGTATTGAGCATTGGTAGTTCCGGATCTTTCCAGGTTTGTCGGAAAATACAGCTCGATATTTCTCATATATTTCTACCAATTGATTCCGCTGGTCTTCCGTTAGTTGCTCGTTAGTATTGTGGCACTGGAAGTTACGTATCTCTTGGATCTTTTGTTGCCATAGGTCTTCCTCCGAATCTTGATGTACTGGCTTGTTGTTTGTTGAGTGGTTAGATAAGTAATTCACCTTATTTTGGTGGTCGAGAAGTTGTCTGGAGTCTAAAGTCTTGTTATCAGTTAAATTGGCTATCCAGGTTGAACCTTCAGCAAAGAGCGATACCCTTCCTCGGCACAAGTCGATAATTGCTGAGTTTCGGCGCAATATGTCGCATCCTATCATGATGTTGAAAGGTAATCCGGCTGCAACAAGAAATATCATATCCACACTAATGCCCTGACTTTTGACATTGAGGGATACCTGCTTTCTTATGGTCTTGTTCTGTCGGCCGGTAGCTCCTACAAGTACAATGTTATTAATAGGTAGTACCGGTAAGTTTTTGTGGCATTCCTGCTGTATCCGGTCCAATTCATTTCGATTTATTATGGAGACATTGGCTCCAGTGTCTATCATTATAGGAACAGAAATACCTTCAATTTCTGCGATTATGTATATTATTTCATTATCATTATTTTTAATATTAAGCTCACTTTCTTCTAATAGGTCCTTACGGATATCCTTTAAATAATTGCTGTATATTATGGTAAAATTTTTTCTGTTTTTCTTCACATTCATACCTACTTGATTAAACCCAGCAGATTGGAGCAGTAAAGGGTCATTAGATTTTATTACTGCCTCCGTTCGTTTAAATGTTCCGCTTCATTACGGATCAGGCCGTTGGAAGCGTCAGCTTGAAGTCCTGAGGCTGTTTCGTTTGGTTCTGCTCGATCGTCTGGTTGGGCTTCTGCTACAGGTAGTCTGCGCTGATTATCCAAGCTGGAACTACGTCTGGGCTCGTACTCTCTGTACCTATTACTTCCCTGGCTCCCTTGGAAAGTCTCGTACTCGTAGTATCGGCTCCTTCTTTGAGGCTGGTACCTCCTGTGTCCACTGCCTTCTGCTCGGATGTAGTTGACATTAGGTCGATATGCCCTGTAATTGTGGTTACCTCCACTTGGGTAATTTCGGTTATAATTACCATGATAATTATTATTATTAGAAAGGTTGGGGTTCCTCTGACCATTTTGAACATAGTTACTATTATGATTATAATAACCGTTGTTATTTTGGGGACGGCTATTATTATTATTATTATTATTGTTGTTGTGGTTGTTGATATTATTATTATTCATACGAGGAATATTACTATTATTATTATTATGGTTAAGCCTCGGCAAATTATTGTAATTTCTAGGGTTATAATTGTACTCGGCATTATTCCGATTGGCGGAATTATAATTGTTATTATTACCCACGTTCTGCCGATTATTATTATTATTCAAATTATTGTTGTTATTCCTTGGTTCCGGCTTTTCATACCTCCTGCGACTTTGACGGTAATAGTCTACGTGCTCGTACATCTCTAAAAGCTCGGTCACGGCTTGCACCGTCTTTATTTGACTATTTCGTCTGGCCCTGATAATATCCTCCTCGTAGTGGTATGAGAGTTTGCTGACCAGGCATTCTTCCGGTATTCGGGGCTCTAGATGTTTGGCCACGCACACCTTTCCCAAAAAGTACGCCGTTAAGGTTTGGTTTCCATATGGGTTGTACTTCCCATGGCATATCCCGTCTCTGGCGATATTTTGCGTTGATTCCGACCAATATTTGGCTTTGAATAGCCTTCTGAATTGTTGATAGTCGGTCACCTCGTCTCTTATTGCCATCCACCAATTGTCTGCTATTTCCTTGAATGATTCGTCCAGCACCTCTTTATTCTCCCTCCAGCGATTACCTCTGTGTTTGGCAAAGTATTCCTCGATTCTTGCTAGGAATTCCATGGGTTTATTTTTATAAAAGCTGAAGTAAATCCCTTCACGATTTTCACTGTTGGGACAACTGGTAATGGTTGTTGGTCGACTATGGAATAGGTCTATATCGGTCTGGTTCTGTCGTACCTGACTGTTGATACTGGTCACAGCAGCTTCTATGCCGTCACATTTTTCTGTGAATCGGTCCTGCACTCGCTCCCAGTCTTCTCGTGTTTCCTTTAGTTTTTCCTCCAACGTCTTCCTAGTCGTTTCTTCAATGGTGTTAACCTTCGGATTTATTTCTGTTCTGATACTCCGTACTTCTTGTTCGGTTTGACTCCATTTTTCGTCAGCTCTGGCAACCCTTTGTTCGATTACCGTTATTTCCTCTTCTACTTTCTTGCTGATTGTCTCATTGTTTTCAGCTATCTTCTGGCTTAATTCATCCTTCAATATTTCCATTTTTCCGTCTAACCGGTTCATGTTCTCCTGGTTCGTCTCCTTCAATTCTTCTCTCAATTGCTGACTATTATTCTCCATCTTTTTATTGGTTTCTTCCAGTTTCTGGCTTATCTGGGTTAATTCCTCTTTCGACTGTTTATTGTCAGTCTTTATTTCCTCCATTTTCTCCTCCATCTTCTGGATATTCTCCTCCATCTTCTCCTCGATCTTCTTAATATTTTCCTCCATTAGTAATTTATTTTCGTTCTTTATTTCGTCCACCTTCTCCTCCATCTTCTTACTGTTTTCTTCCATTTTCTCCTCCATCTTCTTACTGTTTTCTTCCATTTTCTCCTCCATCTTCTTGCTGCTTTCTCTTAATTCCTCCTTCAACCGTAGGTTATCACTTTTCATTTCCTTATTATTTTCTTCCATTTTCTCCTCCATCTTCTTACTGTTTTCCTCGATTTTCTTGTTGGTATCTCCGATTTTATTACCCAACTCTTCTTTCAATTGTTGGTTATCGTTTTCCAGCTTCTTACTATTTTCTTCCATCTTCTCCTTTAATTCTTCCTTCGTCGTTTTAAATTCTCTGAGTAACATCTCCATCATTTGATCAAATTTTGTATCTTCCTTCGCGGTGGATTTCTCCAGCTGTTCCTTCTGTGGTGCAGGCTTATTTGGTTCTGCTGGCGGTAACATTAACTCCACATCTTCCACTGGTGTCGCTCCTTTATCCTCCATGTTTATCTCCTGCTCGGCCTCCATAGCCCTTTTTCTTGATGTAGCTCTCCTGTGCATCTCGCTCCCTCTTCTGACCTGTTGATCGTTGCCAAGCTAAAAATAGGAAATTGGACAATCGTCCTTATTTTACAACACTATTACCTCCTATTTAAAGCCCCTTAAGTTGGACGCCAATTTGTAATATAAATATTACAAATATAAATAAAAATAAAACTTAGATTGCGTTTGTTTTAATACGCTCCTTCTTTGGAAACGCCAATTTGTAATATATTTTACAAATATAAAATAAAAAAAATAATTATAATTGAAATATGTTGATATGTGTTGATACGTACTGATATTTTGTTTATCACTGGGTTAGTCTGACTCCTTAAAGTCCCACTGTTAGGCTAGTCAAATTGTGATATAATTTCAAATGTAATAATAAACAAAATACAAAGATATTGATGATAATAGTATGTTATAACTAGGTGTGTTTGATTGATAAATAATAAATACATCAAACTTTAAAATTTTTGCAAATATTTTTTCTTGTGCTTGTATCGAATTTGACTGAATAATTTAATTTAATTAATTGATAATTAATTAATTATTTGAGGTTGTAATTTCCTCCTATATCTATTCTCTCAAGGTGAATTATGTTTTTGCTTAATAAAAAATAATAATAACATTAATGGTAGAAATAAAAACAATGCTGGTAACTGAATACTGATTTGCGTTTATTCATTCAAAATTGTGCGCCAGTCAAACTGCGCATGTCCCAGGCACTGGCTAATATTCGCCACAGTCGGCAATGAGAAAAATCAACAGATATATTTTTTACAAGTTTAAATTTATGGTTCTTTAAACGCCATTACTCGGTCGTCAGAGTATCGTCAGTGGTAGCAGGATGCGCCGGATGTAAAGACATCGCTGGGGAAGGTGAGTTTGATGGTTGTATGGTAGAGGCTGTTTGAGACGCATGCCATACCTTACCAGAATATAGATGGCTTTACATAAAATCTGGATGCGGAACAGTGAACAACATTCAACATCTGGCTGCAGACGCCACTGATACCAGACGTACATCTTGCAATTTGTTATCAGTATTCAGAAGCTGTTAAACGTCATAAGTTTCAGGAACTGAGTATGATATAACGCACTGCGATGTCTTGCGCATAACGACGTCATATATCTTTGCGTCGCTGACAGCTCCAGGTTACGTCATTAATCAGCAGATGTTACTGTAAGTTATTGTCAGTTGTCGGTGCCAAATGTTTATGTAAATGGTTTTCTAATATTTCCGCAGAGACACAGCAAGTACATGAGCTGGGTCAGAAATGCTGGTTTTGGACTTCCTCCAATGAATTATTGTATATGCGTTGTTGTTAACTTGTAAACGTTGTACTAAAAAATTCATTCATCATTAAATTAAAACATAACGTTGACAGGAACATACAAGATATAGATTTTACAGTGCAGATAACACAGATATTTCAATACAGACAATACAGAGTACACATTATTAGTCGAACCTGAAGGGTAAGACTTAGAATTTATGCCTTTTTTGTCTGTAAATGTCTTCACTATTATCTAACAAATTAATTCCTAGAGGGTTAGGATGCTTTTCTAATTTAGAGATGTGTTTGCTGCAGGGGCATACTACTTTTTCTCTCACAGTTGGAACTTTGAGTTTGCGGTGTATAGAATTGTTGGAGACAAACCATGGAGCGTCGACTACTGATCTTAAAGTTTTGGAATCAGCGCTGTATAATCACAATGTTACTCGTACTAGCAGTACTCCAATGTTGAATGCCGTAGTCCATACCGGTTTGAGAACTGCTTTATATATACATATATATTAAAGGTTTGTTGACATGACTTAACCTCAATTTTCTGCCTACGAGCTACTCGATATTTCTGAACTTGAGATTAAGTTCAGTCTTCTTAGAGGTTATGTGTTCTTTCCACGTTAGTCTTCTGTCCAGGTGCATCCCAAGGTGCCCGGTACGGAAAACATTATCTTTGATGTACCGCATTGAAGTTCAAACGTTATAGTAAAGTTTCCAAAAAAATAACAACTATTAAAATTATGAGTCACTGTGACTAGGATTGCGTCCAGTAACTGTGTTTATTAGTGGAGAGTTCGGACCACGCAATGTGAAATGGAAAGTACGACACGTACAACGGTGGAAAGTAGAAATGTTTAATAATTCGTCAACTATTATTTCGGACGACATGTGTAGTTACAACATCGAAGTTCGATTAGCAAAGTTCATGGCGAAATCTGCACTCCCAACGATCGACAAAGGGACATAATTATTCACAGCTGTGGTCAGCAACTTTTGATCCTTCCGGCTAGTTCTTATTTGAGACAATTTAGTAATGATTATATTCCCTGGATATGTTAATATTATATCGCAGGGTACGACATATGGTGGTGTTGGCACCTTCATTTTTAACGTCCAGCCCCACATACTACGTCGTTGACCGATAGATGGTCACCTGTGTTTAGGGGCAATTTCTCACCCCAATGGCAACAGCGTGCCCTAATCTCTAGTTGACAATGACAAATAGAGGAGGGAAAACTTATACCGGCTGTCACTCGGTCTCCAGAGCCGCGTTAGCCACCTGTATGTGTTGCCTGTCCCCAACCACTTGGAGGTGCGACTCGATATTTCCCTTCATCAAGGAATGAGACCATAAGGCATTACTCATCCTCTCCGGTATTTTGGGTGAAATAAATATATTAACATTTTATTATAAATAAAATTCACATTTCTTGCTGAAACCGTTTTGCCAAATACTTTTTCATTGATGTATACTTTTGATTAAAGTCCTCAACTCGTGTTCTAAATAATGTAATTATTTGTTTAGGCAGAGTATTTTAAATATTAGTATATTTATTTTTACCTCATACTTTTAATTGTTTTTAGGTCATATAATAATAATTTAGGTTAAGAAATATTTTTTGTCATTATATTTTTATTTGATCCACAAAATAACTATCAATTCTGCTATTTAAATAAACCTGATCTATTAAATCAGTGTGTTCACAAGCTTTATCTTCTTCTTTATCTTATTCCAATCCTCTTCCACCACAAGGTGTAGAGGTTGAGCAAAAAGGTCTTGCCACCGTGGTCTCTGCATGGCCAAGCCCTTGGCTTCATTCCACTGCACTTACAGCCTCTGCAGAGAGCACCTCACATTGTCCTCTCGAGTCATTCTTCTCCGGCCCTCTGGTCTTCTCCCAGCTATTCTTGCCTCATACAGTTGTTTTGGTAGGTTATCCCCTTCCGTCCACTGAACTTTGCCAAATAAGGTTCGAACATTACGAGTACCGTATCTCATATTTCTGTGTCCTCGCCAAGTCCGTGTCCTAAAATCCAGTCCGGCTTTATTCCTTTGTTTACTTCTAATAGAGTTATCTCGGGTGTGTAAATTATTGGCCCTCAGCACTCATTTCTTGGTGGAGAGGCTGTTTCCTAAGCCTCTAAGCCTGCTTTGGAGTTTCTTTGAATGCCCGGTCTCATGGCTAAGCATACTTCGTGGGACGTGCTCATGTACCAACCAGGTTGCAACTCCTAAGGTTCCCCAGAGCTGGAGATCCCCCTCACTTGGTTGTGTAGGTCGGCCAATACCCAGTGACAAGCGATAGCTCTCCGCAACTAACAGTTGAGAGTTGATGTCAGGTGAGGACCAGACTGTCAAACCCACCTTATACAAGGGGTGGCTGGAACGGCTTGAAAGGTACTAAAACTTCCTGACAACCAACCTCCACCATATTCTTTAAATTTATATAAACCTTCAACCTGCATAAAGTTTTATCATACTTTGTGTTTTAACGGAACCATCATGATTTACATGAAAAGTAATTTGAATAATATTTTGGTGATGTGACGTCACCAAGCTACGTACTATCGTATATTTAGTATACCACGTAACAACATTCGTAATAACAAAATTAACATTTTTAACCAGGTATTGATTATTAATGTATACAAAACAAAATTTGTTCATCTTTATATTGTATTGATTAAAACGTTCTTCTAATCTATCTAAAATTAAATGCACTAGTGCATAACTTGTACTAATATTAAAACAAAATCTATGGTAGCAAGAGAATTTACTGTTCTCAAACATCATGTTAATTCCAAACGATTCGACTTGTAAATGTTGTAATCGTTTTTCACAACTGGCATCATAAAAGCCATTTTTAAGAAATAAAAACTTTTACTTTTTAAATTATAACAAAAAATAAAATATACAAGTAAAAACTTGAGTGTAATCTATATTATTCACACGGAATTTTAAGATACCTATACGTGATTAAATTGTAGAACCTAACCAAATAATTATAATACAACAACATTAATCCACTTTGTTAAAATTAAGAAACTTTTGGAGTTTATAAAGTACATACGTACATATCCGGCACTACAGTCCAGGATGGACCTTGTTCTCTCTAATAATCTGTCTCCAGATATTCCGATCAGGTGCCTTGATATTCCACGAGCCGACAGCCATCTTAGTGAGGTCTACTTCCACGTCGTCTTGCCATCGTTTTCTTGAACTGCCTCTTCTTCTGTGCCCGTCTATATGCTCTTTCATTATCCTTTTGTGGAGTCTTTGGTTGTCCACATGGTCTTCGTTTGTCTACATGCCCTATCCAGCTGATTCTTGTGGACTTTATAAATAAAAGGTACCTCCCTGTTTTAGAATAGAGTCTATTTCTTGATTAGATCTGAACTTCTGGTCTGGTCCGAAGATTATTCTAACAATTTTCCTTTCAAAAGTCCTCAGAGCCTGGGGTTTACAAAGTAAAGAATTTATATTTTGGGTAAGAACAAAAATATAGTTGAGAGAAGGACCACAGAACTCCCTCCAGGGAAGTATTGCAATATCTTTTTTAATCCATTCTCAAATAAAAATGATATGCTTTTTACTTTTATTAAGAATACAAATGGTGCAGGATAAAAATTAGTATAAAAACAATTAGTCATGTGCTAAAGATGATATATTATAAACACCATATGTATTGTGCTCATATAGGCCTACATGATGGCACATAGACAAGTGACTAGCCTATGGCAGTTAAGAGTACCAGTTGTTTCAATTTTATTCGTCAATTTACCAACTACTCACAATTTCTACTTCTTCTTCTACTTTAGGCTGTGGACCTTACGATCCGTTGTGCAATCCTTGGTCCGACCATCTTTATTTTTGTCTTCCAATATTCCGCCGTCCTTACGGATTATAAAGCAAAATTTGTTTTGGTAGCCTCTTCTTATGCACCCTTTCATTATGGTCTATCCAAGCGGGTCTGTATTGCTTTATCTTTTCGTTTAATTGTATATTCCAAGGACGTTCCTTATATCATTATTTCTTAGTCCGTCCCTCCGTGATAATCCCAGTACCGGTACTGAAAAATTTCATTTCACTAGTATAAACTCTCCAAAGGACTTATTCTCCTTTCCTGCTTAAATCTCGACAGTTCTCCTCTACGAGATTCTTGTACTAAATGCTGCTTTTGTTTCCCTATCTGATACAAAGTCCAAACGTTCCAAAAGCTAATAATCATAAATTTTCATTCCAAATTGTCGTTATCTTAATTTCAGTCAGGGGTGTTTGTCTACAGGGGCTTAGTGCCATGTGGGGCTGCCACCTCTAAACTTTCGTAATTTCTTCCAACCGTGATGTTTTCGGTGGAAAGAGAATGCTATTTCCTACGATTCTCTACTATGAGCTATGGTTATACCGCCATTACTCGGTCGTCAGAGTATCGTCAGTGGTAACAGTGTGCGCCGGATATAAAGACATCGCTGGGGAAGGTGAGTTTGATGGTTGTATGGTAGAGGCTGTTTGAGACGCATCCCATACCTTACCAGAATATAGATCGCTTTACATAAAATCTGGATGCGGAACAGTGAACAACATTCAACATCTGGCTGCAGGCGCCACTGATACCAGACGTACATCTTGCAATTTGTTATCAGTATGCAGAAGCTGTTAAAAGTCATAAGTTTCAGGAACTGAGTATGATATAACGCACTGCGACGTCTTGCGCATAATGACGTCATATATCTTTGCGTCGCTGACAGCTCCAGGTTACGTCATTAATCAGCAGACGTTACTGTAAGTTATTGTCAGTTGTCGTTGCCAAATGTTTATGTAAATGGTTTTTTAATATTTCCGCAGAGACACAGCAAGTACATGAGCTGGGTCAGAAATGCTGGTTTTGGACTTCCTCCAATGAATTATTGTATATGCGTTGTTGTTAACTTGTAAACGTTGTACTAAAAAATTCATTCATCATTAAATTAACACTTAACGTTGACATGAACACACAAGATATAGATATTACAGTGCAGATAACACAGATATTACAACACAGACAATACAGAGTACACATTATTAGCCGAACCTGAAGGGTATACCACCCTCGCAGTTTGGTGCTAGAAAAGGTATGTGTAGTTTACTAATACTGAACTCTTAACTCTGCTTGATGGCTACTCTTAAAATTAGCTCGGGGTATCAAAGAAATGATTACTACCACAGTTAACTTGAAGGACTGCTAATTTTAATGAGCATTTTCATTATCATGTTACAGTTTGCATACAATCTTCATGGTTAACACTTATTAAATTTATACCTCTCATCAATTATTATTGAAAGTACGTTCATAGACCGATTGAATTGCCAATAGTAATAGAGTTACAAAAAGACATGAATTAAATTGAGTTTAATGTTCAATTTGGTTTACTTGTTAAGTTGAATTCCTTTTGGTTGGTGAGTCCTTCCCTCGGAGTCTGCGATCTTGGGGATTGCGTTGTCGGCGATTCGGATGATCCTGTTGATGACACTCGATGACACTAACCACTTGATTATTTCGGTTTCACTTGAATTATCACGGTTCACACCTACCCACTGATTCAGCATGTAAATAGTGTATACTAATCAATTTTGACACCTTAGTAACTACGTGATTAAACTGAGTGCTCGCACTATCAATAATACATCCCGAAAACACTCCCACGATCCCCAACTTTCAAGTGCACGCGTTCGATTATCGATATTCTGAAGTCGGTAATTATCACCAAGTTATACAATCTAACAATTACTTTAATCTGGCATACTTCGTTTACCGTACTACCGGGTTTAATACTATTTAAACGCACGACATGAATACTGTACTTCTTACTTATTGCAAGTTTTAGTTATAAACTTTTAATACGTGCTAACGAGTGTGAATAGTAGTAATGTTCGCCGAAGACTGACTTGACAAATTCCCAACTACATTTTTTATACTCCCTCAAACATTACCCATACTCACTATTTACAAATCGCGTTCCCATTGGTTTCATATACCGCGATATTTGATTTCCACCAACCCAACTAGCTAATTTCGCCCGCTTAAAAGTGACGCTTTCTCTCATTCGTCAAAAAACAGCGCGTAGCAAACTTTTACCGCGAAAGCAAACATGACGCCACTTCGAGTTTTCTCTCTCACCTACTCTGTCTAAAACCTAGCGGTACGTATTGTCCGAGCACTCAATTTTCCCTCGACTTCACTCAACTTTATTGCTTTTTTTTTAACACAATACATTTTATGCTTTTACACCCTGTACGTGACTTGCTGAATAACTTTCGCACCGACATACTGTCGCCTTGACTAGGGGGTGTGCCTTTGAAAAACACCGCCGCGCTGGTTTACAACAGTACATCAAGTCACATTACTTGCATTTATTATTCCAATATACATTTGATAATCATGTTTTCTATATAAAACTAGCGTAAAATTTGGTAGCATTCAATCTTTACGTTATATCGTTCCCCAAGAGAATCGTATAAGATTTTTGCTATAAAATTTGTGAGGATTCTATTGCTGCGTCCTTCAAATGGATTTTATTTCATTTAGTTGTTAACCCCATTTACAATGTTTTTTTCAAACTTCTTACACCTATTACATTCATATTATATTAATCATATATCTACAAATGAAATTTAATTGCTTATACTACAGTACATTTAGTAACAAATAAATTTTTTTTTTCTTTCATTACTCCATTCTCCACCCTTTACCTCTATCAGCTGTTGACATTGGCATTAAGCCACAGTTTGTTTGCATACAGAACCCTAATCTGGTTTTTGCTACCTGCTTGTCAACACTAGAGACCGCAACGGTTCTCGCGTCCCGCTATTCACGCCCTCGTTACAAACAACTGCTTTCCCTTAAACATTACATAACTTCTTATACCCATAATCTATTTAAAGTTTATTCTACATCTACAATACAATGTTTACAATACAAAACTATTTATCCTCTCCACATTTTGTCAATTTAATCTTATTACAATTTTACTTATAAATTATTACACATACATCTGTAAAGTTGTGTTCTTACAATCTGTTCATTTATTATTTCGTTGTTCTTTGAGTGTAGTGTGTGTTAAACTTCGTAATATGGTTTGAGTTGTCTGATATTAAACTTTCCTCGAATCTTTCCGGGCTGTTGAATGTCTTCGAGTTGGTACGTCGCTATTCCAACTTCCTTACAGATCTTATACGGACCTTCGAAAATATTGCAAAATTTTCCAATTACCCGTTTATTTAAGTCTGACGTTGGGTATGCTCGTAACAACACTTTGTCACCTTCTTGAAATTTCATAATTTTAGTGGCTAAGTTGATCTGTTCTGTCCGTTTTCTTCCCTTTTCCTTAATTCTTAAATAAATTTTCTTGTAGTCAATTGGCTGATCTGTTGGTATCATTTCCTTATCTACGTACTTGGTCCAATCTCGCTCTGGTCTCCTTCCCCATTGAGCTTCGTATGGCGTTGTTTCAATAGTCTCGTGATACGTCTGATTGATACATGCTTCAATTAGACCTAAATATCTAGCCCACTTTCTGTGTCTTTCTGACGTTAGTGCCCGAAACATGTTTCCTAACTGTCGATTGATTCGCTCTACCAAGTTGGTGCAAGGATTTCGTACGGCAGTAAATTTCGGTTTAATGTGTAGTTCCTGTAAGGTGGTTATCCATTTCTGACTGGTAAACTGCGTTCCATTATCGGACAATATAGCGGCTGGTTTTCCGATTTCTTCGCAGTACAGTTTTATTTTATTTATGGTGACTGTGGTGGTAGCCTTTTTTAATTGGTATAGTTTCACGAATTTTGTGAAATTATCCACCATAATTAGTATGTATTTGACACCACCGGTTGACGTTGGTAAAGGACCATTATAGTCGATGCTAACTAACTCTCCCTTCGACTTAGGAATGACGGGTTGGGTCTCTCCCAGCATCCGTTGATAATAGTCCTTACTCTTCTGACAGGTCTGACAGGTTTTTATAATATGTTGTGTAATCTTGTTAATGGAGTCTCCCGTGAAATACTCTTTGAACAACTGGTAAGTGCGTCGGTTCCCTATGTGACTATATGCGTTGTGTAGCTCGTAGATCAACGTTCTGCTCAGCTCTGCGGTCAACATAAGTTTCCACGCCCCTCTGTCCTTCCTGTAAAGCTTGTTTTTGTACCAACCGTATTTGTCATTCATCTGGTGATTTGGGTTGGTTTGCACAGTTTCTATAATTGACTTCAATTTCTTATCTGCTAGTTGATGAAATGTTATATTTTTTAATTTATTCTTTACCTCCTTATTAATGCGGATAGTGATACTGTTTATTTCGAATTCTACGGTATGATCCATTGCTTTCTCAGCGTCCATGTCCTCAGGATATCTACTAAGGACGTCAGCGACAACGTTCTCTCGCCCCTTCCAATGGACTATATCGAAATCATAATCTTGAATTGCCAGAATCCACCCGGTAATTCGTGAATTGTTCAGGTGGCACTTCTTGATAAATATTAAAGCCTTATTATCAGTAATGATAGTTAATGGTCTCGCAAATATATATGTGCGAAACTTTTGCAGGCAATGGACAACACTCAACAACTCTAATTCCGTGGTGAAATAGTTCAGTTCCGCGCTTCGCAGCACGCGAATGGTGAACGTGACCACGCCGATTTCATTGTTTTCATCCAGCTGATAAAGTTGTCCTCCGATGGCATATTTACTGGCGTCCGTCTGCAAGTAGAAACGCTTACTTAGATCAGGGTGTTTGAGCATTACTGTGTCAATAAACAACTCCTTAACCCTTTGAAACTGTCGGTCTATTTCCTGAGTCCACTTGAATTTTGAATTTTTCTTCAGAAAATCCAGTAGCGGTTGCGTAGCTTCGGCATATCTGTTCGTAAATCGGCTATAAAAGTTAGTTAACCCCAGAAATCCCTTAAGTTGTTTTTGGTTTTTAGGCCTAGGGAATTCTCGTATAGCTCTCACTTTATCTGAATCAGCTGTTATCCCCTGTGTAGTCAGACAGTACCCTAAATAATTGTAGGCCTATATAATAATTTACTTTGTAATTTCCGTCCAGTGACGTCGAGCGTAATTTGTATGGTTATGCGTTTCAGGCCATGTGGCCCATCCTCAGACCATCACTCCGAGAGGAGCTCGTTAAACAATAAAATCCACACAAAACAAACACATAAAAAATAAATACATAAAATATATTAAATAAACATATAAAAGCGTTCTATTACACGGACACGGTGCACCGCGTGTAGCATTTCAGAACAGCGTCAAAGGAACCTGTTATCTATTATCATCTGTAATCGATCGCAGGGCGGTATCACACAGTGGGTTGGACCTGAAGTTAAGTTTATCATTAAGTATGTCGTAACACACACCAGGGTTATTATGACCTCTATATATCTCGAATTCCTCAAGTGCGTCCATATAACGGCCTTTACTACAATAATGTAGGGGAATGAGGTTAGTGTTGAAATTAGTATAAGAATGATTACACGAAATCAGATGCCTTGCAAAGTTAGATTTAATATTATCTATGGAAAAATCACCCCTGTTAAAATGGCTTTGTGGTGTGTGTTCACGGAATCTTTTGATAAACGGTCTAACCGTTTGGCCGATATAAAATCGGTCACAATCGTCACATATAAGCTTATAAATACCGGTTTTGGATTCAACGTTTGTCTGAACGACTGGGCGAACCAAGTTACGTAGACGGTTATTTGTTTTAAAAATAACAGTATAACCTAATTTACTTAAAGTGGATGTAAGGATCCTGGGCATCAACTCAGTGTATGTTGTTGTGATGTATTTGTTGTTAGGTGTATTATCATGTTGTATCTGTCTGGAACGACGGGATTTGTGTTTTCTAAGAATATTGTCAATCATTTGGGACTCATATCCGTTGGCCATAGCTATGTGTTTAATTATGTTGAGTTCACACTCGAAATCATCATTATTTAGGGGGATCATCAAAAGTCTGTGAATGAAACTGTTGGAGGCCGCTAATTTTTGAGAGAAAGGGTGGTGTGAGTCCGCATGTATGGTCACGTTTGTGGTGGTAGGTTTTCTGTAAATTTTAAAGTTTAAGCTGTTACGTTGCCTGGTGACAATAAGATCGAGAAAGTTGAGTTCATTATTGGTTTCAGTTTCCATAGTAAATTGAATATTGTGAGTAACAGTATTCATATGGTTTTTAAGATTACTGATTTGGCGTAGAGTACCGTTAAAAATTAGAAAAGTATCATCAACATATCGGCCATAAAAGATAATATTATTGGCGAAGATATTATTATTAAGTATATAATTGTTTTCATAAAAGTCAAGATATATATCAGCCAACAGGCCGGATAACGGTGAACCCATGGCAAGGCCGTCTGTTTGAATATAGTAATTACCGTTGAAAGTAAAATAATTTTTTGAAGGATGAGTCTTAGTATGGTAATTAGTTCTTTAATGAGCTGTGTGTCCAATTTGTTAGTATCATGGAGATTGTCATTCTCCATGGGTAGGATTTCCCTGAATCATTAGTTGTTTATTATTAAGGTCTATCACGCACCCACTCTCCACCAACATGTCAACACCCAAAATATATTCTCTCACCAGGTCCGGCACGACTACAAAAACACTTTCAAACTGTAAGTCTTTAATTTGTACATTTAGCAATACCTGCCGTGTAATTCTTTTAGATTTACCGCCCGTGGCCCCTTTAATTATAGTGTTAGACAGTTTTACCATCTCTATTTTTCCCAGATCCTTTTTATTACTGCTAAACCAACGTTCCGAAATCGCATTTATTTGGCTACCGGTGTCCAACAATGCGCTAATCGGTACGCCGTTCAACATTATATGAAGTTCCGGACATTTATTGCTTCTTAATCTAACAGATTTATTATCATTACTTATCAAATCATCCCTGTTTGAACTTTGTACTGTATCTCATATCTGTGTGTTGTAACCACCGCATTGCGGCACGCGCGGATGACGTCACTTTGCTTATCAAGCGCCGCCGGCAGTCAGCTGGGCTGACGGTGGTCAAGTTTAGTTCAGTTACTTAACAGACTCAGAGCTGTACTCTCGTTAAATTTATTCTTCCAGCCGCAGCTTCTGGATCATTATTCAATTATTTTCATGTGCAGCTTGCACTAAATTATTCAGACGACCTACATCTATCCACCATGGATTTTGACTTTTATCGAAACTAAATTAACGGGCGTCATGGCCATAAAACATCCGCACGTGTCGGCAATTGCATCTAGAGCTTAATATTTTCAATAAATCAACATTATACAACATCAATACAGTCCACTTCATTATATTTCAAAACCAGCCCTTTCCACTTAGCGTCTTTGGAACATCTCTAGAACTTCAAGAGCTTCCAGTACGCAACATTTTTGGTCCAACCAAACCGGATTTCTTATTATTTGTCCAGAGCGACAACATTAATAGTTCATTTAAGGGGACCAAACGGCGTTTCGTTCAAGCCCCAACATTCTCAACTTTGGATTGCTGACAGTTGCATGCCCCTATTATTTTCAAAAATTACATCACAATCAACATTACAAGATTCTGCAGAACATTAAACCAGAGACGACGGGACACGACAGGACAATATTAGTGATTCTACATCAAAAAGTACCACAGCTTTAAATTATGGAGAGCTGCAACATCAGGCGTCATCTAACAAGGCGACAACTCCTAACAGGATCGAGCAGCGGGATCGAAGCCAGCTTCAGCACGTCTGGATCAACGTCCACGTGACTATGAACCTTTTACTTATATTTAACGTTCCAAGCAATATTTTACATTTAACAGTTATTTTTTAACACCTTTGTGTAAACACACACCATCATTATTCAATACACGTTAGTAAATAGTTAGAAGCTCATTGTGAGTTCAAACATCAAAGATAAGACTATATGTATTATTATCATTTAAATTAATAATTTTAATAATTTATAATTGCTAAAAGAGGTTGGTTTAATAGAGAGAGTAAGCATATGTTGTAGCAAGTATTGTGTTCATATACATACGATCGCTAGCTACCGCAACGTATTCAGATTTATCAAAAGTTAAGTCTATGGTTCACATGTTCTGTGCTCAAATTATTCCAAATTATATTTAAATTGTAATCATGGCAGATGTAAAAGCTTTAATAAAAAAAACGAGGCACCATTAAAGCTTCGATATCCAGAGTAAATATTTTCGCGGACAACTTCGATTTGGAAATCAGCGATCATCATGCGCTAAAAATAAAACTTCGGCATTTGATGGAATTATCCACCAAATACGATGAAATATAATCCCAAATCGAATCCGAGGAAGCGGACTTTGCTTTAGCGCGTGATAGGGTCCAAACTGAAGACGAGCTTTGTAACATAGAGTGTAAGTTGCAACACCTGCTGGAGCAAGCTGAGCATATGAACCAGAAACCCTTAATTAATGCTGAAAGTAAGCATCTTAACCCCCCCCCATTCGGTTGGAACCGATCAAATTACCTCGGTTTGCGGGAAGCATTATTGAGTGGCAGCATTATTATCATATTTTTCTTGAACTAATACACGTCAGATCCGATCTGACGGACCTACAAAAACAACATTATTTGCACTCGTCACTCTCTGGCGAGGCGCTTAATGTAATAAAATCACTGCCAATCACTCATGAGAATTACGCGGTGGCTATCGATCTGTTGAAAAATAGATATGACAGTAAGCTAATTGTCTCCGCCAATCATGTCGAGAATGTCCTGGCCGTACAATCGATTCAACAAGAATCCCAAGTTAGCATATCTAGATTCATTGATGAAATATCAGCCAATATCAATGCTTTAAATAATCTCAACTTGCCAGTAAACACATTGAAGATCATTGTTATGCATTACTTAGCTAAAAAAACTTGATAGTTACACTTTCCGGTTGTGGAAAGAGAGCTTATCGGAACATAAATTCCCTGATTTTAATAATTTTATGAAATTCCTAAACTCACGCAGACAATTGCTACAAAATCTTGATAGCGCAACTACCTCAACGAGCAAGTTAAATACCAGTGATAAGACTCCTTATCGCAAGGCAGTTAAACCGATAAGCGCTGCTAGAACAAATCAGACATTTTTTATTTGCCTCATCACTCAGTCTTTAAGGGCTCCAGCCTAACCACTAAGTTACGTGTGGTCTTTGACGGCTACGCTAAAACGACAAATTATCTGTCCCTCAACGATACTTTAATGGTCGGTCCCACGATCCAGCAGGATCTGTTCTCGATCATGGTTCTTTTCCGTACCCACCGATACGTACTTATTGCAGACATAGAAAAGATGTATCGTCAAATTATGGTTAACCCGAAGGATTCCAATTTGCAGCGCATCGTTTGGCGTGACGCTCCGCATAAGGAACTACAACATTACGCTTTAAGGACGGTTACGTATGGGACTGCTAGTGCCTCGTTCCTTGCAACTAGATGTCTGGCGCAGATAGCCTACGAAAATAAATCCGATTACCCTATGGCTTGCATAGTCATAGCCAATGATTTTAATGTAGACGATCTTATAACTGGATCGGACGATCCGAACGTGTTAGCTAAAATGAAATTCGACATCGTGGATTTGCTAAAAAGATATGGTTTTACGTTACATAAATGGTTTTCTAACCACCATAAGATTATGGCCTCTCGCGCCCAAGTATCCCATGACTTCAGCAAAGGTCAAAACGTGCGTACATTGGGAATCCAATGGAATGTTGACAAAGACAGTTTTTTATATACCGTTCGGGGTGATGACAATTCAACCGTGTTCAACAAAAGAAGCGTGTTGTCGGTCATTGCAAGGATTTACGACCCGCTGGGTCTTATTGGTCCCATTACGTTTTGGTGCAAACATTTTGTACAACAGTTGTGGTTGGCGGGCACAAGTTGGGACGAACCCTTATCTGGGTCATTATCCAATCAATGGCTGGAACTCTACTCTCAATTAGTTTCCGACACACATTTTAAAATTACGAGGTCGGTTAAGAGTCTGAACAATTATCAAATCAGTTCATTACAGCTTCTTGGATTCGCCGACGCCTCGGCTAAAGGTTACGCGTGTTGTATTTATGTGCGGGCGGTCTATTCGAACGGCGCCATATCGTCAAACCTGTTGTGTGCTAGATCTACGGTCGCTCCGCTGAAACAGATAACGCTACCCCGGCTTGAACTTTGTGCTTGTTTATTGCTAGCGCAGCTAACTTCTAAGGTTTTAAACGCCGTCAACTACAATTTTGACGGACTATATCTCTATTCGGATTCGATGATAGCATTGCATTGGATACCATCAACAATCTTCCCCCTGGAAGGTATTTGTGGCCAACCGTGTCGCGGAAATACAGCGTCTTAGTAGTAGGGGAACTTGGCATCATGTTTTATCACCTGACAACCCTGCCGACATTTTATCACGCGGTTGCCTCCCTCGTAGTAGTTTGTACAGCCATCCTCAATGGTGGCATGGCCCGTCCTGGTTAGCCCATGAGTCATCATCATGGCCCATTAGCGCCTTCGACATTCATGCTCCCTGTACTTACCCCGACCTTGAGCAAAAGCGTCGTAAGCAGGTCCAAACCTCACTAATTGTCGCCTCTTCCACCCATAGCTATGTTGAAAATTATTCATCCCTAACAAGACTCATTCGCGTCTTCGCATATTGCCGCAGATTTATTCGCAACTCTAGGCTCCCGATTGTTGACAGGGTCACGTCCTTTTTGTCTACTCAAGAGTTGCATGACACACTTTTGTTTTTTGTTCAGCAATCTCAGCAGTTCCACTTCGGCATAGAAGTTAAGGAGCTTGAGGCACATCGCTGCCTTCCTCGCAGCAGTAAAATTCTTGCACTCAACCCCTTCCTGGATGACACAGGTATCTTAAGAGTAGGTGGACGCCTACAATTTTCCCAACTTAACTACGCGAGTAAGCATCAAATAATTTTGCACCTGCACTCTCATCTCACTAAATTAATAATTGAGTATGAACATATCCGTTGGTTGCACTCTGGGGTGCAATCAACCCAATCTTCTCTCAGACAGAAATATTGGATTATTCACGACAAATCTTATATCCGCTCAGTAATACATAAGTGTATCATTTGTTTCCGTTACCGTGCTAGAGGCGCGAATCAACTATTAGGTCAGTTACCCCCTTCCAGGGTCACGCCTGCTAAGCCATTTTCCCAGTCGGCCGTGGACTACGCCGGTCCTGTACTTTTACGCCATGGCGGGCAGCGCTCAAAATCCACGTCAAAGGCATACATCGCGTTATTCATATGCATGAGCACAAAGGCCATCCATTTAGAATTGGTGTCAGATCTCACCTCCAACGCCTTTATAGCGGCTCTAAACAGGTTCATCGCGCGCAGAGGTATTCCCGCGCAGATATTTTCGGATAATGGTATGAATTTTCTTCGTGCCAACAGCACCTTACACGAATTGTACAAATTTTTAAATTCAAAGGGAATTGAGCCATCTTCTCAGGAGTTTTTCGGTTTCCGTGGTATCAAGTGGTCCTTTATCCCTCCCTCAGCCCCTCATTTCGGTGATTTGTGAGAAAGCGGAGTGAAAAGTGTTAAATATCATTTGCGCCGCGTAATCGGCGGTACTATCTTGAATTTTGAGGAGTATTCTACTCTTCTCTCTCAAATAGAGGCTTGCCTCAATTCACGCCCTTTATGTGCTGTGTCCGACGGTGCTAGAGACCCTGAACCCTTTACTCCCGCTCATTTCTTGGTCGGTGCTCCACTGACTGCACTTCCGGAACCCGACTATACCCAAAGCAATACTAGTCATTTGGGCAGATGGCAGCTGCTCCAAAAATTTACGCAATCCATCTGGAAACGATGGTCTAGGGATTATCTGCACCAGCTGCAGCAGCGCAAAAAATGGCGCACAACGTTAAGGAATTTGAATGTCGGACAGCTTGTCCTCATTTTGGACGATAATTCCCCCCCACTTCAGTGGAAGCGAGGGGTAATTACTAATGTTTTTGCGGGTCAAGATTCCATAGTGCGCGTCGCGGAAGTTCGCACCGCGCTAGGTATCTTACGCCGGCCCATCCACAAACTATGCCCCCTTCCGGCGGCTTCAGTACTAGTACGTAGTACGACTACTACTAGTCGTATGTGTGCCATACGAGACGTACTAGGAATGTGAGCTTGTCACATTTCCTGGAATTCGCCCGAAAAATTCCCGGGGCGATCATACAAGTCAATTGTATCATTAGCGTTGTAATTATTATTACTACGTTCTGATAGCTATTATTGCAATAGTTACTGCGTTTTCATTGTATTATCAATTATTTATATATGTTATACGATTATATATTCAACTTTTGAAAATTATTATTGTACCAATTATTGTATGTATTGTATTTTTCAATGTCATGTATTATTGAATTTTGTGATCCTTATTATACTATTATGTACCTTTAATTATTATGTCAGTCCTTATGTATTATGTATAATCGAACACTCATGTTATGTATTTTTACATTGGATATGTCTACCATATCTCCATGTACCATTGAACTTTGATATCATTATGCTAATGCTATACATATACATTGTTATGTTCTTATTATTTGTATTACTATATATGAAGCAGTGTTCAAGATGGTTTCTCTTATATAAATTAAGGTTTGTCGCTTTCGTTTTTTTTAAAGTTTAAATATATGTATTTCATGTCCATATGTTCATGCTTCAAGAGAGATCATGGTTAGTTATGCAAAGACTCGATTTTATCATGATTTTTTTTATTTTGTACCTTTTCTAGCACAGAAATTGTTTTGTTTTGCCTTTGAGCTTTTCTGATAGCTTAATGAATTTTGTTATTTACACATTTTTATGTTACAAGTGATTTACTTTAATCCAAGGGTCAATTTAATGTATAAGCCTTGTAAGTATATTATGTATTGTTTTTATATAACATAAATAATATTTTGTAATATACTGTTCCCAATTAATTTAAATTTCAAAATCGTCCCGATTTTGAGCGGGCAGTATGTTCGAACTTTGTACTGTATCACTTATCTGTGTGTTGTAACCACCGCATTGCGGCACGCGCGGATGACGTCACTTTGGCTTATCAAGCGCCGCCGGCAGTCAGCTGGGCTGACGGTGGTCAAGTTTATTTCAGTTACTTAACAGACTCCGAGCTGTACTCCCGTTAAATTTATTCTTCCAGCCGCAGCTTCTGGATCATTATTCAATTATTTTCATGTGCAGCTTGCACTAAATTATTCAGACGACCTACGTCTATCCACCATGGATTTTGACTTTTATCGAAAATAAACTAACGGGCGTCATGGCCATAAAACGTCCGCGCGTGTCGGCAATTGCATCTAGAGCTTAATATTTTAAATAAATCAACATTATACAATATCAATACAGTCCATTTCAGTAGAGGGAAAGTGAGCGTACGAAAACATTACCGGGTTCCGAACGAAAACACTACCGGGTTCCAGTTCATGATGTCATAGAGGCACTGGCAGCTGGTGTCCGAGCTGTCCATGTGACGTCACTGTTGTGTGTGTGTGTGTGTGTGTGTGTGTGTGTGTGTGTGTGTGTGTGTGTGTGTGTGTGTGTGTGTGTGTGTGAAACACTTCCGTGTTCCAGTTCATGACGTCACACAGAGGCCCTAGTCACTGGCGTCTGCATGGCTAAAACCTGTTTCAAGACGTCACGGAGGCCGTGGTTTCTGCATGTCCAAAACTTGGTAGCCGAAAACAATGTGTAGCGGATGGGGGTACCCGGAATTCGGCGGTTGCCGAATGCCCGGACGCACAGAGGCGATGTCATCGGGTACCGTTACTCGAAATTTTGGGGGTATCGGGTACCGTTACCCGAAATGTTTAAATCAACGGATGGGGGTACCCGAAAGGTGGGTACGCCCTAACCGGGTTCCAGTTCATCACATCACACAGAGGCCCTGGCAGCTGGTGTCCGAATGTTAAAACACTTCCGCGTTCTGGTTTATTTTGATGTAAGAAAATAATCGTTCTCTCTCGAAATTTTTAATGTCAGAATTTTGGTACCCTAAATGATTAAAACAACGGATGGGGTTCCCGAAATTTGTGGGTACGCCACATGACGCATGTATAAAACACTGGTTATGATGAAACAGGAGGCTGGTGGATATGATAGCTGGTTCGACGACGACGTAGAGGGCGTGATGTCTGAAATGTTTAGATCAACGGATGGGGGTACCCGAAATTTTTGTTGTCTGAAATTCAGTACCCGAAATGTTTAAATCAACGGATGGGGTTACCCGAAATTTTTGGTGTCCGAAATTTTAACACCGAAATGTACGACCACATGACGCATGTGTTCGACTGTAACAATGGTATGTCATTATATATTAATTTTTACATAAAAATAAATTATGGCCCCTCCGGGTTTTGAAACCGGGACCTCCGGTACACCCAAACCGGCGTGCATCCACTACACCAAGGGGCCGTTATCGCTTAACTGTAATTATTTCTGTACTTATACTTCTCGTCTCTTACTTGTAACCATGAGGTGGACGAGTGATATCTACTGTCGTCCTATGTGTAAAATCATAAAAGCACAATATAAGTTTATTTATTATTAAATAAATAAACATTTCGTTATACTTTTATTTTTTTACCTCTCATCCTCTTCCTAGCAGCCTGAGGGAGGCGAATGAGAGCCTGCTACGCTTTCTTTAACGTGGTTTCCCCAACTTTACAGATTCGTAAAGCAGGCCTACTCCACGTTATCTATCGCTGTACTATTGACTAGTACAGCGGTAGATAATAATAAAGATACACTATGCAATGCTAAGCCAATGTGTAAAAGCAGTACATATTTTTTTATTTACTTTTTTTATTTATTTATTTTTATTTTTGTAATCGGGTGAATATGTTGTTCATACATGATGCGTATTCACATTTGCTGTACCGTAATGAGTAATTTTCACACCCATACTAGTTCTTGGCGAGTTTACAGGTATATCTACCGTGCGAGTGACCCGTCTCGAACTACCAGAACTACGTTTATGAGTATTTCTACCGCGACAGTGACGTAGTCAAGGTTAGCACACACGCACACACTACGGTACCTAATTCTACGTTTATGGACATTTCTGCCACGTAGCATTCACACCAACACCATGATGAAAACATGTTCACAACCGACTATATTTTATATCGTTGCCGCAACCATTCTGCATAAAACAAAGCTTTGCGCAATGAACAGTGTAAAGGGGAAGTGGTAACGGGTTGACGATGAGGAACAGGACATTGTATGATGGGTACAAAGGATCTAGGAACTACAGGTGCTTGAATATCGTTTAAGTCAATCACCTCACCATGGTGATACAATTGTCGTAAGAAATTTGCCTTCTCAAACCCTTTTGTATAGACAACAGGATAATCTGAAAAAATGTCTGCAACGATGCGTACCATATTCTTGTACGGTACATTACCATCGTTCCATCGTATCCTGTGATAATGTGTTTCGAACCAGTTATTGATTTTTCGGAATTTCTGGTGCAGTCGTGCACTTTCGTATGGTGGAGCGAACAACACGATAACAAAACGTCCGGTTGTTATGTCAACTGTAACGAACTCTTTGATTACATATTCATTTTTGTCGCCGCGAAACGCTTCAAACTCGGCAATAACCGTCCTATTCAAGTTCATTTTTCCGAGTGACACATGTCCGCATCGAGTACGTTAATTTTTTGAATTCCCCCTCTACTTTTCCTTCCAACACCAGTTCATCGTAAAGACGATCAAATGTTAGCTGTTGGTCGTGACGACTGCTTTCCAATCGAAAAAACGAGGGGAAAAAGGAGGATGGTGGTACATAACACCCCTTGGCTACTACTTGATTAATGTACGATTTGAAGTGATCTTGATCATAAAACAAGCGAATAAGATATTTCTTTAGTACGGTTAATAAATAACCAAAACGCATCCACTCGGGTTCTGTGAAAACAAATGTTTCGTTCTTACTACCGTTAATCCGAACAAACGTTTTCCCAAAGTGATGACTGATCATCACACTCTTTTTATTTTCACGGTTTTCACCTTCTTCGTACAATAACATACTGGATAGTAACTGTTCACGAAAGATCATCAAGTAATTCCACTCAGAAAAATCAAGTAATATACGTTTCGTTTTCCCGTTTGTTAACAAAACACCCGGTTCATAGTTGAGTTTTTTATACAGTCCGACGGTAACGAACTTAGAGTACGAGTTGATCGGATATGCAAGAGACAAGTAAACGTTATACTCACAATGGCTGCTGCTGCTGCTGTCACAGTCACCTTCCATCGTTGAAATGGACTGAGCTTGATGTAAGGTAGAGATCGCTAATACCTATCTTTATAAACTAGTAGAGGGGAGAACAAGTTTTTTTAAGACAAACGATGAACAGTATTCGACAACGCTGTGTACTGTACTATCCTATCGTGTATAATCAAAGCGTAAGCGGTGGTTTTAACTGGGAAATTTTTACTGCATTCAAATTCTAAACGGACATCAACGGCAGACGACTTGATTGGTTCTTCTTGTCTGGAACAATCGATGACAAACAACGGTACTTTCGTTATAGATTCATTAGGTGTCAAAAGAGGCGTTCTGTTGCGACGTTCGTAGTATGATGTTTGGAAACTTGTATACATGTCGTAGAACAGGGCGTAACCTTTTTTATCGATATCCTGGTTCAGGTTATCGTACGGATAGTATTTATCGTTCAGAAAAAGCTTGACATTCGTTAAATTGCAGTGATCAAATTCCGACGCGTTTTTCGCTATATTGTTCTTCCTATCCGTCTGAAATATTAATATTACATACCGAGGTTTTTCCAACTGTGACGATGTATTTAAGGTCCACGAATGTCGATTTGTCGTCGGTAGAACGGGATACTCGTGCAATTCCCAACTGCGGAACGGCATCACTAGTTCATGATCCTCCTCGATGTGCTCCAATAGCGATATTCGGTACTTGTTTGACACGCGCACATAGGGCATCTTCCAGTGTACTTTGTTTATTACGAGATTACCGTTTGCAGTTGCACCCGATTCTTTTAGCACCATTGCGTTCTGATCGGTAGAGGTACGCAACAGAATCAATTCTTGCTTAACGTTCAGCATGATGCGTGTATAGTCTTCGTTGAAACCGAGTAGCATTTTTAACGGAAGACAAAACGTAAAATCACCGGTAATCTCGTGTACTGTCAACGACTCGTCGGTTGTCGTCACCCATCCTGCATTGATTAGATGCTTTCTTTCATGCTCATTGCTCGATAGTAACAATTTCACAGTGCTCGTAATTCCAACGTTTTTCGTACGATCCACTTCCACACCGCACACTTCGTAACGGATCTCCTCAAACAAGAAAGCCATTGCATTGTTGATTAATTTCAAGTTCAACGCTGTGTCGGTAGCGTTAACCTTGGTCAATGTTCCTTCGATGTACAGAAAACTCTCCGCCGGTAAAGTGAAAACATCCTGTTGTTGGATGGGTATACGTATTTCATCGTTGTTACCGTATCGGGTGGAAGCATACGGTGAGTGCGTACGATATTCGAACTCAACGATTCTGTTATCGAAAGCCGCTCCTCGTTCGATAGCTAGAATTTCACCCGACATTATTTTAATCGTATAATTTGAATCCAAGTGAAAGTAAGAAACGCTTGTTCCTTGATGTCAATCGCTTCAACGTTGAACACCGACTACCATGTTTCTTTCGTACACACTCCCTTTTTACAGGTGACGTTTGTCCGAAATACAATCCCATATTTTCAGATGCAGTCGTATCGTGATAACTTCACCGCGAAAATCGACTAAATCCCCGTCCTGATCAACGAGAGACAAAATTATGTTGTCAACGCGTTGTACGTTTACCGGTAAGTATATTACGTTTTTCGGTGTTTTAACTATTTTGAAACCTGGTGCCACGGTCGGATAAAACGAATGCAACGTGTGCTGGTACTGGCCGTCCTTGTACACACCCTGTACGATATTACTCCGTACGTCAACGGTGTTAACTTTGATTATGTCAACGGGTACGTTCGACTCGTGTGTTTTATACGCTTCCAGCTGTTGATTCTCCTTGAATCCTAACATACTTGCAATGGTATTCGGTGTATGCGAAAAGTCGATGACATGCTTACAGTAAATTTCACACTTTAATGTGTTGTTGTTTGGACGTAAACTGATTGTTCCCTCGCCTAACTGTTTCTGCAGATACGTTTCGATATCACTGATTTCGTAGGTGCCGGTAGGCAACTTGATGACAGACCACTGATCCTTGGAAATTTTTACTGGAAATGCATTATTTTTTCCTTCAGTAACGTTTGGTATTGAATTATACGATGTAAAATCCAATAGTCCAACTCGAGAGGTGGGAAAAAGTTACACACGAGATTCCCAGCGTCGGTACCCGTCACGGTGACCGTTAGTGACGACATGCTGAAGTTTACTGATCAGAAGACGATAAAAAGTCTAAACATAAAAGACCGCAGATGACCGTTTTAGGAGGTTGCTTTCGTTCATAGTTGTAACGAACGTCGGCTGTATCACCAAAATATTGCATCAGCTCGAGAGGTGGACGTAAATTACCGAACCCGTCAAAATAGTGTACTCGATTTCCACGCTTCTTGTAACATACGCAGTGGGTTCCCGGTCCGCTCTCGTCGTCCAAATTCACGATGACGCTTTCGTTCTTCCACGGCGCTGTATCCGGTAATGCGTTACGCATGTAAACACCTCTAAAATACGGTATGTTCAGCTTTTTTGCGTATACACGTAATTCATCTTCGGCCAACGGGCAGAGCGGTATGTGAATTAGTTTTTTCGGTACGGACGTAGATACAATCCGGACGCAGTTTTCTTCTTTTTCCTAGCGGTTCGGACAGTTCTCTTCCTCCTCTTTTTCATCCCACCACCAACACCACGACCACGACTACTCACATTCTTTTTATTTTTACGACGTCGACAGCTTCCTATTGCTGATTTTGCTTTCATGGCCGCTGCAACTGCTGTCGCATAAGCTCGTTCGCTGATACCCGAATCCAAAGCCTTTACCCGTCGCCACGTTTTTTTCCGCGAGTTTACAATCTGCAATACGTCTACTTTCGTTGTCTTTGTATTGAGCGTAAACGATGTCGTGTTCGCGACAGGCTTCGTCTAGTTGATTGATTCCACGATCACCACGCGCTAATCTTTCTTCGAGTTTCGTGCCCAGTCTACAGAATCTGTAACCCGGCAGATGTAATTCGACAGGTAGTGCGTCCACCGCTCGATTGATAACTGACGAAACAACGGACGGTACAACGTTTTTAAACACGTTACCGACGCCCCTCCCCTTTTTCCTCTTAACGTTGTTGTACATCGTAAACCGATCTCCAGTCTTTCTCTTCTGTGTTTTTATCGTATTCATCTATTAACCTTTTTATTTCCTTCGTGTCGAGTGTCCACTCGTCTTCTGAACTACGTGGCTTAGACAATTTCAATAAGTAGTAATCCAGTAGATACTGAAATGTTTTAACGACTTTATACATCTCGCTCTTTACGTATCGTCTCACGTCATTTAATTGTTGTAAGTTAACAGCATCGCTCTCCGCAAAACCATCCGCTACGTCTGTTATTCTCTTTTCCGCTGCTTTGAAAACACCATCTTCGCCCAAGCTAACGGTGTTCTGCAACATGTATTTTACGTTAACCGCGTCATCTGCAAAAATCGGTGAACTCACTCCCGACAACCAGCTCTGCCCAAACAAATAGCTGTTCGATACTTTTTTAATGACGTTCGAGTCTACATAGTTTTTGTTGACCGCATCGGTCACTTGTTCCGGTCTTCGAACGTTGATTACCCATCGATCTCGTGCATCGATGACCTCACCTCTCTCTTGACTCGAGTGTTGTATACAGTTCTCATCAACGTAATATTTGTTGACTACGTCTTTAACGTCTACAGGAGTATCAACATTTTTCAATCTACACCCTTTAACGTCCACGCTTTTACGTTCATCATCGAGTAGCAGACAATGTGTTTGCATATAAGTCAGAGATACAGCATCCTTTGCTGCATCCGGTTCGTTCAGATTGCGGATCTTTTTGTTCTCAATATCTATATGCCCATCATTCGTAATCTTAAATCCTACAGTATCGCGTAATTGTCTTTTTGTTTCTCGTCGCACGCTCACGGCGCTTTGATATCTCCCGAACTTGTCCACAACCATTGTACGACTGCACGCTACAAATGATGTGCTAACCGTTTTAAGTAACGACACTGTGGTGACCATCGCGAGTGTAACACAATCGGATCGTCACCCTCTTTCCAACGAAAGATTTCTATACCGCAAAATGAACATCGAACCCTGTCAATTTCATTTGTGCAATGAAAGCCTGCGGCAACCATAGCGGTTGGACTGATGAAATGCACAGGCCATGATGTAAAGGTTTTCAGTCTCTCGTTTTCGACTTCAAAGTCAGGTGTCAAATCTAATCCTCACATGTTGACAGTGTTGACGTCAATGAGTTGTTACGCCGACGTTCATAAAATTTATACGATAATGTTGGCTTCACGTAATTCCTCCACAACGGAGATGATTTCGTTGTCGTGTCCGGTGTGACCGGCGCGTTTTGAACTTACCAGCAGTGTCAAACGTTCAACCAGTTCGTTGGAATCGTTCCAGTGTACGTAATCGATACCACGTCCGCTGCGCGGTGGGAACAATCGGGCGATTATCTCTCTGTACTTTACACCTTTGTTTGTATTTATTTTAGCACCGGGTAAATGATAATGTTTATGTGCGTTAGTGTCCGACAGTATAGATTTGTACGCTGCTAAATCGTTTTCATCGTAGACGCTCTTGTTGGGTTCTTTCATAAACATAAGTTCGTAGAGACCCGGTGTACCCCTGTATCGTTTTCCAGCTATGTAGAAGCTGTCGTTTTGATTGATCTCCAACACCGAATTGCCCACCATCCATTTGTCTGCAACGTTATGGACACCGTACGTATGATCCATCTTTTTTTCTCGATCATCAGATAAAGCGAGTAGTAAGTATTTCCTCGAGAGCGGACCTTCGACAGACTGTTCAACGTATTCTTGTGCTTCGTGTCGACCTTCGGGTGTTGCTAAAAACTCTTCAAGAGTCACGTTCGGTGTTCCGACACAGGAGTTTGTGCCAACACTTCCGTTCTAAGGAATCGAGGTTGTGATGGTGGTGGTGTCATCTCGACAGCTCTCTTCGTATCTTCATCTTCAACATTTATTTTTTTAGTTTTATCACCGGAGACATTCAACTTTTCCGAAATCTGGGTTAACGGTTCCAAAAGAGGTTTGTACGTTCTAGTTAACGCTTTATCGCTCTCTCTGAGGTCATGTTTCAACGCACGATACTTTTGCCTTATGTTGTCGCTAATTGCATCTATTTCTTGTGTCAATTCCTTGTCATCCATCTTGACACTGATGACTTTCTCGTACAAACTATTCTATTTATGTATAAAACGATCGAAACCCACTCTGTATCTGCCCGCGTTTATCGGTGAGCCCTTGTTGATGACTAAGAATCCGTAACGATCCTTCCACGCTTCGGCGCACATCGCATTGAACTCTTCGTATTTCATGTCTGTGTTAACGTGATCGTTGTAAACGAGGTGTAAATTGAGATCATCTTGTCTGAACAATACTAAGAAATTGGTATTATCACGCACCAGTTGCTTTGGCACCAAACTGTACGTCTGACAAAGGTATAAAGTGTCCACATCGCTATACCGTCCCATAGCGAAATATTTTCGTATGTTATTCTGCCGTTCACATACCACATCATCGAACAACATGATTGAATTAGGTACAATTTCGTGCGGAGGTGGTACTTCATCGTTTTCACTGTATGTGAAGTACGTCATTCCTTCGTCAGCGAGAGCATTTAGAACGTCTTCCAACATACGATATTTTGGTTGAAATAACGATTTGGAGAACACGTACAGGTTCTGAAATCGCAGTCCGTTTGAATCGAATAACATGTTAAAGGCAACGTTTGACTTCCCGCTACATGACCCGCCGCACACGATACATCGAACTGTGTTTGGAAACAGTGGACTATGTTTATTATATGCAACTTCACCTTTGTACTTAGCAGAGTCTACGTTCTTAACATTTAACTTTAACGATTGTTGTTCAATCTTCATCTTAACTCGTTTACGTTCGGTTAAATACTGTGGTAATGTTATTATATCAGATCTTTTTTACGTATCCACGAATCGTGTTTACCGTCAAAGCCGAGCCAGCGCACTCGCACGCGATCACCTTTACGTTGTAATATTTTCTGAACGAGATACACATCACCAACGCTGGTTTTACTCAATTCTTGTTCATAAAACCCACCTTCCACAACGTCACCCGTGTGATCTTTCAACAAGTACGTAACCGGTACGGTTGGCTGAACTCTGTGCACTGTATATATCTCGTTCGTCCAGTTCGGTGTATAACCTGTAGCGAATGTGATTTTGTATTTACTGATACGCACTCCATCGCCTATTTTAAACTTACGTTTCTTGCTCACTTTCCGCGGTACGGTATTTTTTCTTATTCGTTCCAACACAATTCGCTCGTTGCTCTTGTCGACTTGTCGCGGCTTCATCTCTATAGTTCTATGCACTCTGTCGTTGTATTCCATCACCGGTTTAGGTAAAAGCGACAACCACCGATAATGCCCTTGCTCGCTGAGCGCGCGGTACATGTTCGTTTTCAACGTACGATTATATCGCTCTACGATGGACGCTTTATTCTCGCTATACGTTGAATAGTGTTTGACGTTGAATCTCTTTAGTAAAGCTTGTACGGTAGTGTTAAAATACTCTTTCCCCTTATCCGTTTGCAGGTATTCCATTTTATTTTTTACAATTATTGGTTCGAGAGCCTGTGCTACTTCAACACCCGATTTAGTTTTTAAGGGAATCGATTGCTAAATGCGTTTATTACTGTCATTAGATATTTTTACCCATTGTTCAACTTGGCATGCGGTATCATTTCCACCAAATCCGCTTGGTACAGATCGTGTAACCCCTTCACCTCCACCCCACGTCTGAGAGAGTTCCTTCTCACCGGTCTGTGCAATTCCTTTGCAATAGTTTTGCGTACGTTTTCCATATCGCCACCCGAATCGAGAATCGCAAAATTTTGGTACGAGATATACCGTTACGTTTTCACTGAACTTCACCGACTTCATCGTCGCTACTGACAGTGTGTTGCTCCTGCAAGCGAGTCTTATATCAACGTATATCGAACGCATAATTTATAACGGATTTTCTCGCTTGCTGAATTATCTCGCGTCTGGGTTGACAGAGTTTATAATGACCGTACGCCAGTGTTGTTTCACCGTCATCCAAGACATATCGTTTGTCATCGTATGGTGACAGCGATAATTTTGTAAGCTTTCTTATGTATATGATATGTTTTCCGCTTTGGATAGTCTGCGCCGTAGTATAAGTTTGAGAAGTGGTCTTTACACATTGCTTATAAAGTTGACGTTTCAACTGTGTAGCTCTCGCGGAATGTGGCACACCTTTCGCTACCTTTTTCTCTTTATCGTTTGCCGTAACGAATGAATAACATTTTGCGCGCAACCCGACAAATTCAAGTATCGGTATTCCATTTGTTCCGTCTTTAAACGTACCCAACTTTTTCTTGTTTGTTTCACTAGAGCACGGATGTGTCTTAGGGTACTCCGACGTGTCAAAGAGTTCGAGATGCTGCTCCATGTCTTTGTACACATCGTCGGTGCGAATGTCGTAAACCAGAGAGTCAGTGTCCGTCATACATAGACGTGCACGTGACCCGTACGTATTCATCGTGAATCCATAATGGAACCGATACATGATCAGCTTACTAATATCCAATACACTGAACCCAACGTACAAAGGTCGGTTCAGTGTAATGGACGTCTTTTTCATCGTGAGACCTACCAGGTCCTCGGTATAGATGAAAAAATGTTGTAGCCTGGGGTTAGCGGTTAGTTTGTGAAGTTTCTTCTCGTTTGGAAATAATTTGAAATCGATTCGCTTCCGTACGTTTCCCAACGATTTTCCGTACGGCGCGTTATTCATTAACTTAAAAAAGTATTTTTCAAAGGTGTTTCTGGCTTCCTTTCGTCGCTCCGTATTAAAATCGATGAAAGGTTTCAACCATACGCACTGTGTGAATGCTAACACACGGTGAATCGCTTTCAACTCCATTCCTAGTTCGAGGTAGAGTTTCGATGTTCTGTAATGAACAATGTATTTTGTCTTGTCCTCGAGGGAAGTTATCAGTTTCTCTACCTTACCGTTACTACACACAAAGTCTTTTAACAGCTTCATGAGATAGCAGTACGGTGAAAGCATACTGTCCGTAATAGTACACTTTTCGGGTGCTAAAGGGTAGTCACTGTGTAAGTCGTGTAGGTAATGTGGACACCCCAGATCGACTTCTAGGATATAACCGGTGTCATCATCGTCACGTAACGCGTGCACGTTCAACGTATCGATCTCTGTACGTTCCAACCATCGAAAACCGGACAGTGGTAAAGGCTGTGTCATAGCCGTTCCGTACAGGTTGGTACAATCGAGGTAGAGTAAATAGTTATGCGGCTTGCTTGCGTCATAATCGGGAATGTACGGGTTGTTGGCCTTGGCGTACCGATTAGAAATTGCTGCTAAGCCGCCACGGATACCTCTTTCGATGTACAGGTGTACGTCTATATCGCGGAGTAACTCTAACCTAACTCCTGTCATTTTCAGCATCGCGTTCCACGCTAAACCGGCGGTGGTAAAAACGTTACACGGATCGAGTTCGTAGTACTGCAGGCTCATGTTTCGAAAGTTTTCAAATACATCTGCAAGCAGTAGTACATCCGTTTTTAAATAAAGGTCATGATAATCACCGAACGTTTGCATGTCGAAAGCCGACCAAACCGCTCGAGCGTGCGCGTAATCTTCTTCGTTTATATCCGACTCTGTCAACCCGTTGTAAAAATGTTCGCGGTCCGGTAACTGCCTCTCGTCAAATTTTGAATCGTCCGTAACGTATTCGTAAGGGTACACGCCTTTACGCAACAGTAAATTAACATTACGCGTGTAAAATTGATTAAGGATTTTAAAATTATCCGCGGATAAGTTGGAGACGAGTTTTTCAAGTGACGCGTTCATGAACCGCAGAGAATCGAGAAACCGGAGCTGACCGAGCGTAATGGAGATGTAACGTTCGCTTGTAGTAGCGATACACGTTATTTCATCTTCCTTGTACTTTCCGAAACCTTGCATCAAATGATGCGAGTCATAGCCACTTAAATTATGGAAAAAAAACCGGAAAGTGTGTTGGTATTTTGTAATTTATATTACACGCATTGTGAGCAGCGCCTAAATAGTTTCCCGTTATGTGGCAATGGTTTCGAACCGTGTCATCCGTTAACGGCTTCTTGCACAGATGACAGTGCGTAGCGTTTCGGAATGACCGTTCATCGGCCGCTGTCATTTGGATCGGTTTATTAAACTTTCTATCGAGTCGTTGAACGTCGGCTAAAAGCACACGAAGGAACGTGTCCACTTCTTCTTTACCGCGGTATATTACAGGTTCCTTGACGGCGTTCCCCATCCAGTTAACTATCACATAGCAGAAACTGGCTGGTATATGATGCGCCACGTTTTTACCGGTGGTGGGAACAATAAACGATTCGAAGTCAACGTAAGGTACGCGGTGACAAAGTAAAAAGTTATTAAAATACACCCACTTTTCGTTCTCGTCAGGAAGTTTTACTTTCTGTACTCCGTGCTGAGAACAGTTGCGTTCGTGTTCTTCAACTCGTTTTCGCGCCGCGTTAGTATTTTTATTGTCCGAAAATCGGTGTAGACAGTAGTTGCAGTAAAACGAAGCGACGTTTCGTTTTGACAACGACGAAAGCATACGCGAAAGGTTCCGTATGAGGCAGTAGTGAGTAAAGTTCGCGTCGGACAGTAGCAGTAGGTTTACGTGGTACTTTCTACCGCGATGTTCAGTAATACGTAAAGGATATACCTCGCCTTCGTAGCCAAAAACGTTAACGGATATGTTTTCGTTTAATTTTTCAAAACGTTTTATCTTATTGACTGCGACGGGATAAGGTATGTCCTTCATGTTTATTTCTTCTTCGTACGGAAGGTAATGGGTAACGCAATGCGGGTTACACGCGATCGGGTGTATTCCGGCGAGCACAGACCACAAGAAACACTTTTCATCTTCTAAATTTTCACATTAATAATTCCTTTTCTACTGTTTGATAATTTCGATGTTGTAGGTAGAAAGTTCGACCCCACAAGAGGATTGTATTTTGTAATATTTAATTCCACCGACTCGACACCATTTTCGACCCACCCGCTTCCGTCACGCGTGAATTTGTCAACGGATTCCATTATTTTCTCGCTAGCTATCGAATACTGTTCATCGATATCGTCATACTGTGACTTAAGTTCTGTACGTGATCTAAATACCGCATTACAATAAATATTTTCGGTGTTTATTAATTTTTTAAAAGATACACGAACTGCTAAATACCACTTTCTATAATTATTTAATGCAACGGCTTCGCTACAAATCTTATCAATAACCGTGTGTTTGTAATCTAATAATACTGTTTGTGTGTTTAGTGTATTGTCAAGTATCATAAATTTTATAGTAATTACATTACCATTCATAGCACGGTGTTCGCTGTTGCTGCCACTGCTGCTGCTGTCGGCCATTGTGAAAGGAGTGAGGCCGGCTTCGCGTCGTCGGTTCCCTATATAGACAGTTCGGTGACCGGCAACGCTGTTGCCGCGCTCCGCTCGTGAGGAGATGCTGCGCGGGGTGGGGTGTGGGGTTGTCGTGACCGATGCGGTGTGTGTTTGAGGTGCGGGGTAGAGGTGTGGGGTGGGGGTGCGGGCTAGGATGTCATCGTGCGGTCGTGAACGATGACTCGCGTTGCGGAGGGCTGGGTGGGGTGGGGAGAGCGGTGTAGGAAGCCGACGTCCGTGACCGATGCGGTGCGTGGTGCGGGGTAAAGGTGTGGGATGGTGGTGCGGGGTAGGGAGCTAGGTTGCAGCCGGTGTCCGTGACCGAGAGGTAGGCGAGGTGCGGGGTACAGGATGCCGGCGACCTTGACCGAAGCGCGCTCGTTGAGTCGCCGCCCGCGGGATGTAGGGTGCGGGGTACGGGGGGCTGGGTTGTACGATCGGTCGTGACCGAAAGCAGATGGTAGTGCGAGACGGCGCGGGGTGGGGTGCGGGGTAGGAAGCTAGGTTGTCGCTGACGGACTCGATTGCGGTTGGCGGGGTTCGGGGTGGGGGTAAACCCGGTCGTTGCGGAGCGACAGACAAAGTAATTGAACAAAATATGTAGGCGTGGTGCGGGGTGGTGGTGAGGCTCTGGGTGCGGGGTAGGGGTGACCGTGACCGACGGACTCGATGGCGGTTGGTGGGGTGCGGGGTGGGGGGTAAACCCGGTCGTTGCGGAGCGACAGACAAAGTAATTGAACAAAATATGTAGGCGTGGTGCGGGGTGGTGGCGAGGCTCTGGGTGTGGTGTGGGGGTGCGGGGTAGAATGTCATCGTCCGGTCGTGACCGAAAGCAGATGGTGGCCCGAGACGACGCGGGGTGGGGTATGAAGAAAAATTGTAGCCGTTACCGTTGCGGTAGAGGTGCGGGGTGCGGGTAGGGTGTCGTCGTCCGGTCGTGACCGAAGGAGATGACGCTTTAGAAGGAAGGAACGTGGTCGGGGGAAACAGAATAAATACGCCAGTGTTTCCCTGTGCAGTCATCAATACTCGCTATGGAAGGAATCGTTGCGAACGCGAAGACAGTTGAAAATTTTTTACCAAAAAGAGACTTGTCAAGTCTTTCTTTAGGAGTAAAGTATCATATAATTCACATGAAATTTGTGAAAACGAAATTCGGGGAGTCAGTTGTGGTAGATTTGGAAGATACCGGAGCCTGTCCTCAGCCGGAGGATAAACTGTTCTATGTATACCTACCTAAAAGATGGTGTGACGTATTTACAGAGGAGCAATTGAAAGCTGTGAAGCCTTGTGTCCTATCACTATGCGTAACCTCACACACTCCGCTGGCGAACGAGAAAGTGAGCGTGCAGTTGGATATTGATTATGTGAGTATGATATTTCAGTACCACTAATAATTACTTATACAGAAGTGGTTATGTATTAATTTTTTCTCTTTTTTTTCCAGACCAAATAAACGAGAACAGGATTGATTAATTATAATAATAATAACATTAATAGTAAAATGTTTTTAACTGTTGAAGTAGACTTCTCTATATTTTTGTCGTTTTTTAATGTTAACTGTTCATTTTTAGAGAAAGAACAAGATGTTGCTTGGATCTAATATTGTTGAAAAACTTTTAAACAGAGAAATAAATGGTAATAATAGATTATATTGTCAATGCGACATGATTAAATTCGATTATAATTTTATAAATAATCGTAAGACACTGAGTAGATGGATATCAATCGAAACGAAAAGTATATTTACAAAATGAAAGTATTTATTCGTAATGAGTTTTTCAAACTCTTCAAAACATCAATTAGTTATTGTAACAACCATAATATTGAATATCTTCAAATAAAAATTTGCTAATTGCTAAAACAAAGCTGGTTAATCAGATGTACTATATGATGTATAATTTTACTGGTACAGCGTATACCTCGCTGGTAAAAAAATATGAGTGGTCAAGGCATGACTCTAGCGGATGTCCGCTTCGTAACCGTTGTCGCGTCTGTTGTTATCTAAGATATCAAAATGACTTTAATTCAGAATACATGTTTTTTTTAATACCACACTAACTATCATTTGATGTGTCTACATTCTTTTGTATTTGATCAAGTATTATTAATTGTAGGAAATTATATTCTGTTTTTAATTATTAAAAAACGTATGTGGTTTATAACATAAAAAGTTAAGATAAACAATCATTAAAGTGTTAATTAAATTTTTATGTGTAATTAAATTTTTTTAAAGGTTTCTCTCATAGTTACAGAAACCTTGTTTCGATGTTATGTGTTTGTGCGAATGCGAGGGAGATGTATGTCGTTCACCACCATATGGTGACCACTGTAACATTCTGAGTGCTTGTGAGTGGAGAGAATTTACACTCTGAAAAACAATTGTTTTAAAAAATTATTTTGACGAAAAAAAAATGTAATTGGTTAAGGCATAATTCCACTGGATGTGCGCTTTATAAGCGTTGTTACCTTTATTATTATTTAAAATACAAAAAAAAAAGAGTTGAATTCAAGGTTTTCGTGTACCATTTTACACATGTAGTTAACACCATAGTAATTATCATTTGATGTGTGTCTACATTTAGTATGTTATTATTAACATATTACACATCAA